>CM065922.1:26749794-27103305 GCA_033439105.1 Magallana nippona | reverse complement strand
CCGGTGAAAGTATTTTGTATAAAATGTACTTTTATCCATATTAATGTCGACAGGTGTTCCAAACCACCTTAAGCTTGCCCACGAAAGAAATGTTTCAAAGAAGAAATAAGTGCTTGAAATCAATATCGATAATTTGTCCCTCATTTCCCATTTCAACTATTATACTGATATGTAGACATTTGATGATAATCATTCAATATTATTTAATTGCAAGCATATATTTTGATGCAAATTCCCACTGACTTGGATCCGCCAAAGCGTGTCCACCACCTTACTCTCATTTTTGCTATTTCGGGCTGGTTTATCGAAAATGAAAGTAGGTTTTTAATTTATTTCTCAATAATTACTTATCAGGTAAAATTCAATCATAGTTTACGGACATCAGCTCAAACGTGAAATACCAAAGGTGTAAGCAGTTACTCTGGTGAGGCATTTCGTAGTTTATTGGCAAATTGTCTTAATTTTTAAGTATAGATATATATACAGTAGTCCGGCGCAGAAATAATTTATTATACTGCGTGAAGTAATCAATTTGAGAAAAGTTGCATAGTTGCATAGTTTCACTGTAACTATAATCAAACTATATAACATAAATGATTCATTAAAAAAAAAAAAAAAAAAAAAAAAAAAAAAAAAAATATATATATATATATATATATATATATATATATATATATATATATATATATATATATATATATATATCTTAAATAAATGAAAACACAAAGAACGAGTAAAACATAATAATAAGCGCTTTCATTTTCTTCATATATTTTACTATATATATATATATATATATATATATATATATATATATATATATATATATATATATATATATATATATATATATGCATCCACAGAATTCAACTATCAAATTATAAAATTCTAAACTAATAAAGAAAGAATTGTAAACTACACATACATGTATCATGATAACCCATCCATATCATTGCCCCCTTCCAAAGATATTAAAACGACACAGCCCCGTTCAAAATGACACAATCATGAACTAACAAATTCAAAGAATAAAAAAAAAAACACCAAATTTTTAAAAAAATTGAAAACATGACTGCATTTGTTTGCAATTACTTTCTTATATAGTATAAATTAAGGAGATTTATTAGCTTGCGAGAGAACCTTACGAGAACTTTTGAGATTAAATCCATTGATATACATGTAGTTCCGTTTAAACTGAATTTTTATTAAATCAAATTAAGTTCACGACTGTATATATATATGTATATAGTTGTGTACTTATAATAATCGTGTATTTAATTTGATAAAATCAAATTCAGTACACGACAATAGTACTTACCTCCAGTTCTCGGAACAGAGAATATATATAAGCACAAACCTTCCTCCTCGGAATCTAGTTTTACACTACATGTACAATTGTTAATTTCACCGAGGATGTGTTGAATGTGACATACGAGGTCTTTACATGTACAAACGCATGCGCATTCGCTGGCATCACTTTTCATGCATATTTCAATAATGTTATAAATAAATATAGACTTACATGTAGATTTTCATTTTGCCCCAGTTACAGAGAAAATTAACGCAGGTTATGTATTTTTCTGCAATGTCGCTACCTTCATATCCCGCATGAATCACCAAAGAAAGAATTTTATCTAAATAATTACATCCACTAAGTATGATTCCCTATACATGTATTTCTTGCGGAAAATGATTTTAATTCACAGCTCTACATTTTGAAACGGACAGAACTGAACAGGACGGGACAAAAGCGAAAAAAAAGACTGTTTCACACAGATATTTGCTCTGTTTGTGAATGATTAAATTATGAAACAGTTCAGTAGGATGCCACTCAGCTTTCTACTGGTTGCTAATGGAAAAGAGAAACAATTCCGCAAAATTAAAACAAGTTCTTTATTTTTTAAGCATCGGATGGAGAGTGCTTTAAACATAAACAAATTTCGAAACACCCTGTAGTAAAACCCAGCCAATGCGAGAAGGCGAGATAATCTAAGGATCAATAATTCCACAACATTATGAAAATGCATAACGCTTATTAAATGCAAGAAAACTAGAAAGCAAAATGATAACTGTTGTCATTAAATACATCTTCCCTAGCCAAGGGTTTCTGGTCCACACCGCTCGTGAGGAGCGGTTCGGATCAGAAACCCTTGGCTAGCGAAGATGCATTAAATAATAAAAGAGGAAATAACTTCATACAAATAATGCTTAGCCGATTCTTAAATTACCTTCTCACATTTAACAGTTGTAAATTGTTATAGATAGTTTTCAATTCTCTGAAATTCAAAACTTTTATGTAACAACTGTATTATAATTAAGATCCTTCCTTTTTCCGACGATGATTTAACAGACTATAAATTAATTCACTAAATATGAAAAAAAAAAACCAAAGCGGATACGAAATTATGATCCGCGGTTCACGGTCCGATACTTCAACCACTTGGCTATGATGACATTTAACCAAATCAGTACCGATTGATAAAAATACTTTTACCTTGTGAAATGGTGTCTTAAAAAGTAAAATTCTTGGTATGGTACTTCAACCACTTGGCTATGATGATATTTAACCAAATCAGTATCGATTGATAAAACTACTTTTACCTTGTGAAATGGTGTCTTAAAAAGTAAAATTCTTGGTATGGTACTTCAACCACTTGGCTATGATGATATTTAACCAAATCAGTATCGATTGATAAAACTACTTTTACCTTGTGAAATGGTGTCTTAAAAAGTAAAATTCTTGCATGGAGTGGTGAGGTACCCTAAAAACTTTATTCCATTAACATATTTTAAAGTTAAGTATAGAGCGTTTGAAATTACTTACAGTATACATAATCTACAATCTCTGACCAGAGGACGCGCTTCTCAAGCTTTACTTAATTAGTGTACCCGTGTTGGAGCGGAGCGTAATATGCCCTCTGGTGAGAGATTGCATAATTCAGAGTCATTATATATGGCACCAAATTCTAATTAAGAAATTACTTCTTTGTTTAAGTAAAATCATAAATTAATTTTAAATCTATTAACAAGATCATAGACAAATTAATCTAAATATTTTTGGATCCATTTTGTTTTTATCTATAATTTTATTTCGTAGTTGAGGCACGTAACACAGGAGATCTGGGAAGGGACTGACCCCCCCCCCCCCCCCCTCAACAGACATTTTTTTTTTCATTTTTCTTAAATTCACACATAGGTAAGTAAACTTAAATAGACACCCCCCCCCCCCATTTTTGGGTACATGATAAAAATTATGCGAAAATCAAGATGCATGTATCTAATAGATCAAAATTTATAACGTATAATGATGCGAAATTATTTTCTAAATAGCGATAGTATCTCGATCTAGAACGTACGGGATTTTTAATTAGATTTCAAAATAAATGGAGGTGGGGTCAAAGGCTTGAATTTTCAAACGGGGATCTGAGACCCCCCCTTCCTTTTTAGATCAGTGACAATGATATTGGAACGAAATATTTACAAACCTGAAGTGCGTGTATCGATTCACGCCTTGTTGAGCCTACCAACATTCCGGATATTTTCACTACCACGGTTTTTGTTTTACTTGAAGTCTTTCAATTTCCTGTATTGATTTGGTACAGATGCTGATTTCTCATATGCCGATATTGCGGATTCTTTGAGAGATTGGACCTGTGCAGCTGTTCCAGGATGAGATGTCTTATCACATGTTTCCTGATTTATATTTCACTGGTAGATATGACATCAGCTGAAAACTCAGTGGTTGAATTTCACATGGAAAAAAGCAGTAACAAAAACCCATGCACCTATTTTGGTAAGACATCGATACTTAGATGAATATAGAAGGGATATTTTTTCTCAAGTACATAATGCGTTAGTAAGATGGACATAAATTCAAGATTAAATTTTGATATCTTGTAGTAACATATAACATATAGTATATGGCATTATAGCCGCATTATCATGCATTATCTCCCATAGTTAAGTGTGTATACATGTATATATTTTATTGTACTGATGAATCATTTTGCATATGGTTGTTTGTAATGTGACAATTCAAGGCTATTATTACATTCAGTATTTGTTAATAATCATGATTTTTTTAAAAATGTATATGCCCCCTGAGGGCCTTTGATTGGTGAATAAACTATAAACATTATGGCATTACAATTAGTTGTTTATAAAATATATTTATGAATGGAGCAACTTTATATATAAAGCAATATCATGGATAATATAGAAATGGTGTGACCATTTGGTCAAGCGAAGCTTATTTTGGTTTAAACAGAGAAAGTGCAGTTTGAGTGTTTTAAAAGAGAGATTAAAATTTATTTGAAACATATAGTAAGATCCAGCTACCTGCTCAAATCATAAGCCACAGTTTTTCTTCGAAAATAGCCAAAGAAAGAAATGTGATTCTGAGAAATTTTTATTTCTCCTTTCAGTGCATATCAATTGTTGATCATATGTTGATCAATATTTGAAACCTTGGAAAGTTTTTAATTGAGTTTAGGGGCAATAAACATCAACAAGCGCCAGTAATTTATGTTCGAGTTTACTTTGTCAAAAAGATGGCTGCCAATATGACAACACACAGGGGCTAGAAGAAATTTTTTAGCCTCTACTACTCCTGACTCAACTTTCATTTTCACTGATTTTCTTATATATATGTGATGCTATAAAGCCTTGCTTTGCAAGGCAGTTTTGCCTTCCTCTCGCTGCGCTCTGTATAGAGATCTTTGTAAAAATAAATAAGAAAGAAACCATTGCTAAAATCATTATTTAGTTAAAGTTTATGATTTCTCAAGAAAGTGACAGGGTTGCTGTAGGGGTGGAAGGACTAATTAACTGCACGTGGTATGCCCCCAACGCCTGCTGCAAGCGCACAGAGGTCACATCTGTATTCTCAACAATGCCACCCTTATACGGAGCCTCTCAGGAATGCACCAACCACGTGAACTATATGATGTGTTATTTCTGTGCACCAGATCAAGTGCATTGGTATCACAAGTAAGGAACTTTTGAAATTTTAAATGCATGATTAGAATTTAGAGCCACTTGAACATGTTGAATGTTTTCAAAAATTTTTTAATTCTGGATCATTTTTACTTTCTGATTTAAGGTTCGATTACTCCAAGAATAGACAGATAGCTCTCACTAGGGGAAAAAAATTCCCTAATAAGGAATTATGGGGCACGCCCATAATATAAATAATAAGATTGTACTGAGTTTCTTTCCAAATATTTTTTTCTTTCATAATTTTGTTGTAAAACAGCTTTACAGAATAGGTTAAAACTTTGTTAGCTTATACCAGTAGTCTGCAAGTCTTGAGTTTGAAACCAACATACCGGTACTAATTGAAAATTTATAGTGATTACTTTTTTCAATATGATGTAATGTCATTAACATTGGTATTTCAAAGGGACCATGCAATTCCATGCATAGGGTTATTTAATTAAAAAGTATTATGTTTCAAATTTTTCGCCACATGTTATTCTATTTTTGTATCAGGATTTCATCATGATTGAAATAATTTGATTTTGAAAATCATTACCCAAAAAATTAATGGGATCTTTAGATGAACTTTAAAAAGACTACACTTACCTCAGAATGATGGTATATTTTCTTTACATGTATACAATTGCTATTCACACTATTTTGTTCAATACTGCTAAACAAAACAGTTGATATTTAAAATTAGATATATAAAAATGAATAGATGCAGCCTCTTTTTGATTACTGGGTAATGAATTTTAGTCTTAATCCCTCTGAACATTAAATTTTTTTAATTTATAATTATCTGCTTGGAATGAGATTTTATAAATGGTTGTAATTGCCATAAGAAAATCTATTTTATTTATGGACAATGATTTCAATAAGGTATGTAATTATGCACATGTACATATCATTGCACATTTTAATCATATTGGACTAATCTTTTTTAGAGATCAAGACAGAAAGGTTCATGTCTGTATGGACTTTTGTAAGTCAGTTCATCATCACTGCCAAGGAGCCATGTACGAAGGAGTCAGAATAGGTATATTTTATGATTGAAAATTCCTTATTTTGTACTACAGTCACTTTTGGTTATTACAGTTGATTATAGTTCAGTACTAAGGACCAGTGATTTTATTTACATTTAGCTATATCCTTAATTTGGTATATACAAAAACAGATTCGAATAATAAGTACATGTATAGGGAATTCGCTACTGAAAGGTGAATGATGTTGAGTGTTAGCAGATCACGCTATCACGTGACGTTGTGAAATTAACAGTAATTATGGTAATATAAAAACACTGTTACATGTACAATTGTAATGAAAAACAGGATGAAACTCTGCCATTCAGTCCACTGAATTTTAGATTGACTGAAAGGCAACTAAAAGATGACTGATATAGCATAGTTCTGCCATTCAGGCACCTGTCCAGACCTCTCAGTTAACATTCAGTTGACTGAAGGGCAGAGCCTCCTGTGGAAATATGTTGGCAAAGTACTAACATGTTCCTACTAGCACTAGCTGCAGATCTATAGCTCCCTGGTCTGAAAAAAATTGGATAGACAACCAGAGAGCTACAATGCCACATATTGAAAAAAAGAGTATGCTTATTGCGAACAAAAAAGTATGCTGTTTCTCGATTTAATTCTTCAGCTATACTAGCACTTGCTAGTGGGTTAACCCCTTACCTCAGTCAGTAAAGACAAATGACTGATATTTCTTTTTTATCCATTTATAAGTACATTTATTTAACTGGGCTTTCTTCTTTGCCAGGTGATGTTTACCAGAATGGAACATCTTTTTGCGAGGCCCAGAATTTCCATGTGATTGATGGCAAACAGAACTGCTTCAAGTTTGATCCCGGCGTCTTTGACCGAGCTAACACAATCTCAGACTCAGTTCTCTTGTTTCTAGTGTTGAGTTCTCTTACACTAGGTTTTCTGTAAACTTAAGTATTTCATTTCAACATTCCTGTAACTGATATCTGAGATGAAGTAGATTTACTTTAAAATAATTGATAATGTTTCATTACCAGTATAGTATCGGTAACAGCTAACACTCTTATAATGAATTCATACTTATTTTTCATTTCTCCAAGTCATATAATGTATTATACACTATTCAGTTAAAACAAGCTAACTTTATAACAAATCAAGAAGTACCCTTTAAAAGGACATTTTTATACTGTATACAGTGTTCTAACTCAAAGATAGAAACTTATAACAAAAATTAACATGTTTTTAATACATGTACTGAGCTAAAACAATTATTAAATTTAGTTACCGTTATTTCCAATTTTAGAATCAAAGATAAGTAATTTGATCTTGCTTGTAAAGTGTTACTTGTCAATGATGAAAAAAATTGGCATATATTTCATTCATAGGTTTTTTACACCATAATATGACCACATATATATGTTATAGCAGCATGGCCCAGTTAGTAATAACATCAGCTTGTAATTTGAAACTAATGAGTTTGAATACTGTTAATGGTTTTTAAAATTGTTACAAGTGGTAAGAATTTTTAATATGCGTTTCATATAAAGTATTATAAGTTTTACAACTGTGGTTATCTTCTGAATATGTTATACTTTTGATCCATATTAATATTTCTCATAAAAAATTTCAATTTATAGAATAATTCAATCATTGAATTGTATACCATGTGGGGTGTACTTATTGAGGAGAACCTTGCATTGTGATTGCAAGATAGTATGAGATACAGCTTGCATACTGTACTTAGATATATATATACATGTTCTGTAAAATTTATCAACAACAACGAACATACGATAGTAGATTGTTTTACTTTTTACATGTGGCAGTTACATGTACAATACGAGTGACATTTGATGCAGAGATTTATCACCATGGTACCTTTAATTTGGATACTTATTTTGTTACATTTTGTTTATATATTTTATGTGATATGTTTTTTGTATTATGTTACTGGGGTATCTTTAATTTTTTATATTAATTTTTTTGTTTATACACTTTGTACATATATTTTATTTGATATTTTTTGTATTTATTGTTTTTTACATTCCCAAGAAATTGACATACTGTAATTGTGTATTGATATATATTCATGTAGTGGGACAATCTATGTTGAATTACACTCTACTTCTATAGTATTAAAATTTTATTGCTATATCATTTAAAAAAAAACCCTTCTGGCATTTATAACTCTTGTATTATTTAATTATTTGAAGAAAAAAAATGTTACCTCTTTGTTTTTGAGTAATAATGATTTATAATAATTTAGGACTAAAAATGGTATGGAGACCTTTCAAAATTTTTTTCTTAAAAAGCCCAGGGGGGAATGGGGGGGGGGGGGGTTGGGTTGGGTTGTGTTGTGTTGACCAAGTTAAGTAACTCTTTCAAGTTAAAATGCAACACACATCTCTCCACCATTAACTTTACCCTACTAGTGCATAAAATTAATGAAAATGTACAGTTGCATGGAAAGCTATGTAAAAAAAGAAGTTCTAATACATTTCATGTTTGTTTTGTCAGATTTTGAAGAGATTTTAAAAAATGAATTCAGATTAATTTTGCACTCTTTGACACATGGAATATTTTTGACAATGTACAAGATTGACATTATGATAAATTTTAGATCTTGACTGTTCATATGGCTTTAGTAAGATGCAAAGTTGTGTTGTGAAAATGCTACATTGTATGGCAAAGTTAGGGATTACAGTTGTGTCCCTTATTATGCATGTTACATGTACACGTCATAGCAAACATCAGGAAAATTATTATTTTGGAGAAACTACATCTGTTTTCTGTTCTATGGTAGTTGAATAAAAAGGATGTTTATAGATAAAGAGCTCATTATATTGTTATAGAATTAAATTGAACTGATGACTTTTTATAATGAGGGTTGTATTATAATGATGATTTTTTCCGAATTATAAAAAGGTTTTCCAAAAACACACACATTGTAAATTTTAAATGTTCTTTGTGGTTGTAAATTCAAAATTTACAACATGACAAAGTATGTGAATTTTTAATTTCCTTGTGGGTGTTAATACCAGGTATGACAACTTTTTCATATTGTAAAAACCCACCCAGTAAATTCAAAATTTACAACATGACATTTTTTCTAGAAATTTCTGTATACTACACAAAAATATTGAATCATCAAACATGTCACATTTTGTCTAACATTAATTTTATTACATATAATGTAAATAATTGGTACAAGACAATACAATCAACGATTCATAGATCAACAATAGAAAATTCAACAATTCTGCAAGACAATCAAGTATATGTTATTTGAAAATTCATTAAATATATTGTTATATTAAAAAACATTGGAACACTATAAAAGAAGTATTTTAAAATAATCAAGTTACATATGCAGTCAAGCCATTTTCGAGTTTGGGACACAGGTGTAGCAGAGGGTATACAGGTGCATACCTGGTAGGTCAGTAATGATGAATATGAAGTTGTAAAAATGGATAAATGTATAAAGTGGATTATGCCTTTTAAATAAAGACGCAGTATTTAATGACATATAATTAAATCACAAAAAAAATTCGAATCTCTTTACATATTTACCTAGTCAAAATATAAGAAAAAATTAAATCATGATAACAAAAAGTGCACCTGTCGATACATGTACATGTGTATACTAATGTGACTAAAAAAGGTCTACATTCACAATGAAATCAAAAGAAAATTCAATTGCCAATTGAAAGAGAAAATACGTTAAAAAATACTGAACGTCTTATCTAGAAAATCTGTTCTTTTTACAAAATTACACAACAAAAAAGATCCAAATTAAAACAACAACATGGTACACTTTCAGATGATGCCATAGTCTCCGTTTTCGGACATGAACAATTTGTATAACAATTGGTTTCTATATATTCTTACTGTTGCTACTGAATTATTGTACAATATATGTAACTGCTGTTTTAGAAACCGTATTTATTGGTATATTAATACTGTTTTTTTTGTCGTTGCCCGTTGGTATACTATTATATTCATAGTCTGATAATGATTTGTCTTTGGTATACATGTACATATAGAGTAAGTACAAATCTTGTGCAATAATATGTAAATATTGCCAAAGGGGTGCGTAAATATCGTTAAATAACATCATTCCAAAATTAAAACAAGTCATTTATACATAGATTAGTCTATAGTGGATGAAGAAAAGTGTTTCTCTTGAAGTATCTTGAGTATCTTAAACAGTTTACAGTAAGATATAGCTAAATGTATAATACCGCACTCCGGAGGAAAATGGATAATTACTGTCGGTCTTTCAACAGAAATGTGACTTTGGTTGTTGGACAGGCAAAGATTCTGTACGTATACTGTAGTTGTTTGGGGACTTCAGGCGCCAGCGAGACTTGGAAAGCTTGGAAAAGCTAAAACAGAAAAAAAAATTCCCACTTAGTTAAATGTTTTCACTGCGATGCCAACGTCACTTTTCTTACTTCAATAACCCTTAAAAAAGGATGAGCATTCAAAGAGACAAAAACATCTATAAAAAAAAAGTATATAACATATGCATATCTAAGAGTGTTTGATTTTTGTTTACATCGGAAATTAAAACAATATTTGATGTAGGCAACATTTAAAAATATTTTGTAATTAATTTCATAACCAGATGATAAATAAAACGAATTTCAAAACTGAAAATTTTATCTTACAACTTGATACATGTATACAATCGTGTAAAAGTAAATATATTCCGGTGCAAGTATTTGAATCTAGAAATATGATTTATTATATAAATAAAATGAAATAACTTGCATGCTTTTTAAAATACTGTAATACTATATTCCGTGATTTAGAAGCCATACCTTTGTTGTGATAATGTACATCTCATTCTCGGCGAAGCGCTGCCCTATACAGCTGCGTGGTCCAAACCCAAAGGGGAGATAAGCGAATGGTTCTGTGTGTCGCGTTTCGTCATCGATGGACTTGTCTCCCCTTAGAAACCTCTCTGGGATGAACTGGTCTGGATTTTTGAAGTATTTTTCATCATGGGACATGTTTCTCAGAGGAATAAAAACAGTAGTCTAAATAAAATGTATAAATAGGTATCTTTTAATATAGGTCGAAGTTACAGCAAATTAACACCCCCCCCCCATTATTGTCCACATATATTTACACTGAAAAATATCTTTCGCAGAAGTGAGCTCATTCTGTAGTTTCATTACATGCAGTATTCACGGGTGTCAATTTTTGCGGGTTTTGTATGCGTGACGAACACAGTTTCAATGATACGTAAATGTATAGACGATAGCCCTGCCAATACAATATTAATGGTTGTCTGACGTGTCTCATTTAAACAATAAAATGCTTTCTTTGGTGATTCATGCGGGATATGAAGGTGGCGACATTGCAGAAAAAATACATATTAACCCGCGTTAGCAGGTTTAACGCGGGTTATGTAAATTTTTTCTGCAATGATCGCTACCTTTATAACCCGCACGAATCATCAAAGAAAGCATTCCATTGTTTATATTTACATCTTTCTTTTAAAAAAATTATTAAACTGATTGTAAAATTAAATGAATTACTGTTAATGTACATCAGTACGTAAGATAAAAGAAACAGCCAAATTGTCTGCTATGGGAATTTAAGTCTGATATCATCATGATTATTTCGTGCAGTCCGTGATTTTTCTTCGGTCGCTGTAGGTTTCGACCAATCGATAAACGGGGCGTGTAGATTTCAGTCCTGTTAGTTTCTATAGAGCTATGAATTAACAATAAGTTTCTGTAAGAAATAGAGGGAATCATACTCGGTAGATGTAAATATACGTTAATGAGCATCTGCTCAACAACGAAATGCATGAAAATTGATATTCAATAAATAATAATGAACCTACAGTATTTCATGTAATATCACTGCTACATACATGTATATGCTATATACATTGTACACGAATACATGAGATAGTGTATGTTGTAATCGTACGTACATCTTTTGGGACGCAATATCCGCCGACAACAATATCCTCCTTCAACCCTCTAACACCTCCGATTGAAAGAGGATAATTTTTCCTAAAAATAAACACGATTTGTAAATAATAAGTTGGAGCATAAAACACATATGGATAGCAACATTGCTTTAACTCTTTGAAATATAGAAATAGATTTTTGATTTTTTGTTGTTGTTGATGTTGTCTTGTTGTTGTTGTTTTATTGTTGTTGTGTTGTTGTTGTTGTGTGGGTTTTTTTTGGCCTACCTCAAGGATTCCTTGACACAAGCTTTCAGATATGGCATATTCGTCAGAGCTTCTACATCCAGGTTTTTGTTGCCAATCACGTGACGAATTTCCTGATAGAGGCGCTCTTGTGATTCTTGGTGCATTGCCAACTCATGCCATAAGAATGTCAGTGCATTAGATGTCTTCCATTTCATAAAAAAGAAAAATTAGTTAACATTTAAAGAAAAAAGCCCCTTAAAACTACAAATTACCTAATTGGACACATTTTTGAAAATAGAAAAATGTGTATGTAGTAAACATGATTGTACAAAATATTGTTCCTAAGGTTTTTGTTACTTAAAGACCTGTCTATAATACATTTTTAAAGCGCGTTCGAAATTAAAACGATTTCCAGAAACAAAAATCTCATAATTGTAATACATGTTTACTTACAGAGTCTATACCTCCAACAAATAAATCAAGGATCAGACTCTGGGTTTTAGCCAGCGTCATTCCGGGGTGAGAAATCAAGGCATAGAGGAAGTTGGGTTCCTTTAAATAATCCTCTAACTTCCCTTCCCGCTTGAGTTCTTCCATCTTGTTCAAGGCATCGTGCATTTCTTTTGCTGCAACTCTTTACAGACAGAAAGAAATCCACATCAAGTCAGATCCAGTCGGAAACAGTTATTATATGGTATTGATCTCTTAGTTACATTAAATAGCCTTGATGTTAATGGGTTTTTTTTTTTTTTTTAAATATTTTAAACTTTTCATCTACATTCGGCACTTCCAGAAATCATTCATATGCTTTAAACCTGTTAACACCTACTTGTACATGTTATCTGCAGATTTTTCAAATTTCTTATAATAGGATGTTTTAAAGTATTTGTAAGCCTTGACGTGTGGATTTGCTGAATCGGCAATTCCGCGGAAGAAAACCCCCAGATCTTCCACAAAGTCCAGATTGGCTGTTCCAGCTAAACATCCCAAACGTCTGTTAAAGCACAGCATTCCAATACCTAATGTACCAAAAGAAATTATGGTACATGTACTATCAACAGTACATGTATAAGGTATAGAAATCAATAAATCTTGTACATTTTATTAAATTTACTACTCTTTCTGACGAAACGCGTAAGATTATATTAAAAAAGAACAAAAATCAAGAACGTACATTATTTTTTTCTATAATATCGTGTCTATATGTACAATGATTAAAGCATAGAATGCAGTTCACGTTATTGATCATTTTAGTGCAGTTTAGCAAATCAGCAAATCATGAAGTCTGCCCCCCCCCCTCCCTGGAATATATTTACATAGTAAAATTACCAAAAATATGCCTTGGAACAACCCCGACAAAGAAATTCATGACCCTTCCCCCTTAGAAAAATTTCTATATATATCTGTGCATGCAAATCACGTTGTTACAATAACACTTTTATTTCAGTAACAGCAATTTTTATTTGTTTACAGGCTACGACTATCAGACTATTAAAATTCTGAATCAAATTACTTTCGGTTGTAAAGTTAATCAATGTCTTCAAACAATCGTCGATTCTATGAGAACTTCTGCAGATGGCGACGAAGTCGTCTGCTACAGGCGTAAGCGCAGGCATATATGACGTCACCACTGCCGGGCGCATCATTTGATTATTGGCAGGTCTTCTAAGATTAGCCCATTGTTCACCTTGACTAAAATATTAAAATTTAAAACAATTTGATATATTTTGAATTATATATTATAATCTTCCAATTTGAAATGATTTTTTTTAAAAAGAGGCCCATGGGCCACATCGCTCATCTAAGCAACAATAGGTATGATAAGATCAGCTTAATGGAGTCATAATACAAAATATCTAGACAATGTGGTATAATACATGTCGATCCTGTATAAATAAAAATCTATTCCCCCCCCCCCCCCCCTGGATATTCTTATGTTTATAATCAAGTCCTTTTTCTAACAGGATGATTTAATAGTCATATCACATGTTGAGCATTGCAATTCTAAAAAAAATCCTAAACAATTGTTTATATATATGGTTAAAACCTACATCAAACTCTGAACCCCTTGTGAGGCCCAAGAATCGTTCAGGGGCCAGAGTCTAAAGAATCAGCAATATGTCAAAATGCTTGCAAATAAGTAAACCATATGTGATAACATTACAGTTTTTGTGAATAATTAAAATATTTTCCTTTGTACAATTGGATCCCCAATGTGGCCCCACCCTACTCCTCAAGGTTTTGATTGAAACGAATTTGAATCTACACTATCTGAAGTTGCTTCCACTAAAGTTACAGCTTTTCTAAGCAAATGTTTTTTTAGAAAAAAGATTTTTAAAGATTTTTCTCTATAAAGTCCTGTAAAAATGTGTCCTCCCTTCCCCCTTGTGGCTCCACCCTACCCCCGGGGGTCATGATTTTCACAACTTTGAATCTACACTACCTTCCACATAAGTTTCAGCTTTCCTGGCTAATTGGTTTCTGAGAAGAAGATTTTTAAAGATTTACTCTATATATTCCTATGTAAAAATTTGACCCGACATTGTGGTCCCACCCTACCCCCGGGATCAATATTTTTTTAAACTTTGAATCTACACTACCTGAGGATGCTTCCACATAAGTTTCAGCTTTCCTGGCTGATTGGTTTCTGAGAAGAAGATTTTTAAAGATTTACTCTATATATTCCTATGTAAAAATTCGACCCGACATTGTGGTCCCACCCTACCCCCGGGATCAATATTTTTTTAAACTTTGAATCTACACTACCTGAGGATGCTTCCACATAAGTTTCAGCTTTCCTGGCTGATTGGTTTCTGAGAAGAAGATTTTTAAAGATTTACTCTGTATATTCCTATGTAAAAATTTTACCCCCCATTGTGGCCCCATCCTACCCCCGGGGGTCATGATTTTCACAACTTTGAATCTACACTACCTAAGGATGCTTCCACACAAGTTTCAGCATTCCTGGCTGATTGGTTTCTGAGAAGAAGATTTTTGAAAATTTCACGAAAATTTTCAATAATTTCTTATTATATCCCGTTGTAAAAAAGCGTGGTCCTTAATTTTCACAAATTTGAATCCCTTTTGCCTAAGGATGCTTTGTGCCAAGTTTTGTTAAAATTGGCCCAGTGGTTCTTGAGAAGATGTTGAAAATGTGAAAAGTTTACGGACAGACGGACGGAAGGACGGACGACAGACAAAATGTGATCAGAAAAGCTCACATGAGCTTTCAGCATACGTGAGCTTAAAAAACATGCGTTGCCTTATTTGAAGAAAAGGAGGGAGGGGTGGGTATCATTAAACCACTTACAGTGCTGCTAATCCTGGAGATAGCTTCTTTCTTTCGTAGTAAGCGTCTAAAATATCGATAGTGGGTCGAAAAGGGTATTTGTCCGCGTCTCTTAGCACCTGTTCTGAAAACAGCGGATTCGAGAGGACCACAATCCATGCCTTGCCTGCTCTGAACTTCATGATATCGCCGTATTCATCAGTAAACTTCCGCAGTAGCTTGTAAATCGTGAGAGCGGTAATGGACGCTGAGGAAAGTTGAAATATCATAGAAGGAATTATCATATTATAAATTCATAAAGTTCATGTATGAATGACATGTAACTATGTTTAAATACCTTCTCGTTGACTTTTTTTTGTATATATGTCAGATAATGAATATAACAAGAGGCCCACAGGCCTTGACGGTCATCTAAGTACCATATCCCTTAGATTGACATGTCAGAGAGTCTCGTTTGCATTTTAAGTTCATTTTGAAGTCTAAACAATCTGAGACTCATCTGACTATTACCCTGCTTTTATTTGGTGTTTCAAAAACATTCATTCATGAAAATGTGGGGGGGGGGGGGTTAAGGTAGGAGGAATCTCAGATTATCTATACCTTAGCTCCAGGGGCCAAAAATGGTAAACTTTTCATAATAATAGACCTGCAGGCTTTTAATGGTCAACCTTTTATAATATTTAAAGTTGCATTTATAGTGCACACAAAATGTATACAGCTTATTTCCACAAGTATACAATGCATAGGATTTTAAAGAAGATTTCCTAAAATAGAACACATATTTAATTCAATATTGCCAAGTGACAAATTACCATGTAGTTTTCAAGATGAAGTTAGAATTGTTAATGGATGACACACAGCAATAACCCTATGTAAAAATACATGTTCAATATATGGCTATATTTATCCCCCCCCCCCCCCCCCCCCCATAAAAAGCCTCAACTTCTGCCACATGGCCTGAGCAGTGAATTTCACAATATATCATTAGGATATCATGAACATAATAATAATGCATGACTGTATCTCCCACGACTGTGACAGTACAGAAAAAATATTATTACATTAATACATTTTCACTATGTAGCCATATTGGCCCTGTCGTAGGGCTTGAACCCCTGTCCCAGGGACCATGAATTTCACAATTTAAGTAGATGGCTCCATGGACATCATAACCATGCATTTAGTGTGGGAGCAGAGAAGACGATTTTTGACAACTTTGCTTTTTTGCATATTTGGCCCCGCCCGTGAGGCCCCGGGGGGGGGGGGGGGGGGGGGAGCCATTCATTTCACAATTTAGATTCCTTTTACCATAGAGATGCTTCACACTAAAATTGATTAAAATTGGCCTTATAGTTTTCAAGAAGAAGTTAAAAATGTAAAATTGTTAACGAGCGACAGACGTCACACGACGACAGACGAAAACCAATTGCAATATGTCACCTGAAAACTAAGGTGACTTAAAAATTAAAAATTTCAGCTATTGTCAGACTTACTAAAAGGTTTGAAGTGGAGAGCACTCCCAAGATAAGGTACATTGTATATTCCACTCGGTCCGGGGATGTCATCGAACGGTCGCACATTTTTCGAGGCGGATCCAAGGTTTTCGGATGTCGCCGTATGCTGGTGTCTTAAGAGGCCTCGAACATAAATCCGGGCTGTCTGTCTATGATCAAAATCAATAACATACTTCAGTAAACTATTGATTTTGATCATAATAATTATTTTATTACATGTATATGCATAAATACTATATAATTATAATTATATATAATAAAAGATAGAACCGTGTAGAATTTTATAGTAAATTTTATATAATAATGATAACAAGAGAAAAGCTGTCAATGTGACAGCAAACTGGGTTTTCTTTTGTGTGAACAGTACCCATAGTCCATTTGTCAACCCTGAATTGATGAACACTACATATCCAGAGAAATGGGATACTCTATATGCAATATTTTGCCAAAAATGACTAAGTTCAACAGCTGGCATTTTTTCATTGATTATTAGAAATCAAATCCCTAGCAATATGCACACCTCTGATATATATACAATTGATCTGCAAAAGAAAAACTTCCTATCTAGAAAAGTGCAGAAGGAGTTACCCGTACAATAGAGGTACCCTATATGCAATATTTTGCCAAAAAATGACTATTAAGTTCAACAGCTAATATTTTTTTTCATTAATAATCAGAAATCAAAATTCTAGCAATATGCACACCTCTGATATATGTATAATTGATCTGCAAAAGAACAACTTCCTATCTTGAAAACTGTAGGAGGAGTTATCCGTACAATAGGGGTACCCTATATATGCAATATTTTGCCAAAAAATTACTAAGTTCAACAGCTGGTATTTTTCATTCAGAAATCAAAATCCTAGCAATATGCACAGCTCTAATATATGTACAATTGATCTGCAAAAGAACAACTTCCTATCTTGAAAACTGTAGGAGGAGTTATCCGTACAATACCCTTTTGGCAGCCGCCCGCCCACCCGCCCGCCATTTTCACCATTTCAATAACCGGATTTTTCCTTTGGAAAACCCGCTTAAAAATTATCATTGAATTCTTTTTACATGTAACGACTCATTCGTGTAGTTGCATGTACATTGGGTCTCTTTATTAATTAACAGTTAATTAATTAAATATCTGAAACTAAAAAAAAAAATCGTTAATTAATCTATCTGAAGATAGTCACAGGGAATGCAAACAGAAGTCGCAAAAAAAAAAAAAAAACAGTACTAGGTCTATCGCAGTACTTTGAAGATACAGTCACATACAAATGTAATTATGTTATTGTATACATATAATATACAGTGGGTTTGAACTTAAGTTCTAACATCTCAGTAGGTTCCTACCCGACTGTTTGAGGCTAAAAGCTAGGCCAGGTCAACGAGGCCAGGCCACGCTAGGTTTTAGAGTCTGCCCAACATACATAATCGCCATAACCCAAAAGAAGGATGTGTGTATCAATAATACAAAATTCATTATAGGTATTTTCAAAAAAAAACCCTCTGGTTTGAACATATTTTATTGTAAAGTTGATATATATAATAGGATAGGTCACATGTTCTATAAACTTAAAACACCCTCTCCTGTGAAATTTTGACACAAAATTTACAATAAAACTTCGGTAATTAAAGCATTACGTGCATTAGAAAATTTCTGGCAAGAAAAGAAAGAAGTTATATGCATCTTCTTCCTTTTCATGAACGTTATAACGCAGTTTTGAGAGTCAATTGGTGTTAATTCTTCAGTTCAAAAGAAAATTATATAAAATTCATGACATTGTAAAACATTTCTAAAAAAAAAAATCTTAACCGTATAATCAAAATATTAAATTAAAAAAAAAAATGGTTTGAGGATCTACGTCTGTTTTTACCTTGACCTGTATCATGTCGTTTTCCAATGGTTGTCCGTTTTACTAGATTCATCGATTTAGCAACAATTTTCTATAAAATCACGCAATTTCATTTTTTAAAGTGTTTGTTTAACAGTTGCTATATATTTGACTTTGAGTGCCACAATCAACATGTTTAAAGAATCGTAATAGATATTGATTCTCATTTTGTGATATACATAATAATAATTTTTAAAAGGAAGTAAGATTCTTTTTTAGTTATCTTGACATGTGTTGCTAAATAGTTATATTTACATTTTCAACTGTCTTTATATGTGATAACATTACGAATCAATTTTGAAGCCTATAGCCCAATAATTTCATAAAAGATGAGTGACACAAAATGGGCGTGACTTACAGCAGAACCAAAAAGCGGCATTGGCTGCGCCGCGTAGTAATACATAGCACATGCTAAATGAACAAATAATGCTTTTTAAATGTTGTTTTTATAGTGTAGAAATTGGAAATAATATAAATATAATAATATAGAACAATAATAATAAGGAATCATTCTTTGAATATTATGAGGTGATAATTTCGGTCGGAGCGTGGTCAAATCTATCATAAACAGGTCGGGTACACTACCTTATATGGATAGCATTATTTAACATGTGAATATATTCACGTCAAACAGATTCTCAAATCCAGTGAATGAGTCGCAAAGCATGACGGTCTACTACGTGTTTACGTTTCAACAAACGCACGTGGTTTTTGTCGCTTTTATATACAATATTTAATTGCTTGCCGGAAAATTTGTACAACATGATTTTTACTTAAAAAGGTAAAAAAAGGAAAGATTACGTACCATAGACTTTGTTTCATGCTCACATTGAAAAATATTGTTGTTTTAGTTTATCAATTGTTGCTTCAAAAATCGATCAGTATCAAAAGACTGGCAAACATACGCATACCAGTACAAACAGATTTGGATAAGAAATTGCATAATTGTTTATTGGTGACTTACACATTGTACACCAGAAATAAATACAAGTAATTATACATTTTTAACATACTTAAATAGCCACGATAATAGAAATGCCCAAAATTACAAATACAGAAGTACAAGTTATGTAGCGTGTAGTATTTTGTACGCTAAGCATTCTGATGAGTGTCCCTGAAGAAAATCTCATTGCGCATTCTACTAATGTTGTCCCAATCCTGGGGTATCACGTGAAAAACGTACACACTGCTTCTAATTCAATAGGACATACATCTCTTTTTAACTTTGACAATGGGGTATTTAAATAGCTTGATATAAGGCCTCATAGGCATTATTTTTTAAATGTGAGCATAGAAATGAAAGATCAGCCGATACATTATGATAATTTTTCATAATCATACCATAAATTCTGAAAAATAATTGAAAATGAGTTTCCAAAGGACAATTCAAAATGGTATATATTTTCAATACGCTTTGTATACACTGATTCAGAAACTTGTAGTAGCCCAAAATGCCTTGCAACTCATTCATCTGATTGGTCTGTCGATGAAAGTAAACAGATAGCTAATTTAGTATGCAAATTTATGCCGACGTCACAAAATCTAGTGGTCTCGACCTGTTAAAGCCCTTCGGGCTTTATTGGATTTGACCACGCCCCGACCAAAATATCACCTTATAAATACTCAAAGAATGATTCCTTATTCCTTAAAAAAATGTACATGTATTACGCATGAACAAACAGCAAATTGTTAAAGATCCATCGACCAATATTTCTTATTTGCATCCAAAACAATCAATTTTTTCCCAAGTTTCCCAAAGCTCAAATAATAATTATTTTAACCATAGATTTTAAAAGAGGCCCATGGGTCACATCGCTCATCTGAATAACAGTTCTTTTATCATTCTATTTCGAATTTTTTTAAATATGAAACTCTTCAAAATATTGTAAAACTTTCATATATTCTGCGATTCGACAATACATTATACAATGCTTTGATTTGAGAATAAGGAGGTTTGAGAATGCTTACATAATAAAATAACTAATGTAGGATTTTATTTCTGAGAAGATTATTTTAACATTATCCCTATATATCGGTATTTCTATGTTGAACTTTGAACCCCTCTTGGAGCTCCAGTAATGGTCCGGGGGGGGGGGGGGGGGGGGGGGCGGTTTTACACTATCTGAGGATGCTTGCCTAGTAATCTCAAAAAGTATAGCGTTGTAGTTATTGGGAAGAAGATTTTATAAATTTTCCCTAGAAATATTTCTATGTTAAAGTTTGAACCCCTCTAAGAGCCCCACTATTGGCCAGGGGGTCACGGTTTAAACAATTTAGAATCTACACTATCTGACGTTTCTTGAAAGAGAATTTTTAAACATTTTCCCTACATATTTCTGTTAAAATTTGAACCCGTCTTGGAGCTCCAATTTTGGTTTGGGGGTCATGATTTTAACAATTAATTTAGAAGTTTGGTTTTGGGGTCACGATTTTAACAATTTAGAATCTTCGCTCTATATACAAGCTTTGGTGTAAATATTGGCATTTCTGGTGCAGTGGTTTTTGGATGAGACGAATTTTTTTAAAGACACACACCCTATTTTTACTGTTTGGTAATTATCTCCCTTTTAAAATGGGTTTCGCCCTTTATTCAACAATTTAAAATCTCCTTCCCATAAGGATGCTATGTACCAAGTTTGGTTAAATTTAGCTCAGTGATTATATAGAAGTAAAAATTGTGAATAGTTTACAGACGGACGGACGACGGACAACAGGTGATCAAAAAAGCTCACTTGAACCGAAATTAGCTATTTTATATTTTTTATAATTTTCCAGTTTTGCTGAAAAAAGAAAAGAAAACAAAAAGGTTTCCATTTCTTATGGTCTATAATATACTGTCCATAAAACAATGATTTTCATATATCATTTTTACTGTTAAAAATTTCAATATTATTCTGAGTCCTTTTGACTTAATCGTTAATTAACTCTTTTAGCAAATTCGAACTCCAAGCTCTAAAAAATGTTTGGCAATAAAATTATTTCCAGTTTCTGTGTAAAATGCAAATGTCATATAAAATAAATTTTAATAGAGCTTACATCGGCCTTTCAATTGTAAAACAAATTTTATAAGAGATTCTGGTACTCTTAATCCATCAAATATAAGTGTGATGACCAACCTGTGGTAAAATAAAATTTGATAAGCTCATTTCGCGGGCTAGTTGCAGGTCCGTAGCTCTCCGGGAAAATTCGGGGTTTTTTTCGGTAGAGCTACAAACCTGCAGCTAATATTAAATAATCGCAGGTGAGCTAAATTAGCACGTCTTAAAAATGGGTCGTGCATGACCTTACTTCGGAGGCACCCCGACGCAAATCGATACTCTTTCTCGTTTTCATGTCAGATGCCTCTCGTATCTACAGATAATGTAATATCACTCTAGATTCGGCCAGAGAAACACGAAAGCCTAGTTAATTTACCCTCACCCTGTACCAGTTTCTATTCAACGATTGTAGGCTGAGCTGTGCCGAGATATAATATACAAGTTATGTTCACTAACACAATATATTGGCCACTCCATCGCCCTTGTTTTATAAAAGAGTAATCTTTCAAATATAGTACATATTGTATTACCTTATGCCCGCCATAATTCACCAAACACTTTGTAAGGCAGCGTTTGGTCAAGTTTGTTTACGTTTTGCAGGAGCCGACATTCTTCTACGGGTGATCAACTATGGAAAGCCATTCGTGTGTGAAGATAATTATGAGATTTATTCTCCAACAAAGTGTCAGATTCTATGTGGTATTCATTGGTTTGAACTTTTGAAGGAATTTTTACTCATTAATTGTGATTCAGTTCTGAAGTACATGTATTTCATAGCATGACAAGTGTCAACGGAATCTGTTTATTCATCATTTTTTAATTTTTTTTCCTTTACAGTTAAAGTAAATTTTGCAGCTATTGGGGAAAAAAGTAGTAGGCATACTTTGTAAATATTACAAAAATTTGATTCTATCTCGAATAGCATTTTTTAAGAAATGATACGTCACATTCTTGTTTGCGATTATAATTTAATTAATATAATTTAATTTTTTTTTCTCGATGCATGATATACATGTACATCTTAATTTGCAGGCACGTGGACACTTCTTTCACTTTTTCCGAATCGATACGTTTCTTTTAGAATGATTGAGAATTATATCACCAATTATCATTATCTTTTTATAATTCTAATTCTAGGCATCTAGCCCCCTTTTTAATGTTAATTTTGGTAATTTACTAATATTTCTTTTCATCTCCTTATATTCCTTATAATTTTTCTTATGCTCCAAAATATGGGGGAGGGAAGAGAAGAGGCAACTCCTTAATAATTCAATTTTCTATATGTAAGTTTGCTCCGAGAAAAACGTGAGAGGGGAGACCCCTGCTCGTCCATATGCTACTTGCATGTATTCGTCCCAGCTATTGCATATGTATTGACAGTTGGTATCAATAATACATTCGTATATATTTAGACGAAAACTTCCTAAGCCGCAGTACATAAACCTCACTCAGATCTTTTGTCTTTTGTACATTTATCTCGTATAATTTGCAATTAAACAAGTTAAATTTAAAAAATCTTACTTTAGATTTTAAAATCACCTCTGTCATTTCTTTAAATAATAGATGCATATATGAAAGACTTCCGAATCATTTCTTAATTAACGTGTATGCTAATTATTTAAATGACTATATTTTAGTATTATTAATTATTATTACTATTTCTGTATCCTCAATAAGAATTATTGGTACTGCATTTTGTTTATCAACATCATTTGCTTTTACAATTTGAATTGATTTCATAATCATTTCTCTTTTCATTTATCTGAAATTTTTTAGAAACTTTTCGAGTTAAAATTCTACATTAAGGAGGTTGGATGGTCAACAAATTGACCACAAGTTCTGCCTTAAACTTTGAGTATGATATTATAATTTTGGCCATAAAATAACATTTAGTAAAGAAAAAAGATAACTTTTAAAGAATACATTCTGATGTCAATAATCATGTCTCGCCTTCTTAAAAGGGTCTGGTACTTCGTTATGTGTGAACGTTATAGATTTTGTTTCGTAAAGAAAAAAATAGAAGAAAGTTTTGACTTTCTGAGTAATTAATCTTTTGTGATCTGTTTTAAACGATTTGTAAGAGAATCTATCAACAATATTACCTGAAAAGTTAGATTTGATTTGAAACTTTGTCGATATTTCTGGATGTTGAGTCTATACATTCTTCATATGATTGGTAATAGTCTTTTGTTGAGATTCTAAAAAGAAAAGGTTCCGTCAGAGGATAAATAATTGTTAATTTTAATATTTCTCAGGTCCCCGAATACAAAAGATTCTTTCAACTGTGTTTCAGTGTATTATAAAAGTGAATTGCTGATTTCATTGTAAATACATACATTGTTTTTCGCTATATTTACGGAAACTATAAAATACTCGAAAATGATAGGGGATAGAAAAGTCACAACTCCTTGGATGAAAATCGTGTACCACAACTAATTTAAAGTATGAGAGTGTATACCCTATACAAATTCCTTACAACTTATTTATAAACTATTTTTTCCATTGTGTAAAAAATAAAATGGAAACTAGGTTAACACGTAGGCGAGTGCATATATTATACCGGTTTGCACCATATATTGTTTTTATAAATCAAACAATTTTACGGCGTTTCAATTCAACTTCCGATAAATGACCTTTATTGACAAATTCAAGGTAATCCAGGTGTTGGATGACCATCCTTATGTTTGCCGATAAGATCCTGGATTGTTTACACAATGATCAATGGGCAGATTCAGAAGAAGCAGGTAGGGAATTTAATTCTTGTTCTTTTTCGCACTATAAATCACAAGTGAGTTTTCATATGATATTTTTATGACAAATTTCAAACATATTTCGAAACAAATCTTGAAAAAGGAAAGAATAATGATTTTCTCCCCTCAAGTGATGAAAATTAATGTGGTGATAATTTTTTTTTGAATGAAACAGGTTTTATTTCACTCTGTATATTTTTTTATCAAAATTTTCTAGACAAATAATTAAAAAGCTGAACACAAATGTTAAAATTAATTAACTGTATATGATGAAAGCAAGCTTGACAGGTGTGGATTAAAAATAAAAATTGACAAAATTATAAATTAAATACAATGTACAAAATTAATGTAAATAATTAATTCCTAAATTCGGTAGTTATTAATTCGAAGAATTCTATCTTCTTTCGCTTTTGCAAAGCTTTAAGTTTGCCCAAATTAAATAATTCACCCCTTTCGTATCCAACTGCATCCTTTTAAAATTATCGTTTCTAAGTTATTTTATCTAAACTTATCGAATGATAAAGGTGAAAAAGTCAAAGAGCAGATAGTGACTGTGACACTAGTGCAAATGCCCTGGAACAGTAAGGTTAAGTTTGGGACACAAACCATGAATGGATAATGTGGGGGCGATAAACTGCAATGACGTGACAAAATGCTCTAAAAACAAACATTTTTTTTTTCGCAACGCTATTTTATTCGAAGTAGTTTGTATGTACCTAATAAACAACAATTCGTAAGAAATATATTTGTAATGTTTTGATATGGTTAACATGCAATTCAACATCAAAGGTTTATGGGGCGTTTTTTTGTTTTTTTTTTACTATTTCGCTATTTAAAGAAAATTATTATCAGTATTTTGTTGCTGTATTTTCCAACTTTACCTTTTCATATACCTTGAATGGGACATATTCTAAAGGCATACCGATTTATGAGCATATCATTAAAGCATTTGCAGTACTGATATAATAATTTGTAATGAAGTATGAAGTTGAAATATTAAAAATAGCGAAATTTTTTTTATGAAGGACGGGACAGCTTCAAGACATG
The DNA here is from genome assembly GCA_033439105.1 of Magallana nippona. NCBI lineage: Eukaryota > Metazoa > Mollusca > Bivalvia > Ostreida > Ostreidae > Magallana > Magallana nippona. The sequence goes on along the minus strand of CM065922.1, from coordinate 27,077,628 downwards.
TTTTAAAACAACTACTATTACCTATGTCCAATATATATGATACAGAGTTTATAAATATGACTGCTTGCCTTTTACATAAAATAATAGACTTTGTACAGCATGCATTTTTGAACACTTATGTATTCGTATTTACATCCACTAAGTATTTTTTTTTCATCTATTGCCTACGATAATCGACTACATAATTTATACGTGCATGACGAGACAGAAATCTACGCGATCCAGTGAAAATGGCCTACAGGTAGCTGTCGGAGCAAGAATATACGCATTCTAAACTGCTTTTTGGATATATTGTTTAGTTTTTTAAAAATAATAATTTTAATTCTAGTAGCCATAATAAATATTTTTATTGCCGTTCATTGACGTCTTCTTTGTACTTTTGCTGCTGACATTGCGTAGATTACTTCTCGATCGATCGAAAGTAAAGCTACATTGAAAGCATGAACTCCACGGACTGATCACAGACTTCCATGCACACTGTCGTTACCATGGCAACCTTCACATATATGGAAAATTAGTTGTTACTTTTGTGTAACGTTCTTATCGACAGAAAAGACAATTAAGGTGCTTTTAATTACTCACTTTTCATGGAAAATGTTGATTAAATGGTATAAAGATAGATGTAAATCTAAACAGAAAAATGCTCTCTTTGGTTCTTTAAGCAGGTATGAAGGTAGTTAGCTTTTTTCTACAATGCTATATAGCTACCTTTATACCCACACGAAACGCATCAAAGAAAGCATTTTATTATTTGAATCAAACGGGGAAAAAGTGCGTCTTTAATGTGTGAGAAAATCATAGGTCTTGGCTAAGAGCATTTAAAGTAAGAAAATAAGGTATTTTTTCCCAATTTCTCGGAAGGTTTATCTGCTTTGGTAAATACGATAAGCATGTTTATCAGAATCCTTGGTATGAAATTATTGAACACGACAAAATAAAATCATTAGCAGATTAAGCAGATTATGTTTGACACCCGATTTAGAATATCTGGAAGACAAGTAATTTTAGCCTACATAATCTAACAGGTAATATTTATTACAGGTCACAGAAACGGTGTTTCTTCAAGAGAAGAAGAGACTAACGTCACGACAGGATGATGAAAACGTAATTTTCTGTTACATGTTTTGTACTTTCCTGGGTTAATACTAAGTAGCTATGATTATGACTTCGTTAAGAATCATATAACTATAAACATCAAGACACACAGTATGAAAATATTTTTCAGCAATTTTTAGACCTATCCCACTCTTTAGAGCATTATCAATAATCCTGTAAGGAAAGTCAAGAATCGTGTCACCATAGAGATACGCCTGAGTGTCATGTTCTAACATTATTCTCACTAACTGTTATAGAACGCCAGCGGACAGTTCCTATATCTTGCATTGATAAGACAATGAGTGCTCTAATCTGTGATGTCAGTATTCGGTCAATCACTTGACATTTCGATCAAACTTGTAATTATTTTGGTCTTTTATATTACCAGTAAGACAAAGAAAGAAAATGATAAAGTATTGTTGTTTCATTTCAAATTTCGTTTCTTTTGCTTATTTTGTTTATTTTTTATCTTTTTCTTTCTTTCACTTTCCCTTTTCTGCTATACATTTTTCCTTTCCTTTTCGGGGATGATGTTTACTCAGAATGCAAAAAATCCCAATGATGGGAGTGAATTTTTTTTATTTCATAGACCACTGATTATAAAGCCATTTTTCACTTTCAAAAACTAGGTCAATGACCTACTTTTTATGCTTAAAGTCTATTAATATTTATTGAACAATCCTCTTAAATACTAGTATTACACTATGACTAAGCAAATTTTAATTATGAAAATATTGAGTTACATGTGATAAACTCTCTGAAAAATGAAATGAATTGAAAAAAGGAAACAAAGCGAGGATTAATGGTAACACCTACATTTAAGAAAACCAGGGAAAATCTTTAAGGGCTAAAAAAAATTTCTTCCAGCTCCCAGGCGCCGCCATATTGATCGCCATTTTGTTCAAAAAAGTTAGCTCGATCATTAAATGACTGGCGCTTTCAATGTTTTGGGGGGTTTTTTTGCCCCAAAACTCGATTAAAAACTTTCCAAGGTTTCATTCGAAAGTAATTTAAATGAAAATAATTAACTAGGCAAACCAGATAACTTTCAGCAGTGTTTTAATCAAGAAATACGACTAGTTTAAAGTATGCCTTATCAAATTAATAGATGGCAAATAAACAACATTAACATCATTAAGGAACCAATCTTATAGATACTGAATAAGGTAGCAAAAATTTCAATTCATCATATGAAATTCATAGGCTGGGAAGGAAGAAATAAAGATTTCTCGGAAACACACTTCGCTCGGCCCAACGGTCATACCGTTTACATATTAATTTAATAATTTGCCTTTTTGAGTGATTTTTTTTTGCAAAGTAATATAAAAATAAGTGAAATAAAACAAAATATCTGCAACATAACATTGATTAACGTTTAGAAGGTTAACCTTTGTGACAATATTGTTACCAAAAATGTTTAAGACGAAAACGGAATAAGTAAATTTTTTTTAAATCTTGCCAGAAATTGCTCTCTTTTTGCAGAAAAAGAAATTAACTTAACCCGATAACGCGGGTTATGTATATTTTCTGAAACGTTGCTACCTTCATGCCCGCAATTATCACCAAAGAAAGCATTTAATTGTTTTATAAATACACGTAAAAAGAGATATGCATGGTGCTAATTTATACTTTTTCATGTAATGCAAAAACTCGAACTTTAAATTTTCATTTCAAATATTTTTTTTTTAAAAACAAATGTATTGCGGACGTTTTTTTTTTTACGCTTGCGTCAATTTTTCTCTTGACATTAATTGAATCAGATAACTGTATACAATGAACTTGTATTTCGTTTTTACAGAAGGATTTTGTTAACTGTACCAAGATCGTTTACAACTACTGTGCGGAGTTTCAGTGCCATTAAGGGGATTAAGTTGAACGATAAGCCGCCTGAGGAATGTCCTGACACCTCAAGCTTTGATTTTCTGGGAATTAAAAGCTTTGACAATGTCCCTGGACCCAAAGGAATATACGCATTGCCATTTATAGGACCCCTTTTTCATGTTAAAAAGTTCAGTAGGTACAACGGTGCAGTTTTCAGTACAGCGGCATTAAATGGTCGTCTCCGATATCTTTAATATGGTTTCATGAGTATTCTTTAAATTTTATTGGATCTGATGGGTAATTTGTTGACCAGCAAACATACATGATTTAAACTTCACCAGAAGATTATTTTTTACAGGTAATGGAAAGGTAGGAGGTCTTAACGATATTCTGCGCGCGTATCAGCAGGCGCATGGGGATCTATTCCGGTTTAGAATTGCCTCGCGGTGGATTGTGGTGGTGTCAAATCCGGACCTTGTAAAAGAGGTTCTAAGCATCCGGGTCAAATATCCCTTCCGACCGGAAGTAGAAATTGTGAAAACGTTTGGCATTAGGAACAACAAAGAAGAAGGACTTGGTACCTTGTATGACCTTTTCCGAAACCAATGTATACTAAAAGGTTGAATAATAATACTTAGGCGTCGGAACCGGAGGTCGGAAGGGGAACTTAGCCCCCCCCCCCCCCCCCCCCCCCCCCCCCCTCCGACACTTTCGGATAAGTCTGCCTCCTTTCAATTTGTTACCGACGCCTATGTAATATAATAGTAATTTTGCGTTAACCAAAATAGCATGAATTTGATAGTTGTTTAATTGAAAAATGGTATACGGTGGTTTTTTAAAAACATTTTCTTGGCAGACAAGGAGAAGCGTGGTGGAACCTTCGAAAGCCCGCCCAGGATCACATAATGAAACCCTCCGCTGTCCGTTCTTATATACCACTCATAGATGAAGTGGCGGGCGATTTCGTTGCCAGTTTAAAAGACACCCGAACAATAGAAGACTGCCTTCAATTACTCAATGCTGTTGCAACTGAATGCAAGTTTAGTTTGTATAATATTTTGATGTATGTTTATATAAGTTCTAGACGTAATACCATTTTAAAACACGTTCAGTTTTTTGCTTTGTCTTTGTTTTGCAGGCATAGGAATGCTGTGTTTCAATCGCCGGTTAGGATGTCTACAGGGCCAATCGCCAATCAGTATGGAAGATCTCAATACAATTTTCACCTCCACTGCTGAAGCTGGAAAGTTCTTTAAACCGTACAAATATTTCAAGACGCCATTTTACCGAAGATTTGAGAAAGCTGTCCTCGAACTTCATTGGTATGACGTCATTGAATAGTCTTACATATTTAAAATATTTTACTTTTAATCTTGTATTCGCGTCATCTGTATATTCAGTATTACAGACAAGGAAATTGAATGTGCTGTTCAGCGATTGAAATCTAAGACCGATGAATCTACTGAAAATGGACACGCATCTGGTCCCAATCTTCTTCTGTCCATGATGGCCGACGGACGTCTGACCAAAGACAGAATAAATCTCCTCATCACCAATCTGTTCGGCGGGGGGATCGACTCTGTAAGTTGATACAATGGTAGCATATCCAGAATGCATACACATACATTTGTATGTATACAATTACATGTACATGCATATGCATAATTACATTTATGGATGATACAATTACATCCGTATGCACAATTACATAGTACATGTTTTTATACAATTGTCTGCATGTATGTTATTGTTTACAATTATGTACAGCAGTAAGTGAGTACATCTCTTATTGCAGGGACAATGTACATGTACGTATGAACATTTTTCAACAAGACAAAAAGATTAACATTCTATGCAATAATTCATTGTTTGCTGGCCTATTTTGGCAAATACATGAAGTAAAGTATGGGAAATAGTGCTAGGTCTAGAGCATGGGTATTCTGTTAGAGAAAGGAATAAATACTATTAGGTCGCACAAAAAAAGTTGAGGCTTTAAAGTTTAACAACACTAAATAAACTTCTATAAATTCGTTAGTTGGGAAAACACTAAAAAAAAATGATAATCTGTGATTTTATTTTGCACTAATTTTTATATAAAGTTTTTATTGTTTTCAGACTTCCAATACAATGACGTTTCTGTGGTACGAATTGGCGGCAAACGAGGAAGAGCAGGAGAAAGTATATGATGAAATAAGTGATCAAAGCAGCAACCATGGACTTGACACGACTGCACTGTCTAAGATGACTTTCCTGAAAGCTTGTCTTCGGGAATCGATGAGGTAAATAATTCATATCTTGATACTCACGCGTAAACCTTATTTAAAACGCATACTGTACAATGGAAAACGCCGCAAATGAAGGTACAAGTAAATAATCGCAATTACCTTAATTTTTCTTTTTTACAGAAAGAATTTCCCTACCAATGTTGGAAGCGTCCGTATTTTTGACACAGATTGTAACATATCAGGATACAATATTCCAAAAAAGGTAATTAAAAAATAAACCTAAAGTTATCGGAGGTGAATCCAGAAATTGAAGTTAAAGGGAGCAATGTGATTATAGATCTTAAGACAGCGGCGCAATTTTGTCAGTGTTCATTATTCCAAAAAGCCTGTAGTATCTAAACAATTCAGAATTTTGCCATGAAATATGCGTGTACATCCTGCTGGGTTTTTTTTTCATAACTATTCTTCATGCTCATGGGATCGCAAATTGTGGCGATAAATCCATGTATATAACTATTAATAAGCTCAAAATGGTAAGAAAGTTATGAAATTTAATCATCAATTAGCGTTCAGTTGTATGTTTTGTACAGACACCCATACTGATAGCGTCAAATAACATCAGTAAAGACCCACGATTCTACAAGCGTCCAGATCAATTCATCCCGGAGAGGTTTTTGCGGGGATCTGATGCTTTGGACGATGAAACGAGACACTCCCACCCCTTTGCCTTTCTGCCCTTTGGATTTGGTCCCCGGAGTTGCATTGGACAAAGATTTGCAGAAACCGAGATTCTCGTCTTAACACTCAATGTAAGTTCAATCTTTTTTGGAAGAGAGAAAGAAAGTAAAGGACTTGTTTTGTTGTTAAAAATTTAGCATTCGGAATGCAAGATATTTTTTGCCCGAGGAGGGGGTGTGTGGGGGTGGGGGTTGAGTTTAACGTTTAAAAATAAATTCAGTGGAGAACTATTGTGATGATATTAATCTTTTTTTTTGACTTTGTATTTGTATTTGACATTGTTTAGAAAATACAAAAAATTAAACTCAAATCCTCTGTAATATCAAACTTTTTTTTTTATTATTTAACAAAACTAATAAAACACTATCCACAGCTTATCAAGAACTTTCGAATCACGTTACCTCCCGGAAGTCCCAAGAATCTGGAATCCGTGACGAGAACATTCACAGCTCCGGCAAAGAAAGTCACGCTCCATCTCACACCGAGGCACGGTTCATAATCCATTGGAGAGCCCGAGAAATAATTTTGTTCGCGGGGGAGGGGGGGGGGGGGGGGTCTCCTATGCCTATTTGCGTAACTTTACTATGTAAACCATGTGATTTTTAAGGGGGTTGGGGGTCGAACACAACACCCACCCCCCAAGATCCGCGCATGACCTCTTGCATCGTTGCCATTGACACAGTGTGCATAGATTCATCATTATCCGTCCATTTAAGCAGATTTCATCCTTGTACTGAGCTACTTGACCAACATTTGTTCCCTGTCATGGTAATTGCTGTCATGCCATGAGTCGATTTGATTTGATATAATATGTTATTTTTGTGTAGAAGAATGAGATACATTTTAGCTGTCCTTAAAAATCATAAAGGGTTGAAATGAAAAAATATCACTGTTTAACAAACATTAAACATTCAGAGTCTTCAGAGAGAGAGAGAGAGAGAGAGAGAGAGAGAGAGAGAGAGAGAGAGAGAGAGAGAGAGAGAGAGAGAGAGAGAGAGAGAGAGAGAGAGAGAGAGAGAGAGAGAGAGAGAGGAGAGAGAATTTAAGATCAAACAGTGTGTAATATACATGTATACAATGATTTTGTTTTCAGAAAATATGTAATAATTTTAAACACAATCATGCATTTTAACTTCCTTGTCAATAAATAAATAATTATAAATTTAACAACTCTTGTAATTTATATTAGTAAATATTATGGCTTCATACAGGTGGGTATATACATGTATGCATTTCATCCTTTTGCACATTGAAATCATGTACAGATAGAACAGTTTAAGTAGTTTATCAATCACTTCTAAGCTTTAATTAACATTATTATACCTCTACTTATTTTTTACTATATAAGAGCAATTCAATATATTTCGCTGATTCCCTGAAAATCGCTGTAAAAAGACTGATTCCCTGCAAAACAGACTGATTCCCTGCAAAAAGGTGCGTCAGTTCAATGAACTGATACACACATATTTGGAACACTTAGTAATTTCTGTTAAGTTCTGATATATTCCGAATAATATCATGAATATTCATAACCATATGATTCGTATAACATAACTTGCCTACGTCACAGTACGACGTGCATGGAATTTAATATTAATATTTATTTTGACGTTATAACTTGTTGGATACACGAAGAATTATATTAATCTGACCGTTTTCTGAGTAATTGTTTGTTTCGGTATAATAAAACAGTTAAAGCATACAACTGAGGGAGTCAGCAAGATTCCAGTTCCCCTCAAGCAAGCCTATTTCCTTCTGCTTCGCCTCGGGAAATAAACTATATTTTCCCAATAAATCTCAACATAAATCAAAAATATTTTAATGTTTTTTTTAAATCAACATTTTCAAAATTTCAAAAAAAAGGGATTTTTTTCAAAGTTCCATTTACATTTATGGAACTATAATATATTACAAGGATGAAACTGCTGTTCAATGCAATTTGTAAACAAACAAAAAAGAAAGTTTCTCAAAACTATGTACTATAAATAAGATACATTTATTGGCACTTTATGGAGAGCAATCTTCATCCTAAACAATATGTATAAATAACTAGAAAATTCAGTTTGAAATACTTCTGTACAAAAAGTGTGACATAGCCGATACAAGTAACTTCAATCAATCGAATGAAATAAATATCAAAGTCAAACGCATATATGGATATGTTCCAATAAAATAACTAGAACTACATGAAAAGGCAAACTGCACTTGCAAAAAAGATTTGTTTTAAAAATCCCATAAATTAAAATAAATAAATAAATGGTGTAAAATAACAGATATATACACTTCATTAGTAAAAATATGACTCGTGAATTAGTGAATATAAATGCTAATACTATTCAAATTGCATAGTTATATCAAGTATTGCATAAATGTTGTCAATCATCTAATGCATGGGACTAAAGTCACCAAAATGTTGGACACAGCTTGTTTCTTGGTTCACAAGGCCACAGGGTAAGGCTGTCTCTTGAATGTCTTACGTTTGGTTCAAATTATCCTGGACGTTTTCGGTTTGCTGACTGACAATATCTGGTTTTTGACTGTTACCAGACTGGTTGTTTTCGGTTTGTGGACTTACAGTCTGAGAGTCCTGATCGTTACCAGATTGGTTGTTTTCGGTTTTTGGACTGGCAGTTTCTGGTTCCTGAGTTTCATCTGACTGGTTGTCTTCAGTTTTACTAGTCAGTTGGTTGTTTTGATTATCCATATGTTTACTTGCACCTTGAGTCTCTACACTGTCTGAGTTTACATGAATTGCCTTGGGACGGTCTTTGTAAGCCTTGTGAGGTAGATTTAACAGTCCATCATCTCGATTTGGGTCTCCATGTAAAACAAACTTATGAAATGCATCCAAGAGATGCTTCATTTCTTCATTGTCATTATATGACACAGGCTCATACATGGATTTTACTCTCTCTCGTTCCTAAAAGCAGTCCAAGCCAAAAGATCATTTAACTTACAACATGTATCAAACTCATGGAGGTAAAAAGCTAAATTAAAACAGCAAAAAATAATCCAAAAATCTTTAAAACATCAAAAACTAGCATTATAGAGTGTCATTATTGCTGCCAATTTTTCACCATCAAAATTTTCAGAACACCAAAAACATAAGATTTTGAAGTCTCATTACCGCAGCCAATTTTTCGACATCAAAATTTTGTAACTGTCTTTGAAAGCCAAAGTTTGGATTGGCATAGGTCCTGGCTCCTCTGATGGCATTGAGACAGTCCTTCCACCCATAGTTAGTTACGGTCATCATGTAGGCTGCTGTCACTGTCACACTCCGAGACACGCCTGCCAAACTAACCAATCAAAGAGTACAGTTAACAAACTTTGTTCTGCGCCTTTTTTTTTACCTTTACAAAACTGATAAAATTAAATACTTACAGTTTTTAAATCTGTTAAATAAACCTATTTTAATTGGCTATGATATTCATTTGATCTTCTGTCTTTTATTGAAAATATTCATTAACTACATGTGCATAATTTACATTAAAGATTTATTAAAAATTAACCATCTGTTGCAAGCTCTTCTTTTAAATTTATGATCACATAATGGTAATAAATATTTAAAGTTAAAAAAAAATTTAAAAAATGTTAAGGTAGCAACTTACCAGTGAACTAAAACATTTCCTCCTTTGACTCGAGCTTCATGAATAAAATCATTGCATTCTGGGAAGAACTGGGCCAGGTCCTGTTGCGGGGTATCACTTGCCAGTACACACTTGTATTCGATATCCTAAACCAACATAAAAATTATCAAGTAACAAGTCAAGCAATGTTCATAGTCAGCTTATTCTGCTGTAAAAAAAAAAATCATCTTTAACATTGTTTCTGCTCAAAAGTTTGGGAGACAAACATTGAATAAAGATTTTCTTATTTACGCTTAGCAACTAAAAACTTGGAAAACTACATTTCATGATCATGATTTTACCAAATTCTTTTGGCATTTATGAGTTATATTTGGATGCAGTCACACTCAATAATTTTACCTTCTCAACAAATGGATTATAAAACATTCTGCCTCATATGTTTTGTATTTAAAGACTGATGTTAAACTATAAGCATTTGGACTGCTACACTTCCCTATTAGATTGAAGAGTAATCAATTAATGGAGAAAAAAAAAACTTTGATCTACAACTCATTTATTGATTGTTTGTGATTCACTTAAATCTTTTTTTTTCTTTGATTGAAAAAAAAGACAGCTTCTTCAAGTACATGTACATAGTTGTAATGATCAATGCACTCAAAATGTAAACACATCTATCAATATGAAATATCAATCTAATTGTTTAATTCTTCAAAAGTTCATCATTAATCAGTTAATCTATCAATTAAGCACAAACTGAAATGACACTTTTATGGATTTAATGATTGTGCATCAGGCTCTTACATCTCTGAGTTTTTTGGCAAAGTCATGTATTGACACAATGTGGGTGATCTTGTATGCTTTAATTTGCTCATTGTCCTTGGCATCACGGAAATTCCCAACATAAAGCCCAGGTAAAACCTAAAATAAAAAATAATCACCGTTTCACAAATGACTTTGGTTTAGTGGTAAAATGGGAAACACCATTGCTACATGTTCATTCATAGAGCATTTTAAAAATGTGTGGGTTTTTTTTTATAGATACATTCATGAGGTTTATAGCTTTATAAGGAGGGCTTTGACATCTTTGGGGACAACCTCAAACATTTTCAACACTACATGTATTACACATTATTTTTATTTTCAATAGTATACTATCACTGTTTAACTCCATATGAATAGACAAAGAGTGAAAAATTGAAATGTTAACTTGTCTGAAAAATATTGACCAGTCAATATTTTTTAAATGTTGAACTAGCTAGGAATAAGATTAAAAGAATTTTCAATAAATCGCTCCTGATTCATAGATTCATTGACAGAGACATATATAAACCTTTGCGACTCAAAACAAGGTGACGTCATAGGCAATCACGCAGTCAAGACAAGTAAAACAAGGGATGTTAAATGCAGCCATATGCTAGTAGAACAGACACAAGGATTTGCGAATTATCAGTGAAGAATTGAAAACTAATAAAAATATCTTGAACATCTGTAGTGTAAGTAGTTCCAATGAGCAGCAATGAGTATCAATAAAAACCATCTAATGACAAGAATATATCTAGGAAATGGACCAAGCTCAAAACTGAATTCGTGAATTCAATACAGCACTGAGAAAATTACAGCAATTTGTTTTCTAACCCTTTCTCCATTTTGTTTTGGTTTTTTATGTAATAAAACAAATGTTAACTGTGGTTTTGATTATGTTAGCCTCTATAGGACTGGAGGAGTATATTTCCTCCTGCTTCATGTCAGACAATAGTTAATCCCTCAAGAGCTAACATAATCTATGTTGCTCTCAACACCAGTCAACATTTCTATACTATGATATGTAACATTACACTGCTTGAATTGTAGATTAAAAATCTAATGGCCAACTTGTCTAATAAGATAAAAACAACTTGATATCAGATTTTCCCTTCCATTCTGCTTTCTTATTTTCTGATCTGCCTATTTGCAACACTATGAATTCTTTAGTCTGTCCCAAGTTATTGTGCTGTCACATTTGGACTATTTTTAATATAAATACACATATCTTAGAAAGAAGTATAATTGAAATTGATGAAAGGTAAAATATTCTAGATATCTTCATTGACGCATTATCATTTCTCATTCGGAAAAATTCACAGGATCAAAAACATATTTCTTACGGAGATTTATTATGGGAAATGTTGACATCTTTGCTCCAATGGAAGTCACTCGGAATACCTCACATAATTTTTCAACATTATTATCTGGGCAGTTTCAATGTCTGTTGCAATGCAAAATCCCCATAGACATAATAATTTTTAGCAGTGTATTGAAACCTGATAAGCTAGAGGGGGCATATCAAAAGAGAGATCTTGGAATTTTTTCATACTTTTGAATGAACATCGTTTGAACCCTGATGTATACATAAATATCAAGTAATTAAGCAAAATGTGCATTTAGGATATCTTAGGACAGAGTATAAAAGATATACAACTAACTTTTATACCCCGTCTGATAAAATGCCTACTATTAGCTGCAGGTCTGTAGCTCCCAGTCTGAAAAAATTTGGATGGACGACAAGGGGGCTACAGTGCCACCCATAGAAAAAATTGTGTATTTATTGCGCACAAAAACCTGCGCTAGTTTTGGACTGATTAACCTCTATATGCAAATTCTGTGAAAACAATTAGTATCATTAAATTCTTCATGCAATTTACTACTGATATCGTCTCTTTACTTGCCTCAGATAGTCTTTTAAATACCTTCCCCAGCCCCGTAAGAAGAAGTGGTGCAGTTTGTTTACATGTCAAAATGGCGACTCGCGATCTCGATGTAAATTTAACATACTTGATTTTCCGAGAGCAGTAGCATGTTCCGGAGAAAGTCTGAGGCAAGTAAAGAGAAGATATCAGTAGTAAATTGCATGAAGAATTTATTGGTACTAATTGTTTTCACAGAATATGCATATAAATAAAGTTAATCAGTCCAAAACTAGCGCAGGTTTTCGTGCGCAATTAATACACAATTTTTCAATGGGTGGCACTGTAGCTCCCAGGTTGTCCATCCAAAATTTTTTAGACCGGGAGCTACAGACCTGCAGCTAGCCTACTATTAACAGCTATCAAAATCTTTCGTGTCTGCTAATTAATGATGTTGTTAATATGAGTTCATCACAATATGTTTTCTTCTTTATTGTTTGCCACTCCATACAATAAAATATAGTGTACATATTAGTAAAGGTGAGGTCAAAAATGTAAGAAGACAAAATGATCGTAACGATTCCCTGTGATTTTGTCCAACCAAACATTTACTCGGCCATTCCAAAGTAACAATTTAATCATATCATTATCTTATTCTAGATTTTTACTTTACCCTATTCATGCCATTGCCCATTCTGCATCAGGATAAACACTCAACCAGGTAAACCATGTAATCGCACAGGTTGGACTTGGAGGTTCTACCGATGATACCTGGAGTTCTGGTTCTGGTTTCCGGTTTTATGGTTTTATACAAGTTGTTCGTAGAAATATTCGACCATAGACCAAGCTACACAATGATTTTTAGATAGTGAATGTACATCAAAAGGAGACACCGGATTTGAATTTAAATATGGATTGACACAGTGTTTACTTCCTTCCTTGATTAAGTAGTAATGATTGTGGAGCACTCTTCAGTCAAATGACACAACATCATCATTTGGAGGGCGTAATTTGATGTTTGGGGAAATGCATTTCGTCCTGTAAAGGGGCACTTTCAGGGTTTTTGTAATGTGTCAGAACTATGGGCTTTCAACTTCAAAGCAATTTTGTCGCAAGAGGCGAATTAAGATATAAAAATCTTCATAGCAGGCCGAGAAGGAGCGTGGCGAAATTAATTGGTTCTTTAATTTCAGTTTTGCTAAAACCACTCATAAGAGTAGACACATGTTTTCATAGCACGAATGGACAACCAACTTTGACAAACCAATGGTCTGGAAAAAGGAGAACTGACAAACATTTGGTCGCTCGGTATTTCACTATCTGTATTTACATGTGTGTGGATCCATTGATGAGAAAAGGCTCAGTTTCAAGTTCACCTGTTGCCCTTGACGACATTGTGACAAGCCATTTATTCGATACCCCCATGCAACAAAGGTCGAACACGGATCAACAGATGTAGAACAATTTAAGGCTGATCATCAAGCCAGTCACGTATATTATGACTGTTCTTGGCTCGACTACATGTCACGCTACGAGCATATGTTGTACTGGTCAGAAGATATAGTGAGGATCCTGGACTTATTTATAGGTTGAGTCATTGCGGGGATATGCACACTGACAGTCGGTAATAGGCGACCTACCAAGTGGCCAACATTAAAGCACAATCTCCATAACTCTATGTTCCCTCCTTCCAAACTAAACAGATATGACATATGTATCGTGTACAGCTGAATATTTCTGATGAACAAATATTGAAATTGATTTACCCAATGAAAAAGCACCTATATAGTGAGGTAAGACTTTGCCGGAATAAAATCATTCACTAATCGACGTACTAACAGTTTCTGAAGTGTGGATTTTAATCAAACAGCCACTTCTTAAGCTGAATTAGGCTCGCCTAGTTATTGAGCTTTATGTGACTAACTTGACTATTGCGTCCCATGGAGGGCGTAGAGCGACGACTTCAGTGGCTTTCCATCTCCCTCAGTCTTGTGGAACCTTTTTTTTGCCTCTCCCCAGGTTTTGTCAATATTCATCAAGTCTGATGTTAATTATACATGTAACACTCAACGCCAGGTATTCCTTGGCTTTCAGTGCTTTGGTTATCATTGTGTGCATGCATGGGTTGTCCTCAATTGTGCCCCCTGATATACTGACAAACCTTCCTTAGTAGGGAAAATGTCTTCTTCGGCGTTGCTGATCTCTGTCAGTATTTTTTTTTAGTTGATTCTCATCGTTTTCGTCTTCTGGGTATTGATGTAAAGACCAGTTCGTTTGGCTGTTGTTTCTTAAGGTTAGTAATTTGACATTGAGAGTACTGGAGACGATGAGATAGAGTGCAGGTGAGCTATATGTAGAGGCAAACAATCGGACGGAAAGACAAAATCTGATGCTAAAAGGTCATCTATATATATCTACGACCACCTTCCGCAAAGCAAACAACGACAGGAGACCGTTATCGTACCAAATTCGAGACAGTAAAATCTGAAGAAGACATGAGGGGACAAGGCAAAGAGCTAAGACATGCTCTTGTGAAAATGCCCAAGAATACGTTTGACTAACAGACATTCACTTAAAAAACAGAGGCACACACAGTTTTTCATTAATTATCAAATCTGTTGGCGAACTGGGATCATGAAACACAAGATCGACACAGAGACAAATTGACTTATTAAATTCCATCTAGAAAATTGACAAACGTTATGATGACATGCTTGAGACAGAATTAATCGGGCCATCTTAAAGTCCATGGTCAGCACCCATCGTGTTGGAATTGAGGAGTCACTGGACCAACTAAGTGGTAGTTCCTCTACCCTAGATATCTAGATTAGCAAAACATCCTTTGCATTGCCAAAGTGAAATAAAGGACCTCAATTCTCTCAAAAGGGGAATAGAAATACGAATATAAGGAATCACCTTGAGAACCACTGCATCAGAAATGCCTAAAATAAAGCAGCATACATCCAGCCGTATTACAACCACAGTAGCAGATGTCAGATTTTAGCTACATCATTTGTAATTGTTACTTTACATTTCATGGTGATGGCTTTATGAAGACAAATGAATATGATTCAACCGATTTGTCAGTAAAAGACAGAAGTTTCTTGAAGTTCATGAATAGATTTATTAATATTATACATATACATATGGACCATTTCTCTTCCTTTTCGGAATAACAAAACTGATCTCCCTATAAACACAACACAGTCTTTAGTAGATTCTACCCGCCAGTCTACAGAAAGATTTTGAGAAGAAAAGAAAAAAAAAAATTCCAAGTATTTGGAAAAAAGTTCTGAATGGTGGATCGGCAGAGGTTGCACCGTGCCCAACAGTAGTTCGAAACACGTGGAAATCAAAAGCTAATATGAAGCAACTTCGATTTAACAGCCGAGTGTGGTGGAATTTTTTCCAATTCGGTACTAGTATCCAGACAAGACCAACAGCCTACCTGGAATCTAACATTGCTTTAAGATGGACGAGATGGCCACAGCAGCTTTCATTGAACTTGCCCAAATGACCTCAGGTCAAGATCTTTAACACCCTCTTGTCATAAACAATCATAATTATGTGACGTAGGAACTTCCAATGTTTCTCCATTTCTTCCAGTGACCTTGAACTTGCCCAAATGACCTTGGGTCCAAAGCATGACGCACCATAAGGTCATAAGCAATATTTGTGTATGGGCTTCCAATGTTCCTCCATAAGAAAGACATGGACCGGACACGATTGCACAGACAGACGGACAATGTGATTCCTATATACCCACAAAATTTTGTTTGGCGGGGGGGGGGGGGGTGTCTGATAAATACCGTAATATTGGTTGAATTAGCTGTTTTTTCAAACAATATTATAGAACCTAACCATTTCTTGTAAAATCGTCAATCTCAATTTTGTATTGCAACAAATCCTTTGAATAAAAAGCAAGAAGGTGTAAACAGTTGTTCAATTTATTTTGATTCCCTTTTGAAATACTTCGATAATTATAATAAGAGTTAATATTGTTTAATTGTAAATTCAAATGAATGAAAACCAAATATGGGTATTATATTAAAAGAGTAATGAGATTGTATAAAGACTTATTCTGATACAGCACGTGAATCCAAAAAGTAATATTTATTATATTAACTTAAAGATTGTAATCAAAATTTGAAAAAAAACTTGTTTTTCATCTTAATTATTTTACCATAGTATTTGATGTAAAATAGTGTATATATTTTGCATGGAGCAGGCAAATTCCTAAATACTCTTCATCTACCAATATACGAAAACTGTTTGACAAAACTGAAGAGTGAAACACAAAACAAGGGGAAAAAAAGGAAACAAGTATTCTCAAACTCATAAATTCATGGCTCAAATATATTAAAAGATGGTTAAAGGGCTACATTCTATTATTGCACCAAAATGAAAACATGTATACATCATAATAAACAATATTTTTGTAAACTCGAAAACAATCACATATCCGTTCAAATAAGATATCGACCATACGTCTACATGTATATTAAAATACTAATGCTAGTATTTGAGATAGTCAAAATAAATCCTTAACAATTTTGTAAAAACTGAAATTTGAAGGAAAAAATGATACGAAATCTTACATGAATACATGTATTATGAGTAATGAATAGAATATGAAAATCCTAACAAACAACTAATTCAGATATACAAAACTGACATGTTAGTTTTCTTTCGCTTTGACAAAAAGTTATATAATAATTCCAGGAAAAGTTTCTACGAATCCGATAAATAAATGAATTTAAACACCGCAACAAATACTGTATGGTTCATTAAAACCATTATCCCCATCCTTTGAGCAATCAAACCCGATCCAATGAACAGTATGCGTCCATCATCCACCGGTGCGTAATCTAGCTTGCTGACGTAATCAATTGCGTCATTTCCTGACTCATATGACACAGACGTGATCGACAGAGGTGAACTGTGTTTTTATTTTACGCATTTAGAGTTGAAAGACAAAGAGTCAACTAAACGTAAAATCTCAAGTTTGCCCTCCTGTATTTTGTGTCGATTGTCTCTCATCTCGTTTGAGTAGCAGGGTTGGATTTCTGTACCACTGAGGTTTAAGCCTGTTCATCATAAGGGAGACGACTTTAAAAGGAGTCTGTTCACTAATTCTCGCTTCACACGCGATAAACTGTGACTAGTTCTATGTCTTGCTGCTGATAAGTTTCGTAACTTTCCGAATCGATCATTGAGATTTCTATTTCTGATTGGCAATGTTTTCTGTAGATCGTTTGTATGCCTGTCTATTTTTGGCGAAGACATAGTATTCAAAACTGTCGGCTTTCCTCGCATAGATCTAGAGAATCCTCTGGGTCTTTCGTGGTAAGCTGCCTGCCTTTGGTTGGTGACAGCATGCAAAGTAATATTTTGCCTGCCAATACTTCCCATTGAAGTGGACAATCTTCCTCCATGTTCCCTACTTGCTATGCTCCTTCCTCTCTGAGGAAAGGGCCCATTTCTGCCATTCTTTTGCACACTCTTGTCGGAGATGATTTTCTTGATATAGTGAGCTGGCACGATCATTTTGGGTAGGTTTGTGAGTTCGATCATACTGCTTTTGGATGAGCTTGGCACCTTGGCTGATTTGATGCTCATTAGTGGTAGGTTATGGGGCGCCGCTGGCTTGTTGGATGATGATTTGTGGAACTGGTGATTCGTGAGGTTAGATTTGGACTGACCCCCAGAAGGATTTATTTTTGGATGACCCACTGAAAGATTTTTGTGTTTTTTATGATGTTTGAGTTTCTTTCCGCTCTTATTTTGATGGTGGCCATGACCTCCAAGCGTAGCAGCGGGCGATTTTTGAGACTTCAAGGGGTTCTTTTTCCCGGTCATCCAAACAAGCAACGCGTAGTGAAGTGTAACATCCTTCAAATTAACATCAGTTGTCTGTTGAATTCCACCCAGATAAATCTGATGCAACTGTTAAAGAAACAAAATATAAATATGATATAAGGGCTATGTTATTTTGATTTGCCTCAACTCTTCGCAATAGACGTTAAAAGGGAACCTCCACCGTCAAATGATGATTAATAGAACTAAAACGTCTCAAAACTTTTTTAGACCAGAGATTAATGATTTTGGTTCCGGTTTGCATGCCATTTCTTTATCCATCTTTTGATGTCATCTTACACTCACATACAGAAATGTACCCAAAATCGATATTGTTTGACCATTTAGCATTCTCTTTAGCATATTTATGCAACTTTTTGCAAGATATTTTATTTACCCTTATTTACCCTACAACCATAGAACAAAACGATGAAGTCCATAAAAGCAATTAACCCACGTTTGTGTGAGCCAACGAAATTAGTTAGAGACACCAGAAGGTGGCGCTGCTATATGATCTTACCTTCCGCCGTTCTCTATATCAAATGCGCTTATGGATCCCTTCTCCAGCTACGAAACATTACCCCCATGACACCCCTAATGGCAGACGGACAAACAAATCAGCAAGCTCACATGTTAGACATGCAGGATGTACAGTGAATGATTTGACAATACGTGATCAGTGTTTGCAGGTAACAACACGAAGGATTTAACAACAAGTGAAAGGGGATCGCAGAGCTCAGTCAAAACGTATTAGCAATGCTCCTAGCTCTGCTATTTCATTAAAAATGGACAATGGGATAATCAAATTAGCCAGCAGCAAAAATAAATGCAAGTGTAACATAGATAAAGTAAAAGAAAAGGTTACGTGCACAGCTCACTTGATAATTCAAAGGCGTGCTAATACACAGCATATGGCAGAACGAATATACGCAACGCTGTTCTGGCATAAACTGCCACATTTATACTTCAAAGCAAACGCATAGAATGTGATTCGAAACAAAATTATACCCTCTGCTGTTGATGTGAATTGGGTGGATATTTTCTACAAAGGGAGGTCAAAAGGTTAAAACATGCACTATATCAAACATTCAGTTGTTATATTTATTTAACATTAGCATCGCATTCTAAATGGATTTCATTATATCACATGCAATCAAAAAGTATAGCCATAACAACAATTATACCGGTATGTATTGTAACAAGATAAAAATAGATATGTATATACGGATTTCATATGCAAAGGATTTCAGCCAAGACGTTAAATTTTTCGATGCTAGATATGCTGTATCGTTATGTAAAACAATATAAATTAACTAAAAGCAAAGCTTAGTATAAAAGGTAAGAAAGTAAGTACAGGCGGGACTGTAGAAGAAATGGTGTCTGAGGGGCGAGGCGAGTTGGTGGTGACCACGGGTGCGGCGGTAGACGTTGGCGGGTCTATTGCCAAGTTGGCGGCTGACGGCGGCGGTGGCGGCGAAGGGCAGAGATTCTCCTCGGGCTGCTCCTGCTCCTTGGGAGTCCAGTCGCCACAGCGCGGGAAATTGGGAGGAGGTTTAGGCATCTGTTCTGGTTCTCCTACTTGGATGACCATACTCATCCCCATTTCCATGTGGAAGGCGATGTGACAATGGAATAACCAGAATCCTGTACGAATAAATTCGATTTGAAATCAAGTAATCGAATTCTTTAGGTTGTTACTGGTATAGAAAAGATAATGAAATTTATGAAACACCGCTTTCGCTTTCTTATACCTGGATTGGTGGCATGGAACCTGATGATAGTGTAACCTCCATCCGGTACGGTAACTGTATCCTTTGAGATGGCTCGATGTAGCTTTCTGTTGATTAATCCCATATCATCCAGTAAGCGCACATGCTCGACGGAAGTACTATTGCCCAACTACAAAAAACCCAAAAATTCTTAAATCCGGATCCGTTACAATGGGTATAACTGGGAAAATGGAAAGAAAATCTTCATTCAAATACTGTCAATAAGTAAATGTTTACCTTCTCCATGGCAACAACCCGGAAGTTGTATCCGTGCATGTGCATTGGGTGGTTGTTGTCCATGTGCTTTCCTTCGTCCACTAGCACCATTTCTACAACCTCTCCAAGCTTGATCTTGACTCTGTGCGTGCATTCACACAATTCCTTTTTGCAATTCTTTTCTTTGAAAGAATTATGATCACAAAAGCTATCCTGTAAATAATTGAAATAAAAATAATATTACAATATTGTTCCTAGCAAACATAATACACTGTTATTATATTATATCCTTACATCTTTTTGATATAACAGCAATTTAAACAGACCTCCATGTCCTTGGTATATTGACTGAGAGGGGGTGAAGGAGGGGCTGAATAGGAAATCTTGTTGATCTGGGGCGAAAACATGTGATGAGCGTGCCCTCCTCCCCCTTCTTTGTGCATCATGTGTTGGAGAGGGTAGAAGTCGGGGTCGTTAAATCGATAATTCTCAATGAGATTGAAATCCATTCCCAGATAAAACACCCGGTCTGGTTTGACCTTCAGCGAGATGTCATCAGGGATCAAGGACTCCAGGCGGTCTACATTCATCGTGTGTGAATCAGAATTCTTGTTGAATGGATTTAATTTCTGTTAAGTAAAAGGAAGAAGTATGAAAAATCAGAAAATTTCGATTATTAAATTACTTTTACTCAATAGTCATTGCAAGTCGTAAACTGTAGAAAGCGGAAGATATCGGTAATATTTACCATTCCAGATCTCTCCATGGCATCATAATCTGTGGACTCCGTTGGAAACATGGGCATTGCGCCTTCATATCGCAAGATCGCAGTTTGAGTAACAGAATTGTACTCCGAACCACAGTCAGCGAGACCACGGGTCCGAATCCAATAATTACCACTGGGTTTGTTGGCGTCAAGTATAAAGTCGTATCGTTCTCCAGCAAATATGTTGAAAGACTGAACATGAACGGGTTTGAAAGGGGTACCGTCAGAACTGATGACGATGATGGTGTGATTGTCGACAGAAAATTCGATAGGACAGTTGTTGACTCCATTACTAGCCACTCTAAACCTGTAGCGCTGGCCTTGTTTAACCATGAAGATGGAGTGAGGCGTTTGGACGGAGACAGGTGGAGAGGACGGTTTATCCGAATCGTCACTGGTTGTTGGAGCTGTGACAGAGTTCTCATTGGCACTTCTTCGTCTGCGCATGGCCATCTGGTGCATCTGATGCATTTGGTGTTCGGAATTGACCAGCATTTGTTCCAGATCCGAGTTCGAAAGCGTTGTTAGAGACTCCATAGCACTTGGCATATCGTTGTCGCCGTTGTTCATTTGAGCTTCCCCGTTGTTCATATTCATATGAGCTTCACCGTTGTTCATTCCCATCGAGTTCATATTGTGCATGCTGTGATCGCCTCCGTTCAACCCCATTGTGTTCATTCCTATACTGTGGCCACCATGCGTGGTTGGCATTCCCATTGTGTGCATGCTATGCATGCTGTGCATGTTGTGCATTGCAGGATTAGTTGTCGGAAGAGAATCCATGGAATTTTCGTTATCACTGCTTGTTGTCTGGCGGACGCCATTACCGTTGGTATGCATGGGCATTTGATGGCCGTTTGGCTCTTGCATCATGTGACCTGAATGTTGATCTCCGTTTGATTCATGCATCATGTGACCTGCATGTTGGTTTCCGCTTGATTCATGCATCATGTGACCTGCATGTTGGTTTCCGCTTGATTCATGCATCATGTGACCTGCATGTTGGTTTCCGCTAGACTCCTGTTGCATCATGTGCCCTGAATGTTGGTTTCCGCTTGATTCATGCATGGCGTGGTCGTTGTGTTGGTTTCCGCTTGATTCATGCATTGAGTGGCCTGCTAGTTGATGCCCATTGGTTTCCATAGGCATCACGTGACCTCCATGACCATTGTGAGCGCCGCCCTCTGAGCGTGGTGGAAATGTTTTAAGGGTTGCTCGTCCTGTATAATTCAACATTTTTAAATAATATAAAATATTCTAGAGATAAAGGATATTTATAAAATTTGAATTCTAAGATCAACCATAAAAATTCATCGATTCGCGCATCATAATTGCAAGGACACATTTTTGGGATAGGAATTGGATATCTTCGATAGATATTGTGCCAAATTTAGTTTTGTTATTGATGTGTTACCAACCATTGATCAAGATTGATTCTGGAAGATGTTCTGTCATAGCATGATGGTGACCAGCAAATCGAGAGGCACCCATTTCACCGATCCAGTCGTTGAGCAGAATAGTATGTTCCGGCAAATCATGATCATAGAGGGCAGAATGATAGTCACGTGATTTTGGCTGACGTATTACAAGAGCGCCAAACACGCCGTCTGCTCTTTGTAAACCAGCATGGGCGTGCCAAAAGTGTGTACCCGGAGTCTCGGCTAAAAACCTGCAAAACACCTCTCAATGTCACGCAATAGGAAAAACATGTGTATATAATATAAATGATCGACATACGTATACATGTACATGTATGTCTACAATTTTTTTTTCGTTGTAAACGTTTTCATCAAAATGGGGAATCTCGTTTTCACTTTGATTTGACTTACTTAAATTATGGAATGCTTTTATTTTAAATCAAAGTTGATCTATATTCGCTACTTTTGTTTTAAGTCGTATTTGATCTATATTTGCTACTTCAAATGAGGTATTTACATGTTAAGTATATTCCTATTGAAACATTACCAAAGATTGCCAAATAACAACCAACCAACCCAATAATGAAATATTGAAATTTATAAAGATTATTATCAGACGAAGCATTAAATTGCATCATGTGAAGATCATAAAAAGAAATTTTTATTAAAGATTTCCAAGATTTTGATGAAATTGACTGATGTCGGTGGTTTCTGAGTTCCACAGCAGAATTTCTGTTAATCTTTGAAAAGCGAAACAATCTTTCCTTCGCGATATATTTTAGAGTACTCCAACCTCCACAGATTTAAAAAAGATTTTTTTATGACTGCGTGCACCTACAGAGAGTGATCTTTCTGCCTGATGTTATAATTTCGCGACTGTGCTATTTTGTTTAAAGATGCAAGAATATTAAATCACGACCCATCGAAGTTTTGTCATAGTTGCAATAATAGCTGTCAGGAAAATAAAACAAAACCTTAAATCTGCGAGGGATGCAACGTCGCACAGCACGAACAATATGTACGATCCTTTTAATTTTTGAATAGTTTCGGTCTTTCTATGCTGTAGACTGGTAGTTTTGCCGGTCGCCCCACTTACTTGTACTGGAATGTTTGGTGTCTGTTGATGGGGCACTGGGTCAGCATCGCCACCCCGTCCATGTACGGTGTATTACTCTGTAGAATCCCGTGCCAGTGAATCGCAGTTCCCTCCCCTCCCTCCAGCTTGTTTTTGACATTTACAATGATGGTATCTCCCTCACATACCTGTCATCAAAGCAATGACAATCAGCTGATTACCGCAATCAAACACATACAACATATAATACTGATGTACATTTTTGCATTATTTGTGTACATGTATTCGTATTTTGTCGAAATCTGTCATCAAAACTTTGATCGCTTATTCTTCTATTCTTCTATAATTATGATTGTGTATGACCTTTCAACAAATAGGTGTTAAATGTAGAAGGAACTGGTACAATATAAGAAATACAAAATCATAATCGCGATTTCGCACTGTACATAACATAGGTGTGGATGTCTTGCTGTTTTGATGATTGTGTTATCTAGGCAAATTCCGGAACCCAATCTGCCCTGACTAAAACGTTTGCCACAAACAAGATAAGTAGTGTACTTTATTAGCATGTAAGAGAGAGAGAGAGAGAGAGAGAGAGAGTCTTTGCACTATACTATTATTATAATTATTATATATGTTTACAGAAAATATGTATTTACATATAATCATACAGGTGTTCATCATACAGATATATCTCCATATACTCTTCTTCCCAC
Source organism: Magallana nippona (assembly GCA_033439105.1). Classification (NCBI taxonomy): domain Eukaryota; kingdom Metazoa; phylum Mollusca; class Bivalvia; order Ostreida; family Ostreidae; genus Magallana; species Magallana nippona. The sequence goes on along the minus strand of CM065922.1, from coordinate 27,053,680 downwards.
TTACACGTATCGCGGGGCCCGGCATCATCCGATTGACTGTCATTATCCCCCTTGATACCCCGTCAGCCGCCACGCAGTGGGGCCGGAAGCAGTCGGTGGTGTTATAGGGGCAGCCATAGCACGCCTGGGTCAAGGTGTAGTAGTACTCTAGGGTGAAGTCGTACTGGCAGGTCAAAGGGGCGCCGTCCTCATCGCACTCACGGGCGCATGCGTGGTCCCGGTAATCTAAAAATGCCAGATGTTAAATATCTAAATCAAAAATTGCTGCAAATATCTTGTTTATTGTATTCCAACCGGAAGAGAGAAATGCGTCACTTTGGTTTTATACTGAATTTTGTTTTATAATAGGTCAATAAACTTTATTTCTTTCCTAATTGAAATATTGACATATATACATTTACGAATCTTGATTGATTGGCTGTTAAGTCTGTAAAGGAAATTCATTATATTTTATTAATAATGTTTATTCTGTTCTATGCTAAATCAAACATCGTAGTGGAATGTTTATGCTAGCGTCACAACTGTTTCTTATCACACACGTTGTAAAAAGTAAATATATTTCTTTCTTAACAATAAAAAAGATTACTGCAAGTTGTACAAGTAATTTGAATAATTATACAGTTTACATCCAATTTATTGCTGACCAAATGGTAAAAAAAAATTGTGTAGAATATTGTTTCACTTTGAATGATGGGAGAAAGTGAAAAGAAATTACCGCTACCCTATTTCAACATAAAGAAATATAGCATTGGGAATATATTCTGAACTGTACAGTGAATTAAACTTGTAGATTGGTTTGATAATCGACGATTCATACAAAAATGCGATGATTCTTATCTATTAATACAATAACTGCTATCAGATGATAATAGTAGTGATTCATCATATAATAAACCACACATTGTATCGAATCAAAATGAGAAGAAGTGTACATTCATCAATTCAAAGTGGGTTCACTGCCCGACAAGCACTCGTGTACTATAATAATTCTTCTGCGTTATCTTCAATTTCTCTTTACATGCAATACTAAATGTATGAGTTGAACATTGTACTTTTAAAGTATTTTTTTGGGGGCAAATATAAAACAGCTTGAGGTCAACGACTTTTGGAATTTTGGATAAACTTTTTTTAAAATAAATAGTCAAGATAAAATAATTTGTTTTGTTTGCGCCCATTTTAAAGATAATTCACAGATTTTTGAGAACATGTTCTTAAGCGGCATTGGAATATATTAATCATGTTAATAATAGTGTAAAGTGTCCAATACAATGTCAAGTCAGTTAATTTCTCTAGAAAAATGATCTAGGCCATTCTCTTGAAAATTAGATGTTTTTTGAGATTCACCTCTATAAACGCCACTTTTTAAACAACGCATTTCAGGCATGTGATAAAATATAAGTTTCGATCAAAATAATTTTAGGAATTACCCCACAAAAAAGCAGCTGGATGAACTTAGAATTGCTTCTTTTTTTGTGACCTGATAAGTATTTCTCATTCAAAACATCTCTGTTTTTCTTTACACAACGGATATACGTTTCTAAGAATTATTGTGAAAAATCACAGCTGAATGAATCTAAAATTACTATACGGTCTTTTTTTGTCTTTTTTTTGGGGGGGGGGGGGTTACTAGTTGCCCTTTCTACAAAAAAATCTAACGATTAATTTTCATCATTAGAGAAAACTTAAGATTTTCTTCTTTTTCCAAAAATTTTTATAAAAATCTTATGTCTAAAATTTGCGGTAATTTCGAGATAAGTACTTGGCAGACTTACCTGGGAGGCGGGACTTGAACGAGGAGTCCGAAAGCGCCACTCGGGAGACCAGATTCAGGACGGACAGAGCCAGGCTCCAGATGTGAGTTGGAACGATCATTTTACTCAACAACTGAAAATAACAAAACAGTTCACGACATTATGTACCATTCGGTTATTATTATACTCACTGAAAAAACGGAACCACGGTGTGTATATCATATCATACTTTGATATACGCGTGTAAATACTAGTAGTTTGTAAGGATGAACAATAGACATTAGTGAGTCCCAATATATCAACAAAAGATAGAGACTCGCGTTCCTTCTTATAGAGCGCGGATGCAGGCAAAATTAAATCGACTGCTCTGTTTACCGATGGAGGGTCAAGGTCACGCTCTAGTTGCAACCAATGATTCGACTTAATTCAACAAACATGAATTGAAAGGTTTGTTTAAAACATAACAGCAAAAATATTTGCTATTTGTTCGCAAAACAAGTGTTGCTCTATTTATGAGTCTGAAATATTGCAACAGTAAGATAGACATGTATTAGAGAGAGAGAGGGGTAGGTGGGTGAGAGAGAGAGAGAGAGAGAGAGAGAGAGAGAGAGAGAGAGAGAGAGAGAGAGAGAGAGAGAGACAAAGAGAGAGGCAGACAGAGAGACAGACAGACAGACAGAGAGAGAGGTGTAAATATGTACGTATAAAACTATATGTTTAAGTACTAGCCTGGAAACAGTTTTTTCTCTTCAAATTTAAGACGGAAAAATTGGATCTAAAAATTGATCAATTGTTTGTAAATTTGATTTGTTTCTGATCATTTGAAGCGAGGAAGCATATCGTATATTAAAGCAAACGAACATTTAGTAATATATACGGTCAATGGCCAAATATAATCGTTAGTAAAGTGGCAAAACTCAAATGTTATTTATCAGATAAGAAATACCTAAATTTCATTTCTTTGCACTACCATGGTTCTTTACACTATAACTTATTGAGAAACGATTTCTTGATAGATATATAAGCTGAATAAAAGAAATGACTAATCGATAGTGGGCAAATGACGTCATATAACCATGTGACTCGCATGCACATCAATTTACAAAAACCCATTGACAATATGTGATTGCAATGATTGATTTATAACTCTCCTTGGTCTGGAGCTAAAGAAAGAACCAAATCTGACCGGATATTCAACCCCCGCCGGAATTTCTCCAAATGGAAGTGTCACTTACTCAATTTATTATCAATAATATAAGTAAATATAGTTTGTGGAAGTTTCACCTTGTACTGAAAATGATTTGCTCTTCGCAAAAGGAGGAAAGTTTTCATTGTATTTACAGATGAAAGAATCTAACTACATGTATTATATTGTATGTACGATAAAAGAATCTAACTACCGGTATTGTACGTTGAATACAATCTTCAGGTTAAACAAAAATTGTATTTTTTTAACAAGTTTTAAAATACTTCTAAAATATAATTATCAACAAAATTTGAAAGTTTTTATAACGAATTGTCTGAACTCAACGAAACTAACAAACAAAAAGGTAAAAAAAAATCCCAGGTAATTTTTGAATATGTATACAGAAGATTCAGCTAACAAGGAAATGAGTGCGTGATATATGTGTATACAAATAAACAACACTAAATTAAGTCGCGGTCAAGTCCTGTCAACAATGCGTGTCACCCCACAAAGGCTTCTGAGGACAAAATAGAAACAGTTCAGAGTCGACGGAGCGGATTGCTTCCTGATTTAAACAATTGTAGTTCATGGGGGTATGAACCATACCGTCATCGGCTTCTAATTGAAGTAGCTGACAGAAGGTAAAATTGTTGAGAGCAAAGGTGAAAACGCAAGCATCTGTCAAACAGCCTAGCTTGCATGGACATTTATTTGGCGTACCAGTAAATTATTAATAAGTCATGCTTATGCAAGTCGACATGCAGAAAACCAATAAATTTCAGACAAAAGATGACATGTTTCATATAATTATATCCAGTGGAAATCTAAAGCGGATTCAAACCTATTAAGAGAGTCAGAATGTAAACTTAACATTGTACCTTAGCAGGTGCGTTATGGCAATTACTATAGTACTTTAAAACTAAATATTCTACTTCAAACATAAAAATATACATGTAAATCTATTGAAATGGAAGGACTACAATTGTTCAGCGATTCTTCAATATTTAACATAAAAAAACAACAACAAAAATTGTAATTATATTGTATAGTACGTGTTGTATCAATTCGCGATGCGCTATGTCTTAATGAAATATTACCATCAGCGATGCAGGGGAGTAGCATGAACGGACGGTTCGCCGACATCCGCAAACAAATTAGAAGGGGTGCCACAGCTTCTGCGCAACAAAACATACAGCATACCTTACCTCATGTTTTCTCCTGTTTATGAACTCCAAAATTTAAACAAATGGTGTCCGAACTGCCTTGTACGGATAATCGGTGTGCATATAACGAACATGACTATGTAGCTCTCCCCGCCACTGCATGTCATGCGCGTGCTCGTTGATAGATAAGTCTGCACTGCACATCTAACGGGGAGCAAAAATATACGTTCGGTACGTATACATGTATAACAGGCAGTTGGATAACCAAATATATGGTCAACGTAATTGAATTATCTAAATGAAGGACAATATAATATTTGTTTGCTAACCGAGTTCGAAAATATTTCTACTTTGAACACTGCTTTGTTTAAGGATACTGCCAGGTGATAAGTTCACCTTACCTGCCTATTTCAACAGCCTGGAGTCCCGCCCGTGCATGTCCAATTACTGGGCTTTTCTACGTCACGGACAAATTTCAGTGGTATTTTTTTAAACTTAGGAATGTACGAAAACATTGCTTACACAATGCAGGAAATGTAAAACATGGACTGCTTTGTTTTTTGTCTTATATTTTAAGTGCATAACTCAAAAGAAGCACTATTTTCACAAAAAAAGTTCGGGCATCTCGTTCCAGCAGGGGTTTGAAAGTAAAAGAGTACGTTTTTCACCCTATAACCTCTCTCAAATCAACGTCAAACAAAAGGGGTTTGTTAGGACAATGCCAGGCTTGAATACCTGTGTCTACAGATGTTAATACATGCAGGTGTATGGTTAGTAAGGACAATTTTATGGATGAAATATGTTTGCTTTATTTAAATGACGGAAAAGTTCGTCCTTTACAATCTGCGGCCGTGGTATATATTTAGAACTTCATCTATTGTTTTCTTCTATTAATAGTTGCCCAGAAAGTAGACGACCTTGTCAGTAATAATTGCAAGAGGTATTGTTGCTTTCGTAATGTCACCGCTAGCTACGTCCTCAATACATCTTGCAGAAGAAAACTTGCGTTTTAGGTGAAGTAGGAATTATTCAATAACATTAAGGTATCTCACCCTCAATGTGATTGTATCAAGTATTTCTTGGAAAGTATGTAATTGAAATCTGTAAACATACTTCAAAATATAAAAAGAAAAAGGAGGGAGAGGAGGGAGAGGGGTTAATGATCATCCATCTGAGTAAGAGCGCATTTAATTTGACAGTTTTGCACTTTAAAAAAGGCAGTATTTTTAACTTAGCGAAATAATCACATGTATATCAAAGATTGCTTTAAATTATGCACAATGATTAAATATGGTAATCAAGAAAAAATTCCCTATAGACCTGCATAATATTTGGTGATATTTTTGCACTTTAAAATGGCAATTTCTCTTTTAACAACAATAATTTGATTTGAAATAAAAGCTTTTTGAATATCAAGATTTATATGAATTTAAAAGAAATTCTCTTAACATTCCTTCAGTATTTCACTGATGTATTAAAACTTGGAGGTCATGCAATGATATATTAAATAGAGGGCTTTAAGGTAAAACTTTTGCAAAATATGGCTGAAAGATGTTCAGACTCTTTCTATTTTGCATGCTTTTAAGCTCAAAGTCAATCACACTTTTTAAATTTGATTTCGTAATGTTAAACAAGATCTCCTGATTATGTTCCAAACATATCACAGGTTAAAATTTTGCATGCATTAAAAATTTAGTGTATATAAATTTTCTAAAATTGCATGTCAGATATACATTATTTTTCTCAAGAAAACATTCTACACGAAAATGCAGTTCCCGGCGAAACTTATCGATTTTCTTTATAATGTTGCGTTAAAATGAAATAACGATTGTTCTTTGCTAAATAAACTAATACATTATACTAATTTTTAAGATTTTGATCATGTGCACAATGAACTTAAACTTTATGATATTTACTTCATTGCAGGTTACAAAAAGTGCTTCTTTACATGTACTTTATGTTTACTTTTGCTGTAAAGCATTAAATATCTATTGATATATGTACATATAAACTACTTACATATAGTGTACAGACAACTTACTGTTACTCTTACATATAAATCACCTTACTGGACATTCAAACGAGAACGACCTACATTTCGTCCATTAGTTGTAACAACCCGCTATATCCTTATGCACTGGACTGTCTTGTAGTTGGTTTATTACACAGTGTATCTGATGTTTGTCTACACTGGTTTTATAAGTTTTACACCAGTATAGCTTAAACACAAAGCAGAAGACCTTTGTTTTATAAACCCCTTCAAGCAAAAATAAAATGCATTTTTAGCATGCATTATTTCTACGTATTTATAAGACGAATGGGACTGAATGACCAACTGAAATAATATTTTGGTTGCATAACTGAAGTCAAGGTTTTGTTGCCAGTAGTTTTCATATAATCTAGCATTTCACAGATAAATTGTCAAGAAACCTCAAAAATGTTAAAGCAAAATTTTCTTTGCAAATTCTTACCAGTCTTTTTGAATATCAATAAAATTTCCAATCTAGCTTTTGTGGTCCGAGAAATGTACACAAAGTTGAAATGTTTTATTTTTGGAGGAAAAAAACTTTAAAACATACGAGGACCCTGGGGCTTGGTAAGGTTCAAATCTTACATCTATGCTAATCGAAAAATTAAAATAACAGGACACCAATTTGTACTTCAATTGTGTCTTTGTCAAATGGAAATCGGTTCATTTAATCGTCATCATCTATTTTGCACGCATTTTTTAACCAGATTTCGGAAAATTTTACGGGGCATGATAGTAATGTAACATTTTGAAGGTTGTTTTTAATCCAATCGATATTAGCAAGTTAGTTAGCCTGGAGATAAAAGACTTGCAACTGCACTTACACTTTAACACTTAATGTCCCACCTTATTATCCAGCTTTACGACATCGTCATCTGAGGTGTTGCACACAACCATAGCCCGTCCATAGTAAAGAGAAATATACTCATTGGGTTTACAGTCTAAAGATTTGAAAAGAAACCCATCGAAAAGACCACAGAACGTCACCAGAAACGCTAAGAAAGTCCACGTCCAGGGCATAGCTAACCTTTACCAAGAAATATTATCTTCGCACAGCAGAAAATAGTCTGGTTGGGAAAAAGCTATAACGTGTTAATACATCCGCGAAACAATATACAAACAAGATAGACAATAAAGAAATTAACAAGGTCACTAAGAAGCGTGGACTTCAGGACAATTTGTGGGCTGACCGACGCACTCAACCTTTTGATTGCAATCTATATTTAGTAGCATATAAGGTGCAATGGTTAGTAAATGTGCAATTGTCCGTAAACATACTTGGTGGCGGCTTGTGTGATAAAAAAAAGTGTTTAAGGGGAATAATGAAGAAAGGAAAAGGTAAATTACGAACAAAACAATGGAAAAATCCTCAAATTTGTCGAAATATGACGTTTCGTTAAAGGCACGGGATGGAGATTTACCTTTAAATGCTAACTAAAAGTTTATTTGATTACTAACTATTAAAGTTACTGTGGCTTTAAGCATCCTCCTTGGCCAAGGTGTGCTCTATTTATACATTGCATTGCATTGCATTGCTGGCGATGGCGAGTAGTGGTACTTACATTAAATCATGCGTTGCTAACAAAATAGAGTTCGCACTTATATAAAAAATTCCGGAAAATTTGGAATCATCGTTTCAAGATTTGGACACTCGATATCATGAAACAAATTATGAAGCATCACGTTAATTAAATTAATTAAGCGTGGCGTTGGTGACGTAATGCGTATAGCGTCAACTAACAATTGATACATGTGCAGGCAACGAAGTTACAAAGTTTTAAGGTATATTCTTGCAGAAACTCGTCAGGAATTAAGCTACTACCAATCGTACTTTCTTTAGAAAAATAAAAACAGGAAGACGTCTAGAACATAACAAATTACATGTAGAATACTCGAGAAAGTAAATGCTTCACAAAGAAAAGACATGAGTTCAAAACCAACTACGTTTTATATTAATATTTTAACGTTATACAGCTGAAAGAACTTGTCTTCCTTGTTCGTTTTTCAAGCATCCTTTTGTTAAATGTTAAGTAAAGATTGAATGAGATACTTTACATGCCTATTTGCACAGTGAGGGAAACTTCATGAATATGAATTTCCGATCGAGACAAATACAAAAGATATAATACTTTAATTTGGAATTAATCAACCAAGGCATTTAGAATTTTTCAGCATTATCTATACTGCCCGACACTTATTATTGCTCATCAAGTTAAAGCGAGTCAACTCAAAATAAAGTTTCTTAAATAGCCTCACTAGAAATTAAAGTTTCTTTAAATAACATCACTCGAAATAAAGTTGCTTAAATAACATCACTTGAAATAATTTTTTTTTTGAATATCAAGTTTTTCAAAACGATCAGACGTGCAGAAAAAAAATCCACCATAAATAAGTTTTCAACTGATGCTATTCAATCTGAAAACGCGGTCAATGAGACATGAAAGGACTATGTGCGGGATAAAGTGTTTTTATGCCCCAAAATTCAAAGTTATGAATAGAGCTTTAGAAACTTCCTAAAAGATAGGTTGACAAATATCTAGTTCAGGTTTATAAAGATAAATTGTCTAATCGAAGTCATAATAGAAATATGATATCTTATTAATGAGCTAATTTCACAAAAAGTACGTATTTTAGCCAATAATGGTGCATTTCCTATCAGTTTTTTGAAAAGGAAACATTGAGCGCATGCTTGCTCCAACACCATTTTTTAATATGATATGCAATATAATATGAACAATAATATATGTAAAAATGGTCTTGGAGCAACATTGCGCTCTATACCCCCTACTCTTGAATATGAAGAAAAATTGATGATTTTTTAGTGCTTTTGAGAAAATGCGGGAAATGGTCAATTTACGTGACGTCATAGAAGCACGAGGAATGTTCGATGTTGTAAAACTTTTAGATTTCTGTAACTAGCATATTCAGTTTTATGTTTTATCAAAATATCTATATGATATGATGTTATTTTTAAATTTATAAAAAATGGGGGCAGAAATTAGACCTTATCGCATATGGTTCTTTCCCCCGAAATCAAGAAGAGTTCAGATTTTTTGATTGATACTTATAAAGCTTACCATTATTAGATAAAAGCTCACTTACTGCACATGTCCATATGACACTTGAAACACATTCAGTATATGTTTTGTTTTATTTGAGATAAACTTATAAATATTGAAAATCTGGATTGGACCTTTTCGTAATATGTTGTACTTTTTAAGCTTTTCAGCATGTTTTTGTCGATTTTTGTTGGATCAAAGACTGACATTAATCGGCGAATCAGATCATCTTTTGATTAAGGGATTTATAATTTTCTTCAGATGACGTGCTTGTAAATATTCATATAATTTCAACAGTTTGCCTGCATTGGCTATAATATCTACATATTTCGCAAATAGATCATTGTTATTCGTCACTCACGAAAGCACTTCCTACAGCATAAACAATATGTATGACATTACAATCAGATTATTTACCTTATTAAATGGGGCAAAATGATGGTAGAAAAATATTTAACACACTTTTCCTACTTTCCCAAGAGTGCTTAACAACGTGTCGCAAGAGGCTATATATGTAGGTAAAAAATAAAAAAAAAATACCTTCGCAATTTTCAATAATACATCAACAACGTCCCTCGTCAATTTTTAAGTTGAAATTTTAATTTGAAGACTGTTCTAGCTTTAAAATTATTTTGAGGTCCATTTTAAGAGGTTTATTTTATAAAAAAAAAATCAGATTATTTAAACCAGTTATCATTTCTTTCTGGAATAAAAAATAAGAACGTCTGATTAAGAAGTAGGTGTTTTACATAAATGTCTCGACATATTATTTTTGTCTGTACCTTACATAATTAAAGATCCCTCGGTTAATCAAATGCACATATCTGCATTTTATGACGACAGTTAATTGTACGTCTTACGGTCTTTGAAGTTTGTCAAAAATAGAAAGAAAGAAAACGCGTTTCTAGTTTGTACCTTAGTTCGATGCTTATTTTGCAATTTGATATAATATACTTTAGTCAAGAGCTGCCTTAGTCAAAACTGAGTATTGTATATTCTACATTATTATTTAGTTTTTTTTTTAATTCGATAGAGTTCTTTCGTGTGCAGACTTCGGAGGTACTCGGGACTTACAGTTATATACATTGTAATTTCTTGAGGCGTGATCGATCATTATCTAATTATGATAAAAATGAAGAACTAAACCACAGTACAAATAATCGCGCGATGTTAGCTGCCAAAAAACATTGACGACAATCAAGAGAAATAGATTAGCTCTGCTTTGAAAAATCAAAACTGAACAAATATGAACATTTAAAATTATATTAACATCATACATTACAATGATTTATATTCTTAAAAATTTAAAGAGATTAGAGAAATCCTGGAAAGACTTTCTCTCTGTAGACAGAAGATGATATTTTACATTCCGGTTTTTTTGGTCCATATATTGCATGTATACTACATGTACATCTGGTTTTCATGACCATCATTTGATTGAGACAGTCCCGTACCAGACTTCATCAGCATGCATGATCAGACCAGACATTTGAGATCAGCAAGACCATCGGGGCCAGCGGCCATTGATTTAATGAAGCGTTTATATCAGACACAATCTGAATTGTATAGGATGGGGTCGCGGGCTTAGTCTAGATGCTGAAGTTAGATCCCAACTCTAGATCATATCTTTTGAAAAAAGAAAGAAAAATCAGCGCGTTTAACAGTCACATAAAACTAAAATTGCGCACATGAATACCATACCAGCATATGACTACATGTATATGAGTCCACGAAAGCTGTACATTGCATGTATGGGACATTTCCATACTGGGACGTACTATCTTTTAAAATTAACAATAAAACCAGTTTTAGCTTTATATATATATTTTTCTCCTTTCTCAATTTTGATGTCTAACATCATAGAGTTTCAGCTTCAGCTACTGATCTGCAAGTCATGAGTTCAAAATCCTATTGGGAATTTACATATTTTACCCTTTTATAAAAATTTTCAAAATGCATTCTATGATAAAATATTGTTTGAAATTTCAGAACGGTGATTGCATCTTGAATATGATATATTAGTATCCAAATCGATGTCTCAAGGTTTGCCATACCACCTTAAACATGAATTAAAGAAAATAATTAAATGATTGTTACTGGTATTGTTATAATTCACCTTCATGTCTATCAAGATTTAAGGTGATCCCTTAAATTCTGGTGACGGGTTCTAGTGGACTAAGATAGAAAAAAGTGATGCGTAAAAACACTCGTATGTCACGTTCTTAATCAGAATTCAATGCGCTTAGAATAGAAATCAAATGGTGGTCGTTTAGATTAGAATAAATCATTATTGAAGTGGTTGAAAGTCAGTATTGATTGATGACATATGTAACTTATTCATAAGTGAATGTGGATATCTTAATTGGATTAGGTAATGAATGTAAATATTACAATTATAACCTGATTGATTTAAAATTGGGCGTGTATTATAAAGTTGTCGGAGTTTAACGTTTTAAATATGTATATTACGTAAATCTCTCTCTCACTCTCTCTCTCTCTCTCTCTCTCTCTCTCTCTCTCTCTCTCTCTCAAGTGAATAGAAGAATATAAAAAAGAAGTGCTCTCTCTCTCTCTCTCTCTCTCTCTCTCTCTCTCTCTCTCTCTCTCTCTCTCTGATAGAAGAATATAAAAAAAAGAGGCACTTTTACATAAATCTAATTTTGATGCATCTCAAATAATCATCTCCAATTTTAAAAATAAAAATATTCTTCGATTTGTTTTAAGGTTATAGGCATACTGCAATTAAGTCGGTCATAGAACTATACGCTTCCGCATTAAGTATTGGCAGTATATCAATTTTTTTGGTCAAGTCCAGTTTTTCTAAGAATATCTTCTGTATAACTTATGATGTAACAGAAAGAAATTAACAACATTATAAATAGTTATTATTACTTACTCTTATTATGCAAGAACGTTGCTAAAACGACAATCCAGAAATCAAATTAACTTTTCAGGATAAACCTTCCAAAACACATATCCCTTCTAATCACCGGAATGAACTGCGATTAAGTGACCAATAAATTTCAGAAATAATTTATGGCACTTGGTGATGAGACGATGGCAATGAGCATGCGCAGTACAAACTTCCGTTGGTAGATCCGAAGTACTGTCAGTAGTGAATGAGAGGAAAATCAATGATGCGGAACATGTGGAATTATTAGGAGCTATAAAACGTTCGTTACAGTGATAGATATATTGTTCATAACGCACCGCGGGGCAGAGATTTGAGGGAGATAGAGTTTTTTAAGTGTTCCGCGACGGGTTGTGTCGGAAGGTGATGATTAGGACTTAACCGGTGATAACAGATGGTCACGGTTGGCCAATAATTTAATAATGGACGAACGATGACCGTTTTGTGTATACGGAACCTGGAAAACAATATACCTTTTTTCGCAATCATAAAGAGTCAATTATCTAAACATACATCACGTCCTCTGTCAAGTTTTGATAAAACATGTCAATCAAGTTTCAAATATTAATTCTAAAGCAGTGAAATGCATTAATCAAGCAGCGTATCTATTTCATATATTAGCCACAGAATTAAATCAAAGTGTGAAAAATGTCATCTTTTCCATGTTCTCTGTTTTGATTAGCAAGGTAAAATCTGGCCGACTTGGGATTAAAAATCCGAGCTCAGATCCAAACATCACGCACACAGCGCCAACGTTAAAGGGGCGTGTGACGTTGATTTATGAAACAGACGAAGTCGCCATTATTTCCCTGCGCTAATTGATTGTCTTCCTAATTTAGAAAGATTCTAATTCTTTTTTTCATTTTAATTGCGACTTAAATTATAATTCATCGAAAATCCCATGCTTGTTATGCAAGTTTTTGAAGAGCTTTGTACAGTTTTCATTCATGGTATCATACATTAATGCTTTTGTATCATCGTTTTTGACATTGACGAGCCTGTTTGCTTCTTTTTACGGAGACAGGTAACACAGTTTTTTTAAACGCTAGGCGCTTATTGTTATTTTGTAACTACTTTAACTAATGTTATACTGCTGTCTATTTTTTACCTTAAACGACTCCATCATTTTACTTTCCATTTTCTCATACTATAGGACGACGTCCAAATGCTTATAAAAAATATCAGCATCAAAACATGTATACGGGATTTGATTTATCTTATAAGCATGCATATGTTATTATTTTTTTTGTTCATTATTGATTTAGTATATAAACTTGCTCATCTGCAATCTTGATAAAAGTTTTGGTTTTGTTAGTAAATGCCGAATTTTTTTTCAAAAATAGCATTGATTCTGAAAATAGCATACACGAGTTCGAATTTAATTCTGCATTTATTTACTTATTGCACAACATTACAGTAAATCCACTTTTAAACCTTTATCAATCTTGCAAATAATTAAATATATTATTACTTATGTTGCAAAATATAAGACCATTATTTTTTTTTATATATTTTTATCCAATGATATTTCAGTTATATTAGTCAATGTACAAGTTACATGTACAAGTACATATTATGTGCAATACGGTATTGTAAATTTCTCTAATATCCTAGTACATGTTATGACAAAAGGTAAAATCCACTTCACCTATGCATGAAAATGCTGGAAAATATTTTGGATAACTAAATATACGTGTTATTTGTACTTTGATGATGATATTATATTCATAAATTCATGAGCTGCCTTCATGGCAAACAAGACCATGTAATCAAAGGAAGGTGTCCCCTCGATCTCGAAGTTTCGAAATTGAATTTCAACAGTTCTAAATTGACTGTGCAATATCTATTCTAAGAGATGAATTATAATAATATAATGTGCACATTTGCATTTTGAAACGAAAAACAAATTTCTCTTGAGACTCTTGCACTAGCTTAACGCAACAGTATTTTTAGAAGCGCTGCAGTTGTTTCATTAACCCATTAACTCTTATAAACATTTTATCACGATCTTCAGACTATAAAAGTAAAACACATCAAAGAGTTGTTAAGCGGCCTGAACTACATAGAACGGAATGGTACGAAATTTTAATTAGAATTTAAGAGAGGAGACCGTTAAAAATCTAAAAAATCTTATAGGACGGCCTTTTTCTCCCCTAAAATTCCTTGGTACTTTCAGAAATTTGGGCTATTATGGAAACTTATTACGCTGTGGTAAATAAAGCACAATACATCAGTGGTTTGGTGTCGGTCAGGTTTTGAGATACAAGTTATTCCTCACTAGAACAGACACGAACAAGACACAGGGGTTGACCTCAGTCATCGACATAGAATTTTTTGTGTTCTGCAATGTCAGAGTTCAGATGTTGACGATTTATTCTTAGCTTCACAAACGCAATCACTTTAAAGCTTTCGGATGAATTCAAGCGAATCGCAAGAACGAAAAGTGACACTTCATAAAACAGTTTTTATTGTATATTGTTAACAGAAAGATCAAGCGTTTCAGCAGTACAATTACTGCAAAAATGAAAAAAAAAAAACCAACAACATGATACTGGTATATCGTTTAAACGTGTATCGTTTGCATGTTATATTGTCGTAATATTTGATTATTTAATATATGCAAGTTGCCAATCGAACATCATATCATTTAGTTTTGCGTTATGGATTTTATTTCGTAAATGATACAAAATATGCAACAAAGCAATTCAATGTTTGTCTGTTGAATGCCTTTAATAAAATACGTTCAATGTCTGTCATGTGGGTGTAAATGAAAATACACTCGGTCGATAGTAATATGTACAAGTACATTTAGCTTGGTGAACACAAATAAATTACAATTACAGTTTAAACAAGAAATAAGGACGCTTGCCTCTGTGTATTCAAAGAAAAATTCTTAAATTTTGGTGTAAATATTTAGAACCTGAGAATTGTATAATGAAAAGTATTTATCAAGATATGCTTGAAAGGGCTGAAAAATATCCATGTGTGAAATACAACTGGCTACTTAATGTAAAAAGAATATTTTCATAGGGATTTGGTGAAGATTGGTACTGTCAAAATTTTACAAACAAAAGATTGTTCTTGGATATTTTTAAACAAAGACTACAAGACTGTTTTCAACAAGATTGTAATGCATTTTTTTTCAACATCATCAAAATGTGTTTTGTATAGATATTTAAGAAACACGTTGTGTCTACAGTCTTATTTATTAAAACAAATTTCAGTCAAGTATATTCAGCTAATTACAAGATACAGATTGAGTGCGCATTCATTAATGATAGAGAAGGTAAGATTTACTCAGTTACCTAAAGGCTCTGTCACACCAAGTTGCGTTCCCTATCTATAATGATGGTAATTATCACATTCAAGTGACAAACGAAATACAGAGCTTAAAAGTCTTTGTTATGTAGATAAGCTGAAGTCTGCCCCCCCCCCCCCCCCCCCCCACCCCACCCCACTCCTGGAAAACTCAAATTTCTTAAATTTAATTACCGAAAATATATGGCTCGGACCCCCACCACCACCCCACCCCTGGAAAACCTAAATATCCATCGGACCCCTCCTTTTTTCCCTGGAAAAAAATTCTGGATCCGCGCATAAAAACGTTCCCTGTAATTCAAGGGTACGTTTTCTCCAGGTTTCGATTTCTTCAGGGTACGATTTCTCCTGATACCTCTTTGCACGCCATCTAGCGTTTATTTACTGCATGACTGTTGGTTTTGCATCGGTGATCGTTTGTTTTGCATCGGTGTCTGTTGATTTTGTAAAAGAGGCTGTTGGTTTTGTTTTAAGCTGGTCTGTATCGTATTTTAGTATGTTTTTTAAAAATAAGTTGTTCGTTTTGCATTAACGTCTTTTTTATCCTTTCCGCCGCCCATAGAAACACCATGGAAGCGCGGTATAAACGCCAATGAACGCAGAAGAAACGCCAAGAGAGCGTGATGATCGCAGCAACAACGCTTTGGGGTCGTTGTGTGAACGCAGCAATATGAAAAACAACTCGTTCAAACGCTGTGGATGCGCAGTGAGAGCGTGATAGAGACGCAGTGACATCACAAAGGACTCTTAGAGGTCTCTGTGCAAGTGCAATCGACTTATCACTGCGTCTTTACTGCAATTTGGTGCGTTCCTTGAGCGCGCCAACGGAGCTCTCGTGGCGCTGTTGGAGACCTTACAGCGCTGTCACGGCGACCTCACTCTGTTTCTATTGCGTGTTTATCAGAACGCAGAGCCACGGCGCGTACATTGTGCATGTTCAAAGTGCGCGACGTTGCATGGCGTTCTACAATTTTATAGGCGATCCCATCGCGACAAATGAGGATGCCGTTGCGTTATTACGGCGCTGTAGGAGTCTCTAATGTGTGTTTTACATTATTTAAGGACGCAACGGGATCGCCTTGAGGACGCAACCCTGGTGCGACAGGGTTTTAAAGAGCAAAGATTATGTATTTTTTGTCATCTGGGTGTTGAAGATGAGTACCACTTTATTTTTAGATGCTCGCTGTATCGTGGATATAGAAAACTGTGCATCAAAAAATACTATTGGTATAAACCAAGTATCTATAAACTGTTACAATTATTGTCAACTGAAAATACTACTGAAGTAGTTTAGGAAAATATCTTCAGAAAGTAGAAACACTCAGAAATTGTTTGTATAGATAAATAGAACTGATAATACTTTGATGTATTTAATACGTGTATTGCCACATATTATTTCTTACATTGTATATATATTATGTATTCTTTGTATCTAATGAGTCATTTGGCTTAAGGAATGAATAAACTGAACTAAATGGTTTAAACAGGAAATACAGCTGATTGGTGTCATTAATAAAACGGTGGCTTAAAGCAGGTGTTAAATATACACACACTTCCCTGCAGGTGTGAAGGGTTAACACCTTTAGGTGTTTGACCGTTTGAAATTATCTAGTAAACAATGGACATTTCACACGTCCTCTTTTTGCACATCTTCCCAATATGATACACGTTTAAAAACTTAAAACCATTTTAAAATCAAATATTCTTTACGGTTCAATTTTAACGATACTTGTAAGCAGTATTATTGCTATTTTTTATTTGCACTATGGCACATGTGTAAGTTATGCGCTGAGAGAGAGAGAGAGAGAGAGAGAGAGAGAGAGAGAGAGAGAGAGAGAGAGAGAGAGAGATATGGTAGCTTACCACATTATCAGACTATTTTTACTATTTTAAACACTTTACCTGTTTACCTGTAGTCAATCAAAACATGCCTTTTAACTATATGTACATGTATCATCTAATTAATATCTTTTTTTTTTCACAACAGTTACTTATACACTATATTATCAATGTATACCTTCTGTTCAGGTAAATGCACATATGCAACCTTTAATAATTATCTAACAATAAATTAAATGATAAATCTACCTAGACACTTATAAATTGTTTTTATATTACCAAGCGTTCCTGATCTACTGAAAATTAAACAAAGCACTATGTGAAAAGACAAACTTAGTTGTGTAGAACACTACAGCGGATATAATCATTTTTCTTTTTCTCAGTTCAGGGGCGTATTCTGATTAGTACAGGTGTGAATGCATGCAGGGCTTCATTTACCCGTGTTAACCTGTCGTGAAATCCTCTGCCAATACATATACACCGGAAGAGACTAAAAAACATGAGGATTAATGGTGTATGCAAATTATTGTCAAAACACTCTTGATTTTCATTTTTTTCAGATTCTTAAACAATTGGTCAAAATCTAATTTGATATCAATGTTTAATATTCCACTAAGTGGAATGTACCATACGCAAATGGCCGATAATTTGTGCAAACAAAGACATCTTTTCGATACATGTACATGAGCAAAAAGAATAATAACCCGGAGAGAAATTTTAATGACTACGGATAGGACCTTTTCTTATAAGGGAAAGGCGGACCTTAAATGTTAACATTAAAGATCCGGCCGGACCATTTAACGGGGCGAACCTTAAATCATACGACACGCCCCCCCCCCCCCCCCCCTTCTCGAAAAACTCAAATTTCTAAAATTTACAGTGTAAAATTACCGAAAATATGCATTGGACCCTCCTGACAAACTTAAATATCCCTTGGACCCCCGCCCCCGGAAAAAAATTCTGGATCCGCGCATGGACATCACGTTGTTACAAAGAGTACTCTCGATAGCACCAGGCAGCTTGTAAGTGTTCGGTCGGATTGGTTAAGATTTAATTTTAGTATTGAATTTCGAATTTTCAATGAGCCTTATAGCTGAGCTTTCGTACAACAAACTCAAACAGTTCATTGATGTGCTTTTTTGCTGACCTTCCTGTTCATGAAAACCAAAGGGTTTCCGCAATAGATCACATCTTGTCACTTTTGATACCAAATTAAAGCACAGTTTTATGCACATACATCAGGTGTTAGTATTTATCTGAAGAATAATTAAATAACAGCTGTCGTGTTCCCATATGTGACTTATGTCTCATTAAAGTTCAAGTTTTACTAGTATGTCCTTTGATTTCAATCATTTCACGTATACTTTCTCGGGAGACTCTAACCATGTGTTTACATCAAAGGAATGTACAAAGGAAAGTACAACCGATGTAGCAGCATAACCATTGTCAATATGACTTGTCAGTTAAAAGAGCATTTTTAAATGACATTCCGACAGAAACCAGTTGTAATGATATGCTACATCCATGAAACTCCACTCTCTTTGTGAAACAATGTGAACTTACAGAGTATTATATGTATGATTTCTATTAGAGAAAAAGTTTGTTTGAAAAAGAACATGACAACGCAAAAAAGAAAAAAAGAAAAAAAAAAAAAAGAGATCGAAATACACACATTTACAACAATTTCGTGAAGTTTGCTTGGTTTTTATTTTGAAAATACAAAAATGTTCGATCTTCTGTGCATTTTTATCCCGTAAAACTGATGTCAAGAAATTTTTTTATACCTTCGACGTGATAAGTTCTTCTAAAAAAAATGATGGGAAGATCTATACTTAATATCTTAACGTTTTTATATCTTTTCATGTATAGATATATTTTATATCATTAATGTTAATTTGCGAATATTCTCCATAGAATTTAGTCTTTATTCGATCTTTAATAATTGAAAATGTGACAATATTTCATCATACAGATAGAAGGGTGGGGGTAATTCCTAATGCATAATTTTTCTTCATTAAAAGCCAAGAAATTGATCGGTAAACATTTATTTATCAGAAGACACATTTTCAAAAATATCATGCCAACTCATAATTGCCTCCTTAATTCTAAACTTATCATTTTCATGATCATCGTATGCTATACTTGCAAATAAATTCCAGAAAATTAAATTAATTCTTGAATTACTGATAACTGAAATTGTCATATGAGATCATAATTACAGAAAAGAGACTTAACTCATGTCAAATTATCTCCCTTGCAAGGCAAGAAAATGACCATTAATTTGTACGATGTCGTTGATGCCATCTAATTAAATGTTGATGTATTTAAAAATTAAGTAATATAAGATGTTCTGTTGGGGCCTCTCGCATCTTCCCACTTTCGCCATTAGGGCGAAAATGCGATAGTGCGAAGGTACAAAGGCGAAGGACC
The DNA here is from genome assembly GCA_033439105.1 of Magallana nippona. Taxonomy (NCBI): domain Eukaryota; kingdom Metazoa; phylum Mollusca; class Bivalvia; order Ostreida; family Ostreidae; genus Magallana; species Magallana nippona. The sequence continues at coordinate 27,033,994 of CM065922.1, read as the reverse complement.
GAAAAGCGAAGACGCGACCGCGAAGCGCGAAGATGAGAAGGCGAAAGTGCGAAGGCGAAGGAGTGATACTAATATCGCTCCTTCGCCTTTTTAATTTCGCACTTTTTTCCTCGCCTTTTAATGTGTATGGAGTGACAGAAGTCTGGAAGTGCAAACATTTTATAGTGGGCATTACATTTTATATGGAGTACATAATAATTAGGCTCAGCCAGCACTGGTAAAAAGATTTATCAGACGACCTTGTAAAATATTAATTAGCTTTCATAGTAAGCACAATGACCGCCAAATTGTCTAGCGCATGCGTACCAAAAACATCCGAGAGCATTCTCGGCAAATAATGGGCGAGTACGATGCCTGCATGAAATTAATATTAGTACATGTAATAGAGAGAGAGAGAGAGAGAGAGAGAGAGAGAGAGAGAGAGAGAGAGAGAGAGAGACTGAGGACAGACAGACAGACGGACAAAAGGCGAAGGCGAAAGTGCAAAGTTGGTGAGGCAAGAGTGCGAAGTTGCGATGGCTAAATAGCGATAGTAGTACTTTTGCACTTTCGCCTTCGCATCTTCGCGCTTCGCCGTCGCATCTTCGCACTTTCGCTCCTTCGCCTTTGCAACTTCGCCCTTTTGCTGTCACACCAATGCACTCTCGCATTTTCGCCCTAAAGGCAAAAATACGAAGGAGCGAGTGGCCCCAACCATAGTGATATCTTTGTCCTGCAACAATCTGATCCTTTTAACTTTTATGCAATTCATAGAGAAAACTTTTTTTTTATAAAAAAAAAAATAAAAAAGCAGAAATCGTCCTTAGATTGATTCGGTCAAATGAACGCAATCAAGCTATCAATGCACATGTTGAGCCAGTCAAGTGCATATACTGAGACGGACCACTGGTGTATAGTACTAGTCTTGACGGTACATCACAGTTTGACGGGTTTTACACGATTTCTATGGATTACCGATCAGGATTGTCCATTCTGGAAAAAGAACTTATAATTTATCGCTTTTCTACTTTTTCTCTATACAGAGAACCTCTGGTTTAAATATTCTACTTAGGCGAACCACTCCGAATAATTTGAATTAAATATACCATCCCTCTTTTACCTATGTCAAATTTTATCAGTATGAAACTTAAAAGATTAGATTGTTAAAAAAATTGATGATTAAATTGTTCAATTCATCAAAACTCTGACCCATTCCAAAATTTCTCTGAAATTAATGAACATTGCTAATTGCATTTCAGCAGAAGTATATTAGTCTTAATAGTATATTGTGGAGCTGTAAATGTCTTGTAGGCTTATATAGTACATGGTCTATTGGCCTAGCTAGTTTTGAGTACTAAGTATTGACCTGTTGGGGAAGGGGAGAGGGTTGAAAGGAAAAGAGAGGTTACAGGGGTTTCACTTATGAAAAGTTCTAAAATCTTATTCACTGTATTCAGTTTTAAAATCTTAGCTAGTGATAACAGATGTTTCAATGTCCATTTTTGGATATTGATTAATCCAAGAAAGAGGAAAAAAATTCTCATATTTTGTGGTCGTCTAGGCCCAATAAGGCTTACGATAGCTGTCCCGTATAAGGGCAGAACATGTGTTATAAAGCTATGGGTCTGAGAAATGATAAAATGAATGAAAAAAGAAAAAAAGAAATTTTCATACGTGACAAAAAAACAAGAACCTGATTTATTATTTTCAAGGAGACCGTTTATATGTTTAATATAAACGCAAACAAAAACTCTTGAATGTTTCTTGACTTTAAGTTAAATTCAAATTATGAAATAGAACATCATAAAAAACGCATGGCTTCAAATTATCTAGTCCGAAATCGTTTTCTTGGCTTTTTTTTTTTAACAATTTTGATATTTTACTTGCCAGGGGATGTAAAATATCAAAATCGTTAAAAAAAAAATCAGGAAACGTAAAATATTTTGGACTACAAGGTATCATAAGCGATTCAAAATAAAAAAAAACCCCCAAAAATTGATGTATCATATAAATCTGCATGGAAAAAAATTCCAAATCGATCTTGTCATTTACTGTACGCAAGAAATAAAACAGGGGTTCTCTAAAATCAGTAAATGTCAAGAAATCACCGACCGCGGCGGTAATAGGTGAGGGAGACAATGTAGTCTTAGACAAGGGGGTCACTGAGCCGTCCGGCAAAGATTCCAAGATCTGGGGCATACAGTCATCAGAAGATTGATATATATCTATATGGATCCATATGATTGTACAATTTATTTGTACGACGTCTGTAGGGTCTGTCATCGACCATTATCTGACCAGGTGTGATATTTCTATGAATAGATAGGTGAGGGAGTCTATAAACCCTTTACCTGATGATGATGTGATGACCATTTACATTGTAGTTACATATAAATTGTACATACGAATATTAGATATATGGCCTTGTTGTCCAGAAATGTTGTATTTTTGTACAAGGATGTTTTAAGGATTTATGACATTTCCTGATTTAATGAAATAAGATATATACTAAATTTTATATATATTCTCTAATTTTCGTGTATTATTTATTCGATTGATTGGCGTTTTATGTATGATTGACGATTATTCGCTCTTATTGTGAACGCGTAAAAAAGTCGACTTATGATTCGTTGCAATATTCCACATCAAAAATTGTTTTTGTTAATATAAATGGGTTCGTCATAGTTTTAATTGCAGAAATTTTTCGCTGACAAACAAATAGAAAATTAACATTATTATAAGATATTTGAAAGGTACTTGTAAAATCCTAGCTAAATAAAGTTAAAACGAGAAATATAAATAATTGACATTGACTTTTAATTAGTTCGCCCGATTCATCAACATGTTTTTGTTGTTATTGGTATCACCATGACTGAAAAAAAAATTACAAACATCTGCACTTCTGAAACTTACTGTTAAACAAATATATAGAGACTTGTTGTGAAACGTCCTGAGCGAGTAAATGCTTTTGAAGGGATCACAATTCTGACCTATTCCAGGCACTCAAGGCCATTTAGCGGGGAGTGTTCTTTAAAGTTTCAGAGGCCACTGTTTTACAGGTCCCTGATTGTTTTTGCGGTCGCGACATTCTGATAGCGTTTGATGAAAAAACAGTTGCAACCTGGCCCCGGGGCCATCAAAGTTAGACGAGCTCACTTTTACAAAAGGAATATATAGTGGGAAAGTGAGACTGAGATCAAAAGTGAGCTCGTCTAATTTTTATGGCCTCGGGACCAGAATACATAAATTTTAGCTCTGTTGCAGCCGGATATCGAACCAATGACCTTCAACGCGCAGGCGTCAAAGGTGCCAGGATATTTTCTGATCAAGTACCGTCACTAAACCGGTCACTATATGTACATATATGTAACGGATTTACCCTGTCCGTTACTTTATTATCATGCATGGTTACTCTACAGATTTAGACAGCTATAGCAACTTACTGAAAACAACTTTTGTATGAAATCAACATTTTCAAAATTTTAATACCGAGAAAATATTGATGGACACACGTAAAATGATGACATACTTTTAGCATTGGTTGATTAACTAAATATATGAACAAATAGTCGAATAATCGATTAATATTCGTTTCGACTATTCGATTATTAGTCGAATTGACCGATGTTTAAATATTACTCTGCGTATATTCGAATATCAAAAGCGTTGTCTCGGCACGGTGAGAAATGCAATGAAAAAGAATCATAATAATTAAATGGGCTTTTTTTTTTTTTATGAAGGGATTCATATTCAATTTCCTAAACTCAGAAATCGTTTATCTTTCCACTCTGTGATTATAGTATAAATCATTTTCTTTTTAAACATTTAACTTTGAATTAGCCCCCAATGTCTCTGTCTCTCTCATTTGGTTTTAATGTTTTTTCAATTCGGTCCTAAAATCTGCATCCTATAAAGAGAGCTCTCACAAGGCATTTAGAAAACCCATAATAAATATTTATATTTTTAACTTTATTGAATAAAAATAATTTAATTTTCTAGAAGAATTTTTGAATTCTTTTAGAATTTTTGTTCATATCCTATCGGAAATTAGGTTCCTGTCGAAAAAAAATTAATGCAATATAACGAATGTTGGTAAAATTGTCTTTTATGTATGAAATGTTGAGTAAATTTTCTCTTATAAAGGAATCTATGCTACTATATTAAAATAATAGACTCGAATTTTTGGCCTTTAATACCGATAAATCGGAAGAGCACTGTCTTTTGTTTTATATATTTTAAACATAATTGGAACTTGAAGATTACCAATATGTTTTATTTTTTCTCAATTAAGCTTCGCTAATTAATAATCAACGAAAATTCCTCAAAAAAGTCCGGAAATCATCTGGATTTTTTGGATTTTTCAATCTTGCGCGTGCGCATTACATTCACGCTAAATCACGGAGGCTCATCACGGTGTTCAAATCAGAGAAGACAAAAATAATGATATAATATATTTGTTATTTTATAATTTTTCTCATAAGAAATCATAAATAATTATACATGAACCGAATATATAGCAAATTTCCAATGAAATTTTATACGTATTTGTATTATCGTTTCTGAGTGTATCAATGCGAATGTGATATTGTGGAAACATAAACTAAAGGCAAAGAAATATTTGATTCCATGCAAAAAATTCACATTATATATCTTAGAAGAGTGTAGATAGAATGTTCTATCGTTAAAATGATAAATGTCCTACGGACCAAGTTTAACGATAAAATGCGTTCCGTGTCTCTGTAGCAAAGAAAATACGGGAGATAACTCAGTGCATTTACTCTGAAAAATCCCGAGAGTTCCGAATGTCAACATGGTGTGAAAATTTGAAGCGAGTAAAAAGGTTAGTGAAAAGTGTTGAATTCTTCCATTATATGGATTAAAGTTTTAGATGAAAGGTATTTACAGTCTCAAAAAGGTTTGTTATTATTAATTTGACTGTTCAATGCAACATCATTGATTTTCTCCAAAATCGCTTCGGAGCGATTATGCAATTTTCTGCTCCATTAGGGGTATATGGGAGGCATTCTAACTGTGGTGAGGGCCTGTCCCGAGGCACAGTTAGATTACTCTAACCAAGGAGAGTGTAGTGAAATTTATAGCATTATTGTAGGCTTATAGCTTTGTTCAATTTTTCAAATAATAAAAAAAAAAAAACCAAAATAAAAACAAATATACTAGAATAATATTAACATTTATTGTTTATTTCAAAAGTAATCTTACAATATGAATGTGTCGATGTATCTATTTCGTAAATGTCCGATATGCAATGTCAATCCGTGCACGCACGGGTCAACGTCTAGTCTATATAGGTTTAAACAATGTATGTTACCGACACACATTTTAAACTAAGATTTCTATCCAATATAGGATTGAACAACTGTCTTCTGATCAAACACATGACTGTGGAATGCGTTCATTAAAGGGAAATTCTTCTGTTTTTGTTTTCCTTCCATGTATTGCATCACTCCCTACCATCGGCTCATACATTCAGAGTAACGAACGATAACTCTGCATAGAAGACTGTCATTGAATATTTGACATCCTAGGCTCTGGGGGCGGTTTCCGTTTATTAATCGTACGACGCATCTTCATTTGATCTTTTTTTTTTAGTTTAGTTTAGTTTTTTTAGTTTTCACATGACGTCATTTCAGTTTTTAGGTTCTGGAGCTGTTTCCGGTTATTATCTGTACGACACAGGTCTGGTGATCACGTAATAGGAAAAGAACAATTGATTTAGAACTTAACTAACCTATTTAAAGAATCCCATTGGTTGTTATTATGATGACGTGATCAATACGTCATTTTATTATCTCGTTTGATTACGCATGTTCTGGAAATGGTCAAGATATACAATAATTCCAGTGTATTAGAAGTTTAAGTCCTATTCATGTCTTACGATATTTACATCGATTTCATTTGACAGATACCTACCAACGCAGGTAAAAATCGGATGATTATGCCGACGCCTTCATAAATACACGTGCATACCTTGCGGTCAACAACCAAATACTGACGTTGTCCTTCTGTGTCTCACCTGACCATAAGATTCCAGAACACCGACGAGTTTGATAATAACCTTCCCATCAGGAAATGACCTCAAAACAAATTACATGTAAAGAATAATCATTATGACAGATTAACTTACAAGTAACTAAAGAAGTTCATAATTTACCTTTTTTTTTCTTTGTTTAGGATATAGAAGATAAGTTACACAATGACTTAGAACCATTTTAACAAGAGCTTGGACTTTGAGTAGTTGTTTCAAACAGCATTGTGACGTAGGGCTGTCTATTTCATTGCTGGCCACTCAGCCATGGCTCTTTGAAATCAACTAGATTTGTCGGCTTTTGAGCTAAGACTACGCAATCGGTGTATATTTCGCTTCATTTTTAACTTGTTTTGACGCAAGAAATAGATAGTTACGTCCTATTGAAAGTCCAAGGCCTTGTTAAAATGGTTCTATGGTAGAAGATCACGAAACATTTAATATGATGCCTTTGTTTGGTTTCCAAAATCTGTCTTTGAATATGTATCTGATTCAAAACACCCACATTCAAACAGCTATAAAACGAAACTTTATGAAGTACTAATTAAGGCATTTTATGGGTTTTTTTCTAATGCAAAGCAAAACTGAATTACCAAAATTCAAAGGCGACAGCAATATCTTTTTTGATATATGTAATACAAATGCAGTATGCCCGTCCCCAATCAACCATCCCCCAACCCCCCCAAAAAGCCAAATGACATAAATAACCACATGGTTACGATGTTAGTTATTTGGAAATATGCATGTAGTTCAAATGAATTCCGTTTTTAGTTGACCACTCGTCCCGGCCGCCTCTCCCAAGCCGTTGACGACGGTCCCCTGACCCAGTTTGTATCTCCACCGATATCGACTGAATGCCAAAAGTGATCGATTTTGGCGCATATTTTTTTTTATTCGATCTACTTTTTTGATATATTGCCTATCAATTTATCGGTATGTATTTATGCCGAATGGTGCGATAAAAACCCGCATTCATTTATACCGGACAATATTCTTTCTTTTCCCACACAATATTTGCACAACATGGCAGTGCAGCATAAGATGAATATAAAATTTAGTTAATATATTTTCAGTGATGTAGCAAAATGGCTGATATTGGCTCCAGCAATTCAAGACATTTAAATATATTTTATTTTATCATTCATCACTTATTCTTTTAGAACATCTTGTAGAATACAGTGGGAATTTTATTTTTAAAAAAATTAGTAAAAATTATTTCAAAGTAAGCGATAGGACAAAATGGAAATTTTGTACTTTGTATATTTTGATTGATTGATTTTTTTTTTGTGATCCACCAACCAAGCCAACTTTTGCAATCTATTCAAATGTATATGATAGAAAATTATAGCAAAAATCTAAGGAAATATTTCATATAAAGAAAAACTACACTCGAACAAAAATCCGCATCGTTGAAAAAGCCTAGTAAAGGTCGAAGGTCATCATTACGCCATAGTGAATAATCAATTTTTAAAGGAAGTTTTCTTTTGCCAGTTGTTGTAATTATATACATATTTCTCGACATTTCAAAACCTTTTAACATTTTTAACATTTAAATATTTTAAAATATTTTAAAACACATGTTAGATATTAAATCCAAATGTGAAACGGTGATTTTGTAAAAAAAAAAAAAATAATACTGACAATGAAATATTTACACCAACTAGGGCTCAGCATTTTAATAGTTATTCTCATAAAGGCATAGCATTTCACTCTTTCAAAACCAGCAGGCATGTTCACGAAGCTCTCTTAGGACTATGGTGTTCTCTAAATACGTCTTAGAATACGTCTTAGTCTTAAGTCTGTTTCTCGAAGCTCTCCTAAATTTAGGAACCGCCATAACTTTGTCCTAACTTTAGGACATCACATACCTTGTCCTAAGACCATCCTAAGGTTGTAAAATCACGGGTTTTTTTTTGGATCTTGGGACTGTTGTGATGCTTTTTCTTAAGACCGGTAGAATAAGGCACTCTTTTCTACAAACCTCATTTTCCGACAAACCTCAAATTCCTAATCCGGGAGGGTGCATAGTCATTTCTTCTATCATGTACGTTTATTTTAAGAAAATTAAGTAGAGAGAGACCTCCCCCACCCTCCCCTTTCTCCGTTGCTACATGTACATTCCTGCCTGTGAGCTGACAAATTAAACACATTTTTTCCTGCAAATACTGTCTCTGTTTGGCGAAAGAAAATTATTCACTTATTTTAATATCTACACTCAGTAAGTTACATTCTTTGTTTAAAGTATTGGCCAAAAAATTATTCAAATGTCCTTCGCTAAAGAGTAAATCTACATCGGTTTATATAAGCCATGTGTGATCATTCTTAATTTTTATCACTTCATTTTGAAAAATAATCTTTAATAAATTCGTAATGTTGAATAAACTGTATTTCTGTATTTCTGAGATTGATTACAACTTATTTAACCTGTAATTTATTTAATCTATATATTGCAGATTAAAGGAAAATTGTGTATGACATGTAACGTTAAATTCTATGACAAGCGCGTGCTTATATATAATTACTTAAATGACAAGAGTTTCAAATGTTAATTTACGCTCAAAGAATGCACATGTATTGTTTAAATAATTATTTTGATTTACACTCAAAGAATGCACTTGTGTTGTTTAAATGATTATTTGATTATAGCGAGCGCAGCGAGGCGGCGCGAAGCGCCGCTCGCGTAGCGAGCTCCATAGACAACGTGTACGAACGAAGGAAATTCGAGTTGAGATCTGCACATTGTTCAAAGAAATTTTTATCAGGCCACGTGAAAAAGTTCTACATATCCCAATAATCCTTTGCGGTGCATAGCAACATGGTAGAACAGGAAACGTTTCTATGGAATATGCTTACCAGTAAATCGCATACATCTTTTTCATTTAACAATAGAAAATCCTTTAAAAATATTAAAGTAAGCAACACATATGCTGATGTAAAAAAACTGTACCTATCTGAACTTTTGCTGACATATGACGTCATTTCCTTCCCCGAATTTATCCGACAATTTACGAGAACTGTCGAGAGCAAAAGAATGTTAAGTATGACGTCACAATTATCTCACGCCTATTTCCCGTAATAAAATTAGAGGTGGATCAAGCATTTTACTGGATGTACTGTGGTGTAAGTACTCGATGTTTTAGTGTTAACGGCGACTCTTCGGCTGATTAGTTTTGTTTTGATATATTTTGTGGCTTACTAAAGAGGATAATACACATGCAAGTTCCATGTTTAATTAACTGTCACATTTATCCAATGCATACGTTAGGTAGGGACGAAAAATAAAAAAAAATCTTTTATTTTTATTAGAACTACGTCATTTTGTAATAAGTGAATAAAAAAAAAAGAGAAATATTAAACAGTTAAAATATCTATTTGTAAATTGCATATGGTCAAATCTTTAAATAATATTAGAATATCACACACATAAAAGGGAAAATGGCACATGTCTACAACGCATATATATAGTACAAAAGTTAAAAAAAAATCAAAATCAAAATGATGTAACAGAGGAAAATCAGATAACAAGAAGGAACAAAAGAGAAATAACACTGACATGCAATTTATTGTTTACTGATTTTATTGATCAATTCTACCCCAAACATTATTAAAAAGTAAAAGAATGATGATACATGATTGTATTTGCATAAAAAACCAAACGACTTTGTATTTATCAAAATATTTTAATATGTCTACTTTACATCTAATTAATGCTCAGTGGTATTTGAATTATGTATGATCTGCCTAGCTAGGGCGGGACAATTGGAAAAATGTTTTATAACTTCGGGTTCCTGGCAGGGGTAAAAGTATTCGAAAAAGCCAATGTTTTAGTTTGGAGCAAGTCCACGGGTTGCATTTAACAATGATGAGGGATGTGCAGTTCCTTCTGCGCTCGCGCCAACGGTCACACCGTAAAACATATTAAGCCAAAAGCTGTCTTGATTCATATTTTCTTTACGCAGAATAGTATTGGATTTCTGGGTTTTTTGTTGTTGTTTCAACTAAATTTGTTATTGGTCACTGTTTACAGCATTATTGTTAGATAATAGCGAGCGCAACGAGGCGGTGCGAAGCGCCGCTCGCGTAGCGAGCTCCATAGACAACGTGTACGAACGGAGGAAATTCGAGTTGAGATCTGCACATTGTTCAAAGAAATTTCAATCAGGCCACGTGAAAAAGTTCTACATATCCCAATAATCCTTTGCGGTGCATAGCAACATGGTGGAACAGGAAGCTTTTCTATGGAATACACTTACCTGTAAATCGCATACATCTTTTTCATTTAACAATAAAAAATCCTTTAAAAACACTCAACACATATGCTGACGTAAAATAAACTGTACCTATCTGAACTTTTGCTGACATATGACGTCATTTCCTTCCCCGAATTTATCCGACAATTTACGAGAACTGTCGAGAGCAAAAGAAAGTTAAGTATGACGTCACAGTGATCTTGCGCTATATTTCCCGGGATAAATTTAGGGATGGATCAAGCATCTGTACTGGCTGTTACGTGAAGTAGATACTCGCTATTTCAGTGTTAACAGCGACATATCGGCTCATGAATAATAGTTTTGTTTTGATATATTTTTTTTGCTTAGTAAAGGGGATGATACACATGGAAGTTCCATGCTTAATTTACTGTCAATATTGATCCAATGATCGTAACTATATGCATACGTCAGGTATGTGACGAAAAATTTAAAAAATTCCAATTTTTATTACAACTACATGCACCCACGTCATTTTGTAATAAATGAATAGAAAAAAGAGAGTAAATATAAACAGTTCAAATATCTATTTGTTAGTTGCATGTGGTCAAACCTTTAAATAATATTGGGATATCACAAACATAAAAGGGGGAGGGCATATGGCTAAACGCATATATAGCATATAAAAATGAAAAAAAAAATTAAAAACAAAATTGATGTAACAGAGGAAAATAAGTAAAACTCAGATAACAATAAGGAACAAAATGAGAAATAACACAGACAAGCAATTTATTGTTTACTGATTTTATTAATCTTTATTAAATAGTAAACTTAAGGAATGATAATACATGATTGAACATGTATTTGAATAAGAACCCCAAACGACTTTGTATTCAACAAAATATTTTGATAAGTCTGATTTATATTTAATTAATGCTCACTGGTAGTTTGTTATGGGACAATTGAAATAAATGTTTATAACTTCGGGTTCTTTGCGCGTGTAAATGTTTTCGAGAGAAAGCCAAAGTTTTAGGTTGGGGCAAGTTCAAGCGTTGCATTTAACAATGATGAGAGATGTGTAGTTCCTTCTGCGCTCGCCACAACGGTCACACCGTAAAACATATTAGCATTTATGTAATCATTGTGTATTTTCTGTTGCAATTGCATATATAAATATGTTTGTCCGAATTATTTTTTACGCTGGGGTTATTAGTGCTACCTTTAAGTGCTATCTTTGATTATGACGTCATCAATAACGGTATTTGTATCACGTGCCGGAGATACGTCACTTATGTTTGTAAACAGCTGATGCAAGAATTTGCCCACCCTCCTTCCCCAACAATCACCTTAATATTGTTATTCTTCAAATAAGTTGTATTGAACTTGTTAAGCCCAATTTCAAATTTATGTTGAAATATTTTGAAGTTGTTGGAAATTTATTAATTTTGAACGCCAACAATTTTTGTGGTATAATGTATTATATCGTATACTTATAGAAAATATATCCTTTTCCGCCCTGTGTGATATAGACCGAAAATTCGCCTACCCTTGTGATATAAACCCTAGGGGTGTGATATAAGATTTTTATCTCATACGTGTGGTGTATACTACCCGTGTGATAAACCTTTGCTTTATCAAACGGGTGATGCTATATCAAATACTTCCGGTCCGAACTATTTTTGACACAGCCCCTCGCTTCAACGCCTCAGTGACTTTCTAGTATTTTCCATAAAGCTATATCTACTACCAAAATTGATTTAAAGTGGAGTTTGTCGAAGATTTAAATTACAAATATAAAGGAAAACACATAACTGTGAAGTTTATAAAACTGCAAATCACGTATAGCTGTCAAGGAGTTAATTCTGACGACAAAATGAAAACAGAACGCTTTGGTTGTGTTTCTATACAAAAACTTACCGAAATAATGTCTCCCAAGACTTTTATTTCACCAGCAGTAAGCATCCTTATTCAATATTTTCAACTTCGAATCATTAGGCCAGTGTTCGTATTATAAAACATCAACAACTGTTTCTCGTTCGAGTCAATTCAAACTAAAGAGCATTCGCAACTTTGTGTATGTCAACAAACTTGATTATTCAAGTTTCTGATCAGTATTTCCATTTAATTAAGTGATTAAGCTCTAAGAAAAATTATTTAGAGATAAACAATTATTTCAAGCTTTATTTCAGTGAAACTTTACATTAAAACAGTTATATTTATCTCCGAAATGACGTACTAAATTGTATTGCGCAAGGTCACACTAACCGCATAACACAACGTTGCATCATCGTTTAATCTTTGAAAAAATCAATTCGGGTCATATTAGGGGCTGTCTCAAAAGCTTCATAATATAAATCAAATTGAATGAGATAAATAGAATATCTATAATTGTGTGATTTTATATTTGCTTTATCCAACTCGTTGAAATGGTTATATTCGCTCGGCAAGCCTCGCGAATATATACACCATTTCAACTCGTTGGATAAAGCAAATATAAAATCACACAATATAGATATCCTCTATATATCACACCCATCTCCGGCAATCTTCGGATGTTATATCACACCCCTTTCCGTTAATCATTGGCTATTATGACGTAGAGTTCGGTATGCGTCGTTCAACTTCGATCTCCGAGTATGACGTCAAATAGTTACGTCGACGTCAACTTGGTATAAAAACAGCTGGCGCAAAAATTTCAGGAAAGATTATTAGAGATAGAATATATAGACACTGAGCGATTTGTTAATAATAATCATTCATCACATGATGTTTTTTTTTTTATTGTTTCTTTAATATTTTCTATCTATAAGTATATGATATAAAAATCATAATATGGCAATTTTTATATCGCATCCTATATTAGCCCTCGGTCGCTGTATATCAGCCCTCGAACCTAACGGCTCTCGGGCTGATATACAGCGACCTCGGGCTAATATAGGATGCGATATAAAAATTGTCATGTAATAATCTATATATATTATATAGGACAAAAAATTTCGTCATTTTTATTGGCTGAAAGTGCATCACGTGACATTCGTCCTTTTCCGATATCGACGCGAAAGTACGTCCGCAGAATATGATATCGCACGAATCGGCAGTATCAACAAAAATAGGTACTACAGTGTAAAGACATTGTACAAACGGGAATTTTTAAATACATAATATCAAATATAATGTTTTGCGAAATACTCTTCTATGCTTTTCCCTTTATCTGTAATTTCTAATTTGTTTTTTTTTAAATTGATATTGATAGCCTACTCTCTGTTCACTAAGTGCGTCATCAAGAGGCAGTTGACGTCATAGTAAGCTGTGCCTCTCGCTTCTATACAGTATGTACTGTAGGCTTTTTTAAAAATTATGACGGCGTTGTAAATAATGCCATATGATAGTAGTGATTATTAAAATAGGAATAGCTTGAATTGGCAATTGATGCGTTTAATGGGATAGCAGATTATTTTAACGTCACAATGTACAATTCCCAGATCAATTTTTTTGGTCTAAACGAAGTTCTTGACAGCCATAACTGTGCTGCGAGTGATTATATAATATAACTATTATGGACTTCATTGCACAGTCAATATGTGGTTATATGGACCCATCAAGTTATATCGACCTCAGACACTTAAAGTGATATCGACCTCGCAAGCTCGTTCGACAATCATCATAATTATTACTTTCTGTGTCTTAGGTCGATATCACTTGACATGGGTCCATAGAACCACATATCGACCTACAATGAAGTCCATAATTGTATAATATACAATCATATCGATTATAATCAATTATGCAAAAAGGGGAGATCATAAAAATAATATTTTATTCTATTACAATATAGGAGTATAATGATCTCCCCTGATAATAATTAAATTATTGTAAACTGACCAACAAGAGATCAGACTGTAATACATATTATACATTTATGGACTATATTTATATTTTGTTTTGCCTCGGACTAGAATGTCTCGATGTCATTGGATGAAACGCGTCACGTGATTGCCTTACAAATTTCTTTAAACAGCAAGCGTCAAAATTTAAACGGCAACATGGCGGACGTAACGTTATTTGAGCTGATTTTTTACACAAACTTTCGACCATACCTCTAATTTTTAAGCCCCGAAATATTTAGAATGATCCCCCTTTGCCCGTGACGTAATATTACGATCCTACAATGGCATCCAGGTTTTCCCAGACGACTGGCGAGGAAAAAAAAACAAGAGAATTAAGCTATGTATTTGTTATATTATCTTTTGTTTGTTTACATAACAAGTTTTAGGTCCTCGGCAAAAAAATTACTTATTAGGTTTGCTATTGACTGTTTACAGAAATTTGTGGGGTCAGTAAAGTCCATAGAAGGCTCGGCTTCGCCTCGCCTTTTATGGACTTTACCGACCCCACAAATTTCTGTAAACAGTCAATAACAAACCTAATAAGTATTAATATAATCACTCGCAGCACAGTTATGGCTGTCAAGAATTTTGTTTAGACAAAAAAGTTGGGAATTGTACATAATGACGTCAAAATAATCTGCTATCCTTTAAAATACTAAACACATCAACTGCCAATTCAAGCTACCCTTATTTTTAATCACTGCTAACATATGACATTATTTACAACGCTGTTATCGAATGTTAAAAAAGCCTACAGTACATACTGTATAGAAGCGAGAGGCCGATCTCGCTGCACAGCTTACTATGACGTCATCTGCCTCATAATGACGCACTAAGTAAACGGAGAGTAGGCTATAAATATCAGTTTTAAAACAACGAAAATTAGAGATTATAGATAAAGGGAATAAGATAGAAGAATATTTCGCAACATATTATTTTTGATATTCTGTATTTAAAAATTCCCTTTGGTACAATGTCTTTACAATACCTATTTTTGTTGATACTGGCGAGTAGTGCGATATCATATTCCGCGGACGCGCTTTCGCGTTGATATCGGAAAAGGATGAATGTCACGTGATGTACTTTCAGCCAATGAAAAGGAGAAAATTATTGTCTTATATAATATACATATTTATAACATGTTTATCTCAATATTCGGTGGATATCACTGATGAGATAAATTTTTGATATTACACTGTGTATTCTTACGCTGCGTGACGTCATAGTTAAACACGTACTGTACATGTGTAGTTTGTTAACAAAATTAATACGTTATGTCGGTGAACAGAATTCCTAACAATTATTCCTAACAATCCAACTTATTCCTAACAATAAGTTGTGAAGATCGACGGAAAGGGTATGGGTGTAATGAAATCTTCAAAATTTGAAAATGATGAAACCATTTATGACCTTGAAATTGAAGGGATCGATATTTGTTTGCCTTTTTCTCAATATCGGCTTGAAATTGTACCGGCGAAAAAGTAGATGATGGCAAGTACATCTTCACGTTTCCAATCAATTAGAGGTTGAGATATAGATAAATTTGTTAATGATCAAGAAAACAAAAACACTCTAAAACTAGAAACGAGCTCGTTGCAAGCAACGACTAGGTCTTCTGTCGCAGCTGCGTCATACTTGTGACGTAAATACAAACTTGAGTACCTGGCCATGATACAGTGTTAGATGTATAGACCCCTTCGTAAAAGAAACAAATGCTTTCGATATACATAAGAGTTTGTTTCATGATGATGTGTACGTGAAATACAATTGCTCTAGAGCCATATACATGTACAATAAAGTTAATTGATATACTATCGATATGCTGTGTTATTATATTTCTATCAATACATAAAGCCTAATTAAGCTAATACATTTAGATTTAGTCTTAGATTGGATGAAAATAATGTCTTGGGCATAGGACTCTTAGCTCTTAGGGCTTAGTCATTTTTATCAATTGTTTGGGGATTGTCTGGAACTTATATATAACATTTTTATCTAGTATTGTTTTTGTTCACGTAACTATCTTGTAAACTCTTTAGCGATGCCTGCTCAGAAATTTAATTTATCGAGTTCATCGTATTGAATGTGTAAACATATCGGTACCATTTCATTATTTCTAAAGCAGCATCACTTGATTGGATCTATAAAAATCACAGTTGTAATGTTTTTCTATTATACTACAGTAAAGACATCTGTTTTCTAACTTCTGGAAATCCCCCCCCCCCCCCCCCCCCCCCCCCCACACACACACACACACACCCACTCAGTTTTCTTCGAACAACATAGTACTAATATTTGTGCATCTTTGTCAAGGCGATTGATGAAAATAACGTGTCTACTAAAACTACTATACGATATAAGCAAACAGAGATCTTTAAAAGTTATCTATAGTCTGATTGTCCGCATATTATTTTTCGCATGTGCAGTTTATTTTGAGAAACTTATATAATCACCATAACTGTCTAAATATATTAGACAGAATCACATGGGTGACGACTTTATTTACACAGTGGGTATACCCGATATGAAGTTCAAAAGACATGACATTTTAAGCGCATTTAAAAAAAAAAATACAGTTATATGCGGAAATCCTGAAAATTTTTACGGGGTGTTCTGAGGAATTATTTTGTTTTCCGGGGAAGGGGGAGGACCGAAACCTTTTTCCGGTAACTTTAAGCAGTTTTTAAATTAATCATTTTCAAAATTATCGGAATGCCGATATTACCTTTTAATGTATCGCTAAAAAATAAAATACGAACCAGATAGTCTCAGTGAGTATTCGACCAACCTGCGTACGCGTAAGAAAGAAATGGCAATATTCAAAATTTTGTTTTCAGACCGAGAGCTACAGATCTGCAGCTAGAGATCGTCTGTCTCTTTTTGATCATGTTAATTTATTTTGTTTCAAGGAGGCACTTTTTTTTTTTTTTTTTTTACATAATTGAGTTTTTCCCTTTAAAAAAGCAAGAAATCGGTCACATTTTTCAGTGTTATCATTTTAAAATTCATATATGGCTCTAATAAAATAATTCTATATGAAGTTTCAAGATAAAACTCTTCATTGCGTTATCCCAACGTTGCATGGAAAAAAAGATTTACATTGCATTCTTTTAAAATACAAAAAGACATGCACATTGAGCTTAGATTTACAGCTTACAAACAACCATAAAGAGAGATTGAGAACATCTAATTTTTCTTATTTATTTTAAAATCAAAAGAAATTCAAGAAAAAATCAAAAGAGTTTTTCTTTATATGCATGAATGAAAAGATTGATCAGCAAGGGGTTCTATATCGTGCCAGCACCTACGGTCTGATAACACTGTAACATGGGTCTTTGGACTTTGGATTTAAAGCTTGCTGCTTGCTTCTTTCTTTTGGGGGGTATTTTCTTTTTCTTTTTAATATACTCTACTAATAATGTATTCGATTTTGTATACAAACGGAGTTATTGATACTATAATATCAATGTAGAAAGGACAGAGAATCTCTCTCTCTCTCTCTCTCTCTCTCTCTCTCTCTCTCTCTCGTGAATTTAAAATGCTCAAACAACACAAACGAAAGGTTGACCAGGCAAGACTAATTCTGCATGATTCTGGGTCCGACGCCATAAAACTTTCAGAATTCTCTAAAACAATCTCAACTCAACTCAATTCTTGAGAAATATTTAAAAATAAAACAGAATTTGAGAATTTTTATTTTGCTTAACTTTTTTATGGCTGTGGCCGAGTCTGAGAATTGGGGAGTTGAGAAAATTCTCAGACTTGAGACCATTCTCTGATTCAAGAATGTTTTATGGCGGCGGATCCTGGCGTATACATGCATGCATTGAAGTTTCACCACATGCCGTTAAGATATATACTAATCATGATAAACTTAAAATTAGCCGGCGAGATGTCGTTTCTCGGATACCCGACTGCACCTACTAGGATGAATGTGTAGTATGTTTTGGAGGTTTATTTCAAATTTCATTTCTTGGAATCAATTTTGTTTTTTGGTTTGTTTTGTTTAATGAAAAGGGGGATAATGAAAATGTGTACTTTTCCATATGAAGTCCTAGCATATTTTCTTAATGATTATCATAGGCCAAAAGCATGTTGGAAAAAAGAATATTAAACGGAGGGAAGTATTAAAAGCAAAAAAAAAAGGATCTGGAAAGCGAGGGAAGGGGCAATATATCCCAAAAATCGGACGCAATAACAGACGAAGAAATTAATCAATTATGGGAAAAAGAACTGTTGGGTGTAAACAATCCCGAGAGTGTGATTAATTCTCTGTGGCTTTTTAACACTATATTTTTTGGCCTCAGGGGGTCCGACGAACACAGATCAATGTCATGGGGGATTGCATATGAAGACCAATTGGTTTAAAAGACAGCCCATAGGTGTCAATAAATTAGGATCCATCATGAAAAGAATGACAACTTCAGCGGGGATTGTTGGCGAAAAAAATTAACAAATCACAGTGCTCGCAAACACCTGGTTCAAAAATTAAGCGAAAATAATATACCTGCCAACCAGATTATGCAAATCACAGGGCACAAAAATATCCAGTCCATTAACAACTACAATAGTTTAAATGAACTCCAGCACAGAAATATTTCATCAATCCTTTCAAATCCAACGGCACCACCACGTTCCTCAGGATCCGCCACTTTCCAATTCACCCAAAACAACACTGCCTTTCGAAACACTTTAAATATCAGTGGAGCCACAAGCACAACAATAAACGTGACAGGAGGTGTCCAAAGCCTGGTTAACGGAAATATTTTAGGTGGAAAATCATCGTTAATATCCAAAACGAACCAAATTTTGCATCAAATTCTGCATCCAAAAAAAGGCGCGTGTCATCTTTGACTCCGACTCGGATGAATGACTTAGACCGTGGATGAAAACAAAAGCGATATAATACAATTCCAGAAGTCCAAAGTTAAAATTATAAAAACAGTGTATGATTTTTTGTATACTCTCTTTCATAGATTATTAAACCACTGATCAAAAATGATATGTTTGTTTGTTTGGCTTGGAACTTTTTCTTCATGCAAAATAATATTGTTGACATCACGAAAATGTGCTGTGCGGCTTGATAACACAAAGTTCTAATATGTAGAAGTAACGAAGTTTAACTAGTTAACTTGGTTAAAACATGTGATAAAAAGAATCTCTCATGGTTTGTGATGGTATATGATTTTCATTCAACTCGTTGAAGGCTCGGGGATAGAAAACACACAACTCGTTGGATAAAAATCATATACCATCACCACAGGCACCTGACGTTATAATTTTTTCTCATAATAAAAATAAATACCTTTTACCTAATAATAGACAAGGTTCCATCGCAGCCATCTTGAATTTATTTCACACTGTCACGTTTCGCTTGAAACTCATCGGTAAAATTATTTTGCGATCCTCTCCGTCTCGCGATCGGTCATTCAACATCTAAGCTTACAACCGATTCAACCAAAACGACGTGTCACACCTGTCATTAATAAAATAGCCCCTCAATTTGCATCTACTGCCTTAAATTACTTGTTTTAGGCCTTGTTACCGACACATATAATTTTCTCTGGCAAAATGTTTAATGGTTTATCCCTGCACAAGTCTCTCAAATTCAATCTGTATGAATTGATGTAAAAAAAAAAATAAGAATGATTTTAGTAGGATAGGATATCCTAAGTTAAGATGTTCCTAAGTTACCGTCGAGCTACATCTTAAGACGTGTCCTAAGTTGATCTTAAGATGTTCGTAACTTTTTTCCTAAGTCATATCTTAGGAACACATTTAGGTAATATCTTAGGAAAGTTTCGTGAACATGCATGCAGATTCACAAGAGCATACTAGTAAAGCATAGATCGAATGGGGGACTTTAAATCCAGATATCTCATAAATATTTAACACTGGATGATATCCAGCGCAAGCGCGGGAATTAGTACTTTATACATCAATATATATGTTGAAGTTTTTTAAGGTCTTCCGTTTCCAACGGAAGACCTCATTGTTATTGCTTTGTTTCTTTTTCACTATTATTAAGGTCTTCCGTTTCCAACGGAAGACCTTCTTGTTAAGGTCTTCCGTTTCCAACGGAAGACCTTATTGTTATTGCTTTGTTTCTTTTCCTCTATTATTAAGGTCTTCCGTTTCCAACGGAAGACCTTATTGTTATTGCTTTGTTTCTTTTTCACTATTATTTTTATTGTTTTTTTTTTTTCTGTCACCTTTTCTCAAAAACGCTTTAGCCGATTTTGATGAAACTCTCAGATCTTATTCATGACAAAATTTGTAAGAAAATTACACGAGATTTTTTCGGTCGTCACTTCCGGTCCCGAGTTGTTAAAGATTTTATGTTTTTGCTTGTTCACGATTTTTCTCCAAAAGTATTTAAGATAGAACTTTCAAATTTTCAGGGATAGTAGAAAGTGTCCTGCCGCAGTGCCCTTCGCATAGCCGAACGTCCGCCGTCACTTCCGGTCGTCACAGGAAGGAAACAAACAATAGTCATTTTTCAACTTTTTTGTTTTGAATTTTTTTAATATTACTATTCGATAGAGACGCTTTAATAACGTCAGAGCATGAAATTTATTTTAAAATCGATCCACGCATTCTCGAGATTTTAGGATCCAAAGTCCTGAAGCGAGAGTCCGCGTAGCTCAGTCGTTAGAGTAGTGGACTTTGGCCCAGGCGACCCGGGTTCAGTCCCCGAGTGCCGAATGTTTTTTTTTTCTTTCTTAATTGTGTTTTGTTTAACGATTTTATCTTTGAAACGATGGATTTTTTATGTTTTCCGTTTTAATTTTATCATAAATCAAAATAATACCTTTTTTGCAGTACAAATATAGAGCCCGTTTCAAAATACCGTCAATTTCCCGAATTGTGACAGTCTTGTTTCTGTCAGCAGCTCGCTAAATTCAGACGCTCGTCACATCGCCGGCATCAAAGACATGCCGCCGAAGCACCCTTGCAGTACGACCGCATTAGAGCTCGCCAGGTCGCTTTACCGGCATCAAAGAAATGCCGCCATCTCATTGATTGTATGCACAAAACATTTAGCAATGCGCCCACATTTCAAGTATTCTACGGGACTTTAAAAGGAGGACTGTTTAGTATTTATTCAGATATATATAGATATATGCATGTAAATATGCGTTTATTGACATATGTTGTTTATATATTGATTTCCTGAACACTATAAAACACTATAAAATCTCTCTCTCTCTCTCTCTCTCTCTCTCTCTCTCTCTCTCTCTCTCTCTCTCTCTCTCCAACATACGAATATTTTAGTATTTGAATAAGAACTACTACAGGTAACATGCAGTAATGTGGCTGAAGCCTAAATGTACATTTGGCGTTTAAAATTATATATGTATTTATTTCTAGTTACGGGATATTGTCTTTGGATTTAAATGATTTGAAATTAATTTTTTAATGATTGCCTTCTTACTGATTGGAAGTCAATGCTAAAAAGTCATTTTTTATTATAGACGGTGTACTTTCTCCTTCTTTGTATCTGTCTACAGATACATATCTGTTGTCTGTCTTGGATTAAGAAAAACCTCTGAAGTTTAAACACTGAACTATACACACCACCGGGTGACTGCGACAAGGTGTGGAACTGATCACCTGTGTATGTCTGTTTGGGCCTATGAAAAAACACGTGTAAACACCGATCGGAGATATACACTGTTAAAACAAAAAGTCTGATTTTTCACTTTTGATAAAAAAAAATCATTACGGCAGGGTGCATTGGGATTATAATCATTTAAAATCTGCCTTAAGTTTATAATTATTTACAAAGGTATACATACATGTAATGTTCACCCAAAAAGCGGGATTTATTATATCTGTTTAGTGATTAAGAATCGAGGTCAAAATTCATAAATTTCGTAATATATTAACCGATTGCTTAGCACTGGTCATTTAGACATAACACTGGGGTACTGAGTGAATTCAGGAAAAGGGGGATAATTTACCATACTACATTAGTAAGATGTAGGTTATTTTATTTGCCGACTTAGCAAAAATTTTTATCATACAGTGTGAGTCGGCAAAGATAAACTTGACACAAAAAAAATTAATCGATATGCAAAAGAAGCAGATAAAAAGATAATCAATTTCTTTATCAAATCGATTTCTGATTAATTTCTCTCTCTCTCTCTCTCTCTCTCTCTCTCTCTCTCTCTCTCTCTCTCTCTCTCTACAAATGCAGTTTATAGCGTATGGCATTTTATATATCTTATGTCTAAACCATTTAGAAGTAAAGAGTAAATCCATAAATTAACGATGTTTTAAGAAAACAGCTACGCCTATTAAACCTTCCTTTTAATTTTTGCTGAAATTAATAACGCCGTTTAATATGTCACTGATTGTGTTCAAAATTCATAATGTATACTGCTGTAGGTGTTACTTTGTAAAATTGAAACCCGACATTTTATAATGTATAATTAAGATCGCGGAACATTCACTGGCAAAATTGGAAATATACAGCTTACATCAATTTCACTTGTTACAGTCAAAACATTTGAAATGGGCGGGAACAAATTGACGCGGACGTCTGAGAAAACATTGGCTATAGGAAGTGTATCAGTGGCGACTGATTCTCTGAATCATCGGACAATACTTTGCCTTGCGTATAATCTCTCCCGAATTTGGATCTTCTCATATTTGCTGATTATATAATTATTGATGAAATAAAATGGTTTTTTTATCGCTTTGCTGATACTAAATAAAATGTGTTTCGATCGCATAAGTAATAAAGCAAGTTAGGAACGCTGAGGTGGATTGAACATACACTTCCAATATTAACTACAGTTTGAATCCAACGTTTTCTCAGACATCCGCGTCAATTTGTTCCCGTCCATATCAAATGTTTTGACTGTAATAGGTAAAATTGACGTAAGCTGTATATTTCCAATGTTCCGCGGTAGCTTTTTTAAAATAAATTTTGTACCCGCGAGATCTCAGAAACTGTAAGTGATTAAGAAACGAAACTTACAAGGACGATAGACATTCGATTGAGGATGGGTTTAACTGATTCCATTTTATCGCCCGTCACTTCCGGTCGTCACCGGAAGGGTACAAACAATTGAAGTTTTTAATAATTTTAACTGTTTTTCTTTGACAGTTTTAGATTGCTTGATAAACAAAACTGTACAATAGGAAAACGTTAGAAAAATATAAACTTTAATTTTATGATTGAGCACTTCTGTTGGTCCATTTCCTGTCTCGAGACAAAACAAGAGGCCCATGGGCCACATCGCTCACCTGAGCAATGATAGACAAGGATGATTTTACAGTCATATTACATCTTGAACATTGCAGTTTTCGAGAAAATGATCAGACTTAAACAACTGTTTGTATATGGATTATAAACCTACATCAAACTTTGGACCCCTTGTAAAGCCAAAGAATTGTCCAGGGGCCAGAGTTCAAACAACTTTAAAGAATCAACAATAATTCAAAATGCTTGCATATAAATAAAACCATATATAAAAAATCATTTGAGTTTTTGTGGATAATTTAAATGTTTTCCTCTGTAAAATTGGACAACCCCCCCCCCCCCCCCCCCCCCCCATGTGGCCCAACCCTAGTCCTGAAGATTATGATTTTGACAAATTTTAATCTAGACTCTCTGAACTTACTTTTTTAAGCAAATGATTTTTAAAGATATTTTTATATATATTCCTACGTAAAAGTTTGAGCCCCTCCCCCCCATTGTGGCCACACCCTACCCCCCAGTATCATGATTTGAACAAACTTGAATCTTCCATACCTGAGAATGCTTCCACATAAGTTACAGCTTTTCTGGCTGATCAGTTTCAGAGAAGAAGATTTTTAAAGATTTACTCTATATGTTCCTATATAAAAATTCGATCCCCCATTGTGGCCCCACCCTACCCCTGGGGATCATGATTTGAACAAACTTGAATCTACACTACTTGAGGATGCTTCCACACAAGTTTCAGCTTTTCTTGCCAAATGGTTTTTGAGAAGATTTTTGAAAATACCATCAAATTTTCAATGATTTTTTAATTAACCCCCCTTGAAAGAGGGCATGGCCCTTCATTTTAACAAACTTGAATCCCCTTCACCTACGGATGCTTTGTGCCAACTTTGGTTGAAAGTGGCCTAGTGGTTCTGGAGAAGAAGTCGAAAATGTAAAAAGTTTACGGACAGACAGACAGACGGACAGACAGACAGACGGACGCCGGACAAAAAGTGATCAGAAAAGCTCACGAGCTTTCAGCTCAGGTGAGCTAAAAACCTTGTCTCAACGATATCTGAAAAATAGTAACTACTTGGACAACCAAACTGTGTGGGATGATAGACTTATGTATATTCATTTGTTTACTCTATTTTGTTTGATTCGTCTAACTTCCGGTCGTCACCGGAAGTACTTTAAAAATTATTTTCGTATTTAATTTATTTTTCATAGAATTAATATATTAGTATCTTTACATATTTTATTTATGCAATGTTAAATAGACAAAACTATTCTACTTCCGGTCAGATATCTCGAATATCTCAGGTAGCTGCTTTTGAACAAAATTTGTACCAGCGAGATCTCAGAAACTGTAAGTGATCAACACACAAAACTAACAAGGATGATAGACATTTGAATGAAGATGTGTTTAACGGGTTTCTCTTCGGTCCTCACTGAAAGGGTTCAAACAAATCAAGCTGTTTATAAGTTTAAATGATTTTCTTCGACAGTTTTAGTTAGATTTTAAATAATAATGTATGATGGAAAAGTATTTAATAAATACTAACTGTAATTTTCATTGAGCACTACCGTTTGTCCTCTTCCTGCCCCGAGACAAATATCTTTGTCTCAATAAGATCTCAAAAACGGTATAGACTTAAACAACCATACTTTGTTGAATGATAGACCTATGTATGTACATGTGTTTACATTATTTTGTGTCATCTGGTCTAACTTCCGGTCCTCACAGGAAGTACTCCAAATTTTTTGTTTAATTATTTTTTTTGTTATTTACCATGGAAGTAACATTTTAGTAATAGAAATACAATGGGTCCCCTACACATGGTTAAATAAACTAAAAAAAATCCGGTGAGTCATCTCAAATATCTCAGTAGGTTTTTTTTTCATACAAATTTTGTACACGGGAGATCTCAGAAACTGTAAGAAATCAAGATACAAAACTTTTATGAATGATAGACATTTGATTGAAGGTGTGTTTAACAGGTTCCATTTTATTTTCCGTCACTTTCGGTTCTCTCCGGAAGTGTACAAGCAAATGACGTTTTTAATAATTTTAGACTTTTCTCTTTGATTATTTTATTTAGTCTAATTAACAGTAATGTATTGTAAGTAATTGAACTAAAATGCTTACTTTTAATTTCTTTAATTACTTCCGTTTGTTTGTTTCCGGTCTCGAGACAAAAAAACTTTTCTCAACGAAATCTCATAACTGACAAAAATTTGAACATCAAAACTTTGAGGAAAGACAGAACAATATATGAAGATATGTTTACCATATTCTGTTAGATCCGGCGTACATGTAACTTCCAGTCGTCACAGAAAGTACTAAAAAAATGACTTTTTGTCTTTTCTCAGACGTCCGTGTCAATTTGTTCCCGCCCATATCAAATGTTTTGACTGTAACAGGTAAAATTGATGTAAGCTGTATATTTCCAATCTTGCCAGTTAATGTTCCGCGGTCTTATTGATAGAAAAGAACAAGCATTCCGATAGCGTAAGGTGTATTCAAACGGAAGACTTCTCGTTGCTCGCAACGAGATCGCGTCTAGTTAAGGTCTTCCGTTTCCAACGGAAGACCTTATTGTTATTGCTTTGTTTCTTTTCCTCTATTATTAAGGTCTTCCGTTTCCAACGGAAGACCTTATTGTTATTGCTTTGTTTCTTTTCCTCTATTATTATTATTATTATTATTTTTTTTTTCTCCCACGTTTTCTTAAAAATGCTTCAGCCGATTTTGATGAAATTTTTAGATCTAGTTCATGACAAAATTTGTAAGAAAATTACACGAGTTTTTTTTGGTCGTCACTTCCGGTCCCGAGATATTAAAGATTTTATGTTTTTGCTTGTTCACGATTTTTCTCCAAAAGTATTTAAGTTAGAACTTTCAAATTTTCAGGGATGGTAGGAAGTGTCCTGCCGCAGTGCCCTTCGCATATCCGAACGTCCGCCGTCACTTCCGGTCGGCACCGGAAGGAAACAAAAAACAGTCATTTTTCAACTTTTTTGTTTTGAAATTTTTTAATATTATTGTTCGATAGAGACGCTTTAATAACTTCAGAATATGAAATTTGTTTTAAAATCGATCCACGCATTCTCGAGATTTTGGGATCCAAAGTCCTGAAGCGAGAGTCCGCGTAGCTCAGTCGTTAGAGTGGTGGACTTTGGCCCAGGCGACCCGGGTTCAGTCCCCGAGTGCCGAATATTTTTTCTTCCTTAATTGTGTTAAGGTTTATAATTTTATATTTGAAATGATAGATTTTACTTATTTCCAATATAATTTTATCAAAGATCACAATAATAGCGACTTTTTAAATATTAATTTAAGTATAATTATATGTCTATTGAAATTCTTATAGAGGGTTAAATGGAATTTAATGACATGTTTAGAAATGATGAAAAGAACAACTATCCCTCTAGTCTACTTTATGGTGCATTCAAACGGAAGACCTCTTGTTGCTCGCAACAAGCGTCTAGTTATTATTATTTTTTTTTTTTTTCTCCCACGTTTTCTCAAAAATGCTTCAGCCGATTTTGATGAAATTTTTAGATCTTATTCATGACAAAATTTGTAAGAAAATTACACGAGTTTTTTTTGGTCGTCACTTCCGGTCCCGAGATATTAAAGATTTTATGTTTTTGCTTGTTCACAATTTTTTTCCAAAAGCATTTAAGATAGAACTTTCAAATTTTCAGGGATGGTAGAAAGTGTCCTGCCGCAGTGCCCTTCGCATATCCGAACGTCCGCCGTCACTTACGGTCGGCACCGGAAGGAAACAAAAAACAGTCAATTTTCAACTTTTTTGTTTTGAAATTTTTTAATATTATTGTTCGATAGAGACGCTTTAATAACTTCAGAATATGAAATTTGTTTTAAAATCGATCCACGCATTCTCGAGATTTTGGGCTCCAAAGTCCTGAAGCGAGAGTCCGCGTAGCTCAGTCGTTAGAGTGGTGGACTTTGGCCCAGGCGACCCGGGTTCAGTCCCCGAGTGCCGAATATTTTTTCTTCCTTAATTGTGTTAAGGTTTATAATTTTATATATGAAATGATAGATTTTACTTATTTCCAATATAATTTTATCAAAAATCACAATAATAGCGACTTTTTAAAGATTAATTTAAGTATAATTATATGTCTATTGAAATTCTTATAGAGGGTTTAATGGAATTTATTGACATGTTTAGAAATGATAAAAAAAGAACAACTATCCCTCTAGGCTATTTTATGGTGCACTCAAACGGAAGACCTCTTGTTGCTCGCAACAAGCGTCTAGTTAAGGTCTTCCGTTTCCAACGGAAGACCTTCTTGTTATTGCTTTGTTTCTTTTCCTCTATTATTATTAAGGTCTTCCGTTTCCAACGGAAGACCTCATTGTTATTGCTTTGTTTCTTTTCCTCTATTATTATTATTATTTTTTTTTTTTTCTCCCACGTTTTCTCAAAAACGCTTCAGCCGATTTTGATGAAACTTTCAGGTCTTATTCATGACAAAATTTGTAAGAAAATTACACGAGCTTTTTTTGGTCGTCACTTCTGGTCCCGAGATATTAAAGATTTTATGTTTTTGCTTGTTCACGATTTTTCTCCAAAAGTATTTAAGATAGAACTTTCAAATTTTCAGAGATGGTAGAAAGTGTCCTGCCGCAGTGCCCTTCGCATATCCGAACGTCCGTCGTCACTTCCGGTCGGCACCGGAAGGAAACAAAAAACAGTCAATTTTCAACTATTTTGTTTTGAAAATTTTTAATATCATTGTTCGATAGAGACGCTTTAATAACTTCAGAATAAGAAATTTGTTTTAAAATCGATCCACGCATTATCGAGATTTTGGGCTCCAAAGTCCTGAAGCAAAAGTCCGCGTAGCTCAGTCGTTAGAGTGGTGGACTTTGGCCCAGGCGACCCGGGTTCAGTCCCCGAGTGCCGAATATTTTTTCTTCCTTAATTGTGTTAAGATTTATGATTTTATATTTGAAATGATAGATTTTACTTATTTCCAATATAATTTTATCAAAAATCACAATAATAGCGACTTTTTAAAGATAAATTTAAGTATAATTATATGACTATTGAAATTCTTAAAGAGGGTTAAATGGAATTTAATGACGTGGTTAGAAATAATAGAAAAGAACAACTATCCCTCTAGTCTACTTTATGGTGTACTCAAACGGAAGACCTCTTGTTGCTCGCAACAAGCATCTAGTTATTATTATTATTTTTTTTTTCTCCCACGTTTTCTCAAAAACGCTTCAGCCGATTTTGATGAAATTTTTAGATCTTATTCATGACAAAATTTGTAAGAAAATTACACGAGTTTTTTTTTGGTCGTCACTTCCGGTCCCGAGATATTAAAGATTTTATGTTTTTGCTTGTTCACAATTTTTTTCCAAAAGCATTTAAGATAGAACTTTCAAATTTTCAGGGATGGTAGAAAGTGTCCTGCCGCAGTGCCCTTCGCATATCCGAACGTCCGCCGTCACTTACGGTCGGCACCGGAAGGAAACAAAAAACAGTCAATTTTCAACTTTTTTGTTTTGAAATGTTTTTATATTATTGTTCGATAGAGACGCTTTAATAACTTCAGAATATGAAATTTGTTTTAAAATCGATCCACGCATTCTCGAGATTTTGGGATCCAAAGTCCTGAAGCGAGAGTCCGCGTAGCTCAGTCGTTAGAGTGGTGGACTTTGGCCCAGGCGACCCGGGTTCAGTCCCCGAGTGCCGAATATTTTTTCTTCCTTAATTGTGTTAAGGTTTATAATTTTATATATGAAATGATAGATTTTACTTATTTCCAATATAATTTTATCAAAAATCACAATAATAGCGACTTTTTAAAGATTAATTTAAGTATAATTATATGTCTATTGAAATTCTTATAGAGGGTTTAATGGAATTTAATGACATGTTTAGAAATGATAAAAAAAGAACAACTATCCCTCTAGGCTATTTTATGGTGCACTCAAACGGAAGACCTCTTGTTGCTCGCAACAAGCGTCTAGTTATTGCTTTGTTTCTTTTTCACTATTATTATTATTGGTTTTTTATCTGTCACGTTTTCTCAAAAACGCTTCAGCCGATTTTGATGAAACTCTTAGATCTTATTCATGACAAAATTTGTAAGAAAATTACACGAGATTTTTTCGGTCGTCACTTCCGGTCCCGAGATATTAAAGATTTTATGTTTTTGCTTGTTCACGATTTTTCTCCAAAAGTATTTAAGATAGAACTTTCAAATTTTCAGGGATGGTAGAAAGTGTCCTGCCGCAGTGCCCTTCGCATACCCGAACGTCCGCCGTCACTTCCAGTCGTCACAGGAAGGAAACAAACAACAGTCATTTTTCAACTTTTTTGTTTTGAATTTTTTTTAATATGACTATTCTATAAAGACGCTTTAATAACGTCAGAATATGAAATTTGTTTTAAAATCGATCCACGCATTCTCGAGATTTTGGGATCCAAAGTCCTGAAGCGAGAGTCCGCGTAGCTCAGTCGTTAGAGTGGTGGACTTTGGCCCAGGCGACCCGGGTTCAGTCCCCAAGTGCCGAATGTTTTTTTCTTTTTTAATTGTGTTTTGTTTAACGATTTTATCTTTAAAACGATGGATTTTAATGTTTTCCGTTTTAATTTTATCATAAATCAAAATAATACCAGCTTTTTTTCAGTACAAATATAGAGCCCGTTTCAAAATACCACCAATTTCCCGCATTGTGACAGTCTTGTTTCTGTCAGCAGCTCGCTAAATTCAGACGCTCGTCGCATCGCCGGCATCAAAGACATGCCGCCGAAGCACCTTTGCAGTACGACCGCATTAGAGCTCGCCAGGTCGCTTTGCCGGTATCAAAGAAATGCCGCCTTCTCATTGACTGTATGCACAAAACATTGAGCAATGCGCCCACATTTCAAGTATTCTACAGGACTTTAAAAGGAGGACTGTTTAGTATTTATTTAGATATATAGATACATGCATGCATGTATATATGCGTTTATTGACATATGTTGTTTATATATTGATTTCCTGAACACTATAAAACACTATAAAATCAATCTCTCTCTCTCTCTCTCTCTCTCTCTCTCTCTCTCTCTCTCTCTCTCTCTCTCTCTCTCTCTCTCTCTCTCTCTCTCCAACGTACGAATATTTTAGTATTTGAATAAGAACTACTACAGGTAACATGCAGTAATGTGGCTAAAGCCTAAATGTACATTTGACGTTTAAAAATTATATATGTATTTATTTCTAGTTACGGGATATTGTCTTTGGATTTAAATGATTTGAAATTAATTTTTTAATGATTGTCTTCTTACTGATTGGAAGTCAATGCTAAAAAGTCATTTTTTATTATAGACGGTGTACTTTCTCCTTCTTTGTATATGTCTACAGATACATATCTGTTGTCTGTCTTGGATTAAGAAACACCCCAAATTT
This sequence comes from Magallana nippona, assembly GCA_033439105.1. Lineage (NCBI taxonomy): Eukaryota > Metazoa > Mollusca > Bivalvia > Ostreida > Ostreidae > Magallana > Magallana nippona. The sequence continues at coordinate 27,003,238 of CM065922.1, read as the reverse complement.
TACACACGGAACTATACAAACGACCTGGTGACTGCGACAAGGTGTGAAAACTGACCACCCGTGTATGTGTGCTTGAGCTTGGGAATAAACAGCTGTAATCACTGATCGGGGAAATATACTGTTAAAACAAAAGCCTGATTTTTCACTTTTGATTAAAAAAAAAGTCATTACGGCAGGGTGCATCGGGATTATAATCATTTAAAATCTGCCTTAAGTTTATAATTATTTACAAAGGTCTACATACATGTAATGTTCACCCAAAAAGCGGGATTTATTATATCTGTTTAGTGATTAAGCATCGAGGTGCTTTAAATTCATAAATTTCGTAATATATTAACCGATTGCTTAGCACTGGTCATTTAGACATAACACTGGGGTATTGAGTGGATTCGGGAAAAGGGGGATAATTAACCATACTACATTTGTAAGATGTAGGTTATTTTATTTGCCGACTTAGCAAAAATTTTTATCATACAGTGTGAGTCGGCAAAGATAAACTTGACGCAAAAAAAAAAATAATCGATATGCAAAAGAAGCAGATAAAAAGATAATCAATTTCTTTATCAAATCGATTTCTGATTAATTCATATCTCTCTCTCTCTCTCTCTCTCTCTCTCTCTCTCTCTCTCTCTCTCTCTCTCTCTCTCTCTATCTCTCTCTCTCTCTCTCTCTCTCTCTCTACAAATGCAGTTTATAGCGTTTGACATTTTATATATCTTATTTCTAAAACATTTAGAAGTAAAGTGTTAATCCATAAATTAACGATGTATTAAGAAAACAGCTACGCTGTTAAACCTTCCTTCATTTCGATCCTTTTATTTTTTGCTGAAATTGATTACGCCGTTTAATATGTCACTGATTGTGTTCAAAATTCATGATGTATACTGCTGTAGGTGTTACTATGTAAAATTGAAACCCGACATTTTAAAATGTATAATTAAGACCGCGGAACATTAACTGGCAAGATTGGAAATATACAGCTTACGTCAATTTCACTTGTTACAGTCAAAACCTTTGAAATGGGTGGGAACAAATTGACGCGGACGTCTGAGAAAACATTGGATTGAAACTGTAGCTATAGGAAGTGTATCAGTGGCGACTGATTCTCTGAAGTCATCGGACAATGCTTTGCCTTGCGTAATATCTCCCGAATTTGGATCTTCTCATATTTGCTGATTGTATAATTATTGATGAAATAAAATGGTTTTTTGCTGATTTGCAAATGTTTTGACTGTAACAGGTGAAATTGACTTAAACTGTATATTTCCAATCTTCCCAGTTAATGTTCCGCGGTATTAAGTATTTTAATCAAAAGAAAGCAACATGTGAGTTAAAAATTCGCATAAATATATGTCTATTTAAATCCTTAGAGAATGTTAAATGGAATTTGAAGAAGTGTTGAGAAATGATAGAAAAGAACAAGTATCTTGGTAGCGTAAGGTGTATTCAAACGGAAGACCTCTCGTTGCTCGCAACGAGTCGCGTCTAGTTATTATTATTTTTGTATATACTGTGTCCATTTTTTTCTTCGTTGCCTTCTCAACCTGAACTTTATAATTTAGATTAAAAATCAAGAGCATCGTGGGTTTAAAGGAGCGGGCAGGGATGAAACTATAAACTTAAATTGCTTATATTAACATATGCGTGGCTTAATTCTTTTTGTTGAAGCTGACTGAAAAAATAAAAAAAATAAAATGTACTAACTTTTTTTAGTTTATTTCAAACCAGGGAGTCGTTGCATCTCTGTTCTAAATTTGTTCTTTAGGTCAAACGTTTAGGAAAAACAATGGGGGAAGAGGGTCAAATTGGCTCAATTTATTTATTAAGTATTTTTGTGTTTGTATTAAACAAAAATGTCTGATCCAAGTCATCTGCCCGCGATGCATGATGAACTCATCCTACACTTTCCACCATATGCATGACGTGAATTAATCTACCTGCGTTCTTGGTTACCTCGTTTTGGAAAGTTTTATTGTCAAAAATAACATCGCGCATTCAAAACACGCATTGGCTAATTTTATTTATTTAACATTTGTCAAATCTTAACTGCTATGTATACTCATAATAAGATCCCAGTAAATATATTCACTCGCTATGTAATTATTCAATATTATATCATTGCAAGTATACATTCTGATGCAGATTCCCTCGGACTTGGATCCGCCAAAGCGCGTCCACCACCTTTCTCTCATTGTTACGATTTCGGACTTGTTTATTGAAAATGAAAGTAGGTTTTTAATTAATTTCACAATATTTACTTATCAGTTAACATTTAATTAATTTTTAATTTTCATCTCACGCGTATTGAATTACCAAAGGTGTAAGCAGTTACTCTGGTGCAGGCATTTTGTACTTTATTTGCAAAATATCTTTTATAAGTATAGATGTAAATATGTATTACATCGACGGAGGTATTTTCTATAAATAGACGGCAAATTTACATTCATAAAATTGAACTTCACTTATGATAATGTACATGAAGAAGGATTTTTCCATCGACACCATTTAGCTATCTATAGGATGTCTCAACAGGTGGTTGTGATAATAGCTGTTCTCTTGTTATGTCAAATCATACATCATGGGCTCGGGGACAGCAAACGGCTCTACCGTGTAAGATCTCGGGACATCCGACGACGCCCCACCCCACGGAACGACACCCGGGAAACAAGACGGCAGGCGCCTCCAAAGTCCGCCCCGACAATTAAAGTGCCTTACAATCTGATTGGATACATCCCTTTCATATTATTTGTAGTTCTAGGAGTGGCTGTTTCGGTATGGCTGTGTCCTACCTATGGAAAGGAAAACTTTCAATTTAAACACAGTGTGGTCTAACCCATTACATGTGTATATACATGTAGCAGCCGCCTTGCACGTTTGTATGTACATGACATGTGTAACAAGGATGTGTTATTTAGTCAACATAACACTGGTGTAAAGCTGTAGTATTTTGACATTGTGATAGCAATAATAATTGTTTCACTTGTCCTTGTAGACTTGGATTCGAATCAACGTGAGATTCTACCAATTGCAATTTTCTTCATCGCTCCGAATAAAGTGATACATGAACATGTGTAGAAATGTATATGTATAAGTGCTACATTTTGAGGATTTCAAAGACCAAATTAAAACACGTTTTCATATGAGGATGATTTTCCGTTCTAAAATGTATTTAAGCCTATGCAGGTAGACTTTAAGGTCGTTTTATGATACACACCGGACAGCTTATTTTCATTTCTGTATACATGTATTATAGGGACCAAAACGCGATTTGAGCTCAACATTTAAAATTCTATTTTTCCAATTTTAATCTTTAGAATGTTTAATATAGGTATTTTTAATGCATGGTCAAAATTTTAAAATCACTTTGATATTGAGTTACAAGCAAGATACAGAGTTTGAAATTGAAATTCTTTGTTTTGTAAACAAAGCTCGAGTCTTGATATTGTTTACATTTGTGTTTTATTGGAATGAGTTTCAATCAAATGTTGCTTTCTTCTGTTGATACTTTTATTTATGAACACCTTGAATCAGTTTATCTTGTTTATCACGGGTCATTTTGTCAAAGAAATGGTAATTCCTTACTTTATTTGAAAACAAATATCGACTCGAATGTTGTTTACATAACAATGAAATCTTACCTCTATATCTTTCTTAGAGCTTGACATTTTGGTCAATTATTCAAAACGAACAAGTAAACCAAATTATACATAAAAAATAAAACAGAGAATTTTAATCTCAAATCGTGTTTAATTTTTTTTGAAAGAAAATATTACTTTTCACCATCAGAATAACGATGTGAATTTCAAGGCATGTGAAATAAGATATCTGTGACACTTTGTTTGTCAGTGATATGTACATGTATCTAAGTTTTTTTGAAGTATAAACAATAAGTATTTTCATGTAATTTATTGCATATAAACTACACATTCTCTCTCTAATAGACATGATGTTAACAAACTTATTTCGGTGTAAGGGTTGTCGAACATTGCTGAGTAGCCATTTTAAGGTGGTGTGGGACAAATGTCGATATTAATGTGAATAAAAGTCCATTATAATCAAAATAACTTCACCAGTTTAGAATTTTTAAATTTTACAACATTTGTTCAAGACATACGTATTAAAATTTTTTAGAAAGGTAAAAATAATAAAAGCCCCAGCAGGATTCAAACTCATGACTTACAGACTTACAGATTCGTCTTTAACGCTCAAACCCATTGCGCTATAATATTTGGTGACCATTTTGGGAAAGATTTATGAAATTATACTTGATTTTATTGTTTACTTAGATAGGAAGTATGTCATAATATGGAGGTGTCCCATACGTCCTTATATTCAGACACAAAAAATAAGTATCTATTTATTTGATAAGTTTATTTTATATCAACTTTGATCCTCACCGGTTTACTTGATTTGGTCTTACTTACGATAAAAAATATTTTATTTAATTTTGGATTTTCATTTCAATTTTTTTAAAATGAATATATGTACACACAAACCTTCTTAACGGTCTAAATACTCTTTTTGATACATTCTAGAAGACGTTTATATCAGATATACAGAATTTAACGGCCAATGTAAGCCTGATATTACTTATGTTTCGCCAAATATTTTCCCATTTTCACGGAATAATTATTTATTTTATATAAATTAATGAGAATAAAATCAATCTTTCAAATTTCAAGTGATATTTCCTTTTTTTTTTTTTTTTTAAATGATTCGTTAATTAAATTAAACATTTACATAATGAAAATGTTAGGTTTTTTTAACAGCATGTAGATCATTCAAGATCTTTTTTTGTATTGCACACTTACTTCACTTTACATGTAATCGTTGCTAAAATAAAAAGAAGGAATTATAAGTCTTAAAAGCAGTAGTACGGACTTCTAAGCAGTTGTCCAAATCCTTGACGCTTTCTTTGTCAGTGACTTGTGCCAATCATTTCGCAAGTTTATAAAAAAAATAACCTAAAGAGTGTGTGTTTTGTAAGAGAAGAATTTAGTTTTGTAATTTATATGTATCAAATTTGTAACGTATAATTCAATACATTTCGTTACTGATGCAAATGGCGTAGTGTTAGGGTGCAAGCGGGGTTTGCATAACTATACGAAATAAAAATAACGCAAACATATCAATAGTTAAATATCCAATCGTAAAATTTCTTGAATATATATAAATATAAATGATAAAGAATAAAATATTCACTCTTCAAATAATATGATGTGATAATAATGATCGGGGCTTGATCAAATCTATCATAAAGCCATTAAATTCGAAATGGGTAACTACGTCTATCCTATATTGTGTGTTTGTTTTATTTAATCAGAATATGAAATAATCTATGTTCGGTTGAGCGACATAACACTATTTAAATACGGGTATTCACAATTTTCAGTGTCTTTGTCTGTGATAACCAATAAATTCAATTGACGTATTCTTGGAGCGCAAGCGGGGTTTTCATAATTAAAAGAAATGAAAATCACATGAATATGTCAATATTCTAATTTTTAATCGTACAATTGCTGAAAATTATATGAAAATAAGTAATTATAAGAAATCAATCTTTGAATATTATGAGGTGATAATTTCGGTCTGAGCGTGGTCAAATCTATCATAAAACCCATCGTGCTTGGATTTGACCACGCCCTGACCGAAAGTATACGCATTTAAATGTACTTTCACTTCTTATTAACAAAGCAATGATTTGTCGTATTAGGTCAATGGGTCACCAGTCCTTAGGTATGCACAGGCACATTCACAATGTCTCATACAAAGTATTATAGTTCAATTTCGGTAGAATAACAATACTTTCTAAATTCCTCCCGTATTGACTTCTATGGAGGTATTGATGCAGATTATTGATCCATTCAATTTGAGAACCATAGCCCCATTGTTTCCCCCTCTGTACAGCCTGTGGTATAACAAAAGAACTCAGTGGGTGCAGTTCTTTATTACATAAACATTTCAGTTTCAGTTTTGTGCCCTCTCCGGAGGTATGTTTATTACGGTTGATTTTCCGAACGCCTACTGCCCAATTATCATTATTCAATTACACTGGGCAATTATGGGGCCTTCTAAAGGGGCACAGGTAGACTTTAGCTGTGTTTCCTTGAATGAAAAATAATATAATAGTTTGTCATTTTTGTTAAATTTTGAATGTCTTTATAAATTAAAATTGTTGCATAAATAAAAAGAAATCATTGAATCAATTTTAATATATTTATTCAATTTATTAGCACTACATATAATTTAAAACAATAAAATAATGTTTTAAAATTGCATAACATTTTATATACAATTTTCTTTTTATTTTGGCACATAGCACTGTTTTATAACAAACTCATAAATACATGGTTGTCTAAAACATAAATAACAATTCAAAATGACAAAGTTTGAAAAAGTATAATTCATACCAGTATATATACAATATTTACACAGATACTAATATGGGCACGGAGTCTGTCTTAATGTCCTTTCACTTTCACTGTCACTATGTCAATGTCCTAAATGAAGAAGTTCCGATGCTGAATCTGCGTAGGTCATAAGGTCGATGATCCCGTCTTGGTATCGCTCCTTCAGGGTCTGCAGTCTCCTCTTGATGTTCGCGTACTTCTTTGTCGGTTGACGAATGGTTCCTCCTGCTTGTTTCTGGATCTGTAGAATTTCTTTGCCGTTCTGGATGTCCTTGAAGATCTTGATGACAGTGTAGATGTTTGGGTGCGCGTGTAGGGCCATCCTCTTCAGCTTCCCGTGCCATGCTTCTAAGTTGTTATTGGTCCGTGGTCCATTGGTTCCGAAGTGATTCCAAATAAGTCTGTCACCATGCACCCACTGTTCTGTCACATAGTCTGTAAAGGTCTCTGTCACTTCCGTCAGGTCGGCTTCATCGCGGTCTTTCAGGGCTTGGAGCCACACGTCTTCGATGCTGTCTAGAGGAACTAGGGGTAGGAAGGCTGCTCTTCTTATCAGTTTCTTCACGTTGTCATCTTCTCTGTAAGGGACCTGTAAACCTGTGATCTGTGCCTTGCACAGTGAAATGGAAGAAACATCCTTTGGTGGTGATTCCGGGGAAAACGTCTCTGATGGAGTTATGTACTGCAGTTTCGAAGTCGGCAAGGGCACTGGTGGGAGAGAACTGCAGGCCGAGGTCGTTCATCTTGTCGGAAAGGAGAGTGAAGGGTCTTGTGTAGGTGGCTTGGTTCTTTCCTGGAAGAAGGGCATACACAACGGGCGTCATCTGGTCGTCAGTCATGATGTGGATGGTGAACATCTGGTAGAACAGGCTGGGGCAGGTGTAGAAGGTTCCATCGCAGAAGAAGATCTCGGAGGCAGCAAGGTCTTGAAGGTTGTCTGTTGTCGCAAACGCAAGTATCCTGTTGTTCTGGAAGATGTCATCTACTAGAAGGAATGGTTGTCCCGTCTCTGTCTCTGTCCATTTCCCCTCCAGTCTGATGTCTGCTGTAGTCTTTGGAAGTGGTGGTGTCTGTTTCCTGCGGGCTCTGTAGAGTGATGACCTGGCGGTGTTGAAAGTCGGCAGCCTCTTGATGAGCTCTCTGCTGGTGTCGTCCCATTCTTTTTCTCGGAGTTTGTTGAGTTCTTCGCTGAAAATTGAGGGGATGGGCCTAACTTCATTTGTACATCTTCTGGAGATGGCTGTCATAATTTGTTTGGCGACTTTGGTCGCTGCATGGGTGTGTTGCTGTCGTCCAAAACCTGTGGGGATGTCGTTCTCTGTTGAGATACTGGCGGAACATCCAAATGTAGTGCACCTCCAGAAGATCTTGTTGTCCGTCCTTCGATTTACCCGGTAAATGTAGCCATTGAATGCGAGATTACGCCCCCCTCTTCTGTTGGTGATGAACTTAACGTTGATCTGTGCATTTGCCATTGTGAGTGAAAAGTGATGATGTCTGGATTCTTTCCTTCTATTTATGCAATTCTGCAGCTTGTGTCCATTTATTTACAGCTTGGATGAGTTCGGTTCAACATCATTTATTTACTGCTTGGATGAGTTCAGTTTAACATAATTTATTTACAGTTTGGATGAGTGCAGTTCAACATCTTTACAGTAATTGATTTTAAAACTAATATTTAAAAAATATCAAAGTGAATTTTTTTTACCAAAATGATGTTCAATTACTTGGTTTTATGACTTTGTAATTAAAAAATATTTAAGCTTATGTCGTTCATTTATTCACAGCTTGGACAAATTTGTTGAAGAAAATGATTTTTTATCATAATTTTATCTCAGTCATAATTTAGATAATCATCATTTAAAATCTCTGATTTTAATTTATACCTTAAGATATCATGTTTTATTTTTATTTTGTTAAAATGTAAATTTAAAAATGAAGAAAGATATTTAATTTCTATTTTTTTAAATAATATTTAATGATTATTTTATTTCACTGAAACATTTAGGTTAATAAAAAAAATATGATATTTTTAATATAATGTCAGGTACATGCAGCCATTAGCACTATTTATTGCATCTTTTTATTTTTTAAATTTAAAATAAGACAATTAAAAGTATATTAAATCAAAAGTATATACAGGTAAAGTCTACCTGTGTCCCAAAGTATATACAGGTAAAGTTCACCTGTGTCCCCTTAGAGGGCCCCATAATTGCCTTGATCAATTATTATTTTTAATTGAGGAGTAGGCGTTCGGAGAACACACCGTTTATTACATAAAGACATACCTCCGGAGAGGGCACAACACTGAAACTGAAATGTTTATGTAATAAAGAACTGCACCCACTGAGTTCTTTTGTAACACCACAGGCTGTACAGAGGGGAAATAATGTGGCTATGGTTCTCAAATTGAATGGATCAATGATCGTCATCAATACCTCCATAGAAGTCAATACGGGAGGAATTTAGAAAGTATTGTTATTCTACCGAAATAGAACTAAAATACTTTGTGTGAGACATTGTGAATGTGCTTGTGCATACACTAAGGACTGGTGACTCACTGACCTAATACGACAAACCATTGCTTTGTTAATAAGAAGTGAAAGTACATTTAAATGCGTATACTTTCGGTCGGGGCGTGGTCAAATCCAAGCACGATGGGTTTTATGATAGATTTGACCACGCTCAGACCGAAATTATCACCTCATAATATTCAAAGATTGATTTCTTATAATTACTTATTTTCATATAATTTTCAGCAATTGTACGATTAAAAATTAGAATATTGACATATTCATATGATTTTCATTTCTTTTAATTATGAAAACCCCGCTTGCGCTCCAAGAATACGTCAATTGAATTTATTGGTTATCACAGACAAAGACACTGAAAATTGTGAATACCCGTATTTAAATAGTGTTATGTCGCTCAACCGAACATAGATTATTTTATATTCTGATTAAATAAAACAAACACACAATATAGGATAGACGTAGTTACCCATTTCGAATTAAATGGCTTTATGATAGATTTGATCAAGCGCCGATCATTATTATCACATCATATTATTTGAAGAGTGAATATTGTATTCTTTATCATTTATATTTATATACATTCAAGAAATTTTACGATTGAATATTTCACTATTGATATGTTTGCGTTATTTTTATTTCGTATAGTTATGCAAACCCCGCTTGCACCATTTGTATCATTAACGAAATGTATTGAATTATACGTTACAAATTTGATATATATAAATTACAAAACTAAATTCTTCTCTTACAAAACACACACTCTTTAGGTTATTTTTTTTTTTTTAAAAACCTGCGAAATGATTGGCACAAGTCACTGACAAAGAAAGCGTCAAGGATTTGGACAATTGCTTAGAAGTCCGTACTACTGCTTTTAAGACTTATAATTCCTTCTTTTTATTTTAGCAACGATTACATGTAAAGTGAAGTAAGTTTGCAATACAAAAAAAGATCTTGAATGATCTACATGCTGTAAAAAAACCTAACATTTTCATTATGTAAATGTTTAATTTAATTAACGAATCATTAAAAAAAGGAAATATCACTTGAAATTTGAAAGATTGATTTTATTCTCATTAATTTATATAAAATGAATAATTATTCCGTGAAAATGGGAAAATATTTGGCGAAACATAAGTAATATCAGAGCTTACATTGGCCGTTAAATTCTGTAAATCTGATATAAACGTCTTCTAGCATGTATCAAAAAGAGTATTTAGACCGTTAAGAAGGTTTGTGTGTTTATATATTCATTTTAAAAAATTGAAATGAAAATGCAAAATTAAATAAAATATTTTTTATCGTAAGTAAGACCAAATTAAGTAAACCGATGAGGATCAAAGTTGATATAAAATAAACTTATCAAATAAATAGATACTTATTTTTTGTGTCTGAATATAAGGACGTATGGGACACCTCCATATTATGACATACTTCCTATCTAAGTAAACAATAAAATCAAGTATAATTTCATAAATCTTTCCCAAAATGGTCACCAAATATTATAGCGCAATGGGTTTGAGCGTTAACGACGAATCTGTAAGTCTGTAAGACATGAGTTTGAATCCTGCTGGGGCTTTTATTATTTTTACCTTTCTAAAAATTTTTAATACGTATGTCTTGAACAAATGTTGTAAAATTAAAATTCTAAACCGGTGAAGTTATTTTGATTATAATGGACTTTTATTCACATTAATATCGGCATTTGTCCCACACCACCTTAAAATGGCTACTCAGCAATGTTCGACGACCCTTACACCGAAATAAGTTTGTTAACATCATGTCTATTAGAAAGAGAATGTGTAGTTTATATGCAATAAATTACATGAAAATACTTATTGTTTATACTTCAAAAAAACTTAGATACATGTACATATCACTGACAAACAAAGTGCCACAGATATCTTATTTCAGATGCCTTGAAATTCACATCGTTATTCTGATGGTGAGAAGTAATATTTTCTTTCAAAAAAATTTAAACACGATTTGAGATAAAAATTCTCTGTTTTATTTTTTATGTATAATTTGGTTTACTTGTTCGTTTTGAATAATTGACCAAAATGTCAAGCTCTAAGAAAGATATAGAGGTAAGATTTCATTGTTATGTAAACAACATTCGAGTCGATATTTGTTTTCAAATAAAGTAAGGAATTACCATTTCTTTGACAAAATGACCAGTGACAAACAAGATAAACTGATTCAAGGTGTTCATAAATAAAAGTATCAACAGAAGAAAGCAACATTTGATTGAAACTCATTCCAATAAAACACAAATGTAAACAATAACAAGACTCGAACTTTGTTTACAAAACAAAGAATTTCAATTTCAAACTCTGTATCTTGCTTGTAACTCAATATTAAAGTGATTTTAAAATTTTGACGATGCATTAAAAATACCTATATTAAACATTCTAAAGATTAAAATTGGAAAAATAGAATTTTAAATGTTGAGCTCAAATCGCGTCTTGGTCCCTATAATACATGTATACAGAAATGAAAATAAGCTGTCCGGTGAGTATCATAAAACGACCTTAAAGTCTACGTGCATAGGCATCCATTTTTAAAATCCATTTTAGAACGGAAAAACTTCTTATATGAAAACGTGTTTTAATTTGGTCTTTGAAATCCTCAAAATGTAGCACTTATACATAAACATTTCTACACATGTTCATGTATCACTCTTTTCGGAGCGACGAAGAAAACTGCAATTGATAGAATCTCACGTTGATTCGAATCCAAGTCTACAAGGATAAGTGAAAAAGTTATAATTGCTATCACAATATCAAAATACTACAGCTTTACACCATTGTTATGTTGACTAAATAACACATCCTTGTTACACATGTCATGTACATACAAACGTGCAAGGCGGCTGCTACATTATATACACATGCAATGGCTTAGACCACACTGTGTTTAAATCGAACGCATTCCTTTCTATAGGTAGGACACAGGCATACCCAAACAGCCACTCCTAGAACTACAAATAATATGAAAGGGATGTATCCAATCAGATTGTAAGGCACTTTAATTGTCGGGGCGGACTTTGGAGGCACCTGCTGTCTTGTTTCCCGGGTGTCGTTCCGTGGGTTGGGGCTTCGTCGGTTCTCCCGAGATCTTACATGGTATGGCCGTTTGCTGTCCCCGATCCCATGATGTATGATTTGACATAAGAAAAGAACAGTTATTATCACAACCACCTGTTGAGACATCCTATAGATAGCTAAATGGTGTCGATGGACAAATCCTTCTTCATGTACACAATCATACGTGAAGTTTAATTTGATGAAAGTAAATTTGCCGTCTATTTATAGAAAATACCTCTTTACATATTTACATCCATACTTATAAAAGACATTTTGCAAATAAACTACAAAATGCCTGCACAAGAGTAACTGCTTACACCTTTGGTAATTCAATACGCGTGAGATGAAGTCCGTAAGCTATAATTAAATGTTAACTGATGACTAAATATTGTGAAATCTACTTTCTTTTTCAATAAACAAGTCCAAAATGGTAACAATGAGATAAAGGTGGTGGACGCGCTTTGGTGGATACAAGTCCGAGGGAGTCTGCATCAAAATGTACATTTAAGTCAAACAGTTTTTTTTCTTTAGAAGATTGTTATGGAGCTTTGATTTAAATGAGGGAACTGAAGAATAATCTTTAGTATCTTGTGGTAATTCATTCCAAGCTTTGATAGCAGAGGGTAAATAGCTGTTATGGTATGATGATGTTCTTAGCATAGGAATTCTATATGTCATATCACTTGTTCTCAAAATATAATTATTCTGAAGGTACACACAAGGTTCAAGGTTCTAAGATACTGAGGTGCATATCCAAAAATAATTTTATAAAATTCTTCCAGTTTCATTCTGGACATCTTCTAACAATTTAGAACTTTGATTAGAACAATTATCCCATACACTGTATTCTAAGACTGGTCTTTTGAATGCAAGGTAGACCTTAATCAAAGATTTCCTATCCACTTTATACTTGATCATTCGTAAAATGTTAAGGCGCTTAAAGGCTTTTTTTTTATAAACTTTTTTTAAATGCATGGTCCATTTACCATCTGATTGAAATAAAATCCCTAAATGTATATGTGAATGTTCATTATGAATTATAGGGCCATTTATACTAAAGGTTATATTAGGATAAATTATATTTTTCCTAGTAAAATCAACGTTAACTGTTTTGCTTTGATTAAAATCTACAACCCATTGATTAATTTTATCTAATTCATTTACCAAAGAAGTGGTTAATCGACATTGTTACCAACCACTACAAATAATGAAGTATCATCAGCAAATAATCTTACATCATTAGTAATTACTTTAGTAATATCCTTAATGTACAATAAGAATAAAAAAAGGACCCAGTACTGAGCCTTGTGGTACACCTGCATTCAAGCTTACTGTTCTTGAAGTATAACCATCTGTGAAGGGAATTGACAATAAAATAAATAAAAGAAATATATCGCAATTGATATTTACATTTGTTTTATGTTACAATATAAGTTTCACCTAATTATTAACATTTCAAACATCAAATTGGTCATGAAATCTTTCATTTTTTTTTCTTTAAACAAATGAATGAAGATTAATGCGAAAATTATGTACATGTAGTGCTTATGTTTAACTTACTGCCTTTAGGAAGTACATATAAATGTTTGTGAAATATGATACCATGTATTGATAACCGTTGAATTCAAGATGTAAACGGCCGAACTTGTTGGGCAAGAAAGAAACAGCAAGCAAAGCATTATCCATCATGAACCACTAAGTGTGAGTAATGAGTTTGCAGAATTCGACACTATTGTATACTGAATGTTGTTTATGCTACAAAATATAGTCACTCTTATTCTTGATGTAAAAATAAATAATAATGATAATTTAAATTTGGATGGACACTCTATACAGGATAATATGTACAGCTTGGATGAGGAGTAGTCTTCAATGAGATACAGACATTTGGTGGTATTTTGAATTGCATCGCGTTTTGTGTTTTCTTATGTTTGAAGTGTCACCCTGCAATGTACAAAACATTGACAAATGATGAAACAACCTCACACTCATAAGTTATCTGTTTCGAGTTTGAAGAGAAAATATCATACGTTAATATTTAATTAATGTTTTTTCCAGACATTAATGGAGGAAATTTGTCTTGTGAAAACGCTGTTGAATATTTTTCATTTATGCTGTGGCTTGAATAATCGAAGAAAATTGACAAAGTGTATGATGATAAATCGGCAATTTTATATGCTTCAAGAACGTTTACTGTAAAGATTTTTCCACAAAACCTATCAAATGAAGACCTAATTCACGCATTTTCAACTCTATTCAGTTTGGGGTATATCGAATCAATACAAAAATATTAATTTGTCGGAATGTTTTGTGCCAGTTTAGACACTGATTTGAAATACCAGAAAGTGACCCGCTATACTATATACTAAATAGTATACTATACTAAAGCGGTGATGACAAAGTCTTTACTTCAAAAATTGAAATATTTTGTATAATACATATTTTGCAACTAAGTCGTAAAAAGAGATTCGGAGTACCCCGAGTGACCGTAGTTTTCCCCTTCATTCTATAATCATCCACTAATTAAATCAGCTTTCAGTTAGCTTGGGATGGACAAATTTTCCTCAATTCATTCAGTATTATATTTAGCGTAAATGGACAAACATGTAAAAGTTAAATAATCAATCATTAGTTTTCTTATAAATGAGCAGAAATTTAATATCAAATATCATCGGTTTAATTTTATCAAATGAAAAAAATGCTGATAGTTATTAGTTATTAATCCTAAAACACAGCAATTTATCTATATTTTTCTTGTTTCATCGTAAATGCGCTGATAAAACACAGCACAACACAAATCACACCTTTTGTTCTATACCCAATTATCAAATGTGTGCAAAACGGGAACCCAAGTTAATAAAATTCAGTGGGTACAGTTCTTTATTACACAGACATACCTTCGGAGAGGGCCCAAAAAACTGAAACATAAACAAACACGATTTTAAAACATGTACACAGTAATCACTTGAAACTATAGGAATTGCACACCATACTTTATTAAAAAAAATCAGGTTATCTGTACTTATCCAACATATAAATCAAATTAATTCTTAGAATACTGCAATGGACTTTGGTAATTGGAACTGGGCTTCTGTATACTTAAAATATTTTTTTTATGTAATCCTTTGTTCTTTTTGGTTTTTATATAAAATAAAATACATCTTAATTTAAAAACAATCTAAGAAGTTACCTGTAGGTGTCCATTCTTAAAAATAATGGACGGAAACTGTCCGTTTTAAAAAATAATGGACAGAGACAGGTAAAACTGTTAACAAATTCATCCCTGCGAATGTGTTCGAAATATTTTCTTTATCGTTGCCAAGTATGTAATAAATCCAGAGGTGCCCGAATGAAAGTTCACGATACTTTCCCGAGATTTGTTCAGTTCCTGTGAAATTTCGAGCGGAAGTATGAGTGTTCGGATAATATTCTCAAAATACGTAAGTACTGGTCGTTTTTAGTATCATATCTTACTTTGATATATGTAAAAACATGAAAATCGATTAGCACTCTACACGTGGTTGAAATTATAAACATTGGGTTGCTTGATAAATTCATAGCAATGTTTTATGCTTTGGTGTGCAATACAATCCTTTAAAAAAAAAGAATGACTGTCTGTTTTATGTAAAAACATAGTTTATCGAGCCATTGTCAAGGAACATTCTGCATAAAATAGTATAGTCTGTTTCACGATTGATATTATTACTAGGTCAGGCGCGGATCGAAAATTAATTCTTAGGGGGGATCGGTACTAGGCATGTTAATTGTTGCAACATAAAAAATAGTTATATTTTCTATTGTCACATTTATTTCTAGAACTCATTTTATCTACCAATTAATGAAGATAAAATTTAAAATCAATACATGTCTAGATTTTATATTTGACTATATTTACCTAGGTTATAGGAAATAGACTATAACCACGAGGCAAGATTTTTACTGTGAAACTGAAAGGGTCAAATAAAACCACGTGGTCTAAATTTAAATGACAATAACATTCGCAGGGGTGTAATTGGACGGCTACATGTAAGTTGGAAACAAAAATAAAGACATCACATTTGCAAATAAAGAAAAAAGATGTAATGTTAAACACATTGAGAGCGACACAGCGGAGAAACACTAAAAGCTACTTAATAATCCAGTATGATACTCTTGACCGTGAATCTTGTCCCTTAGATGGAATTTCACCATCCAATACTCGTTAATAATGAATAATTCTATCAATCTACTCCATTTTTCAGAATCACAAATCAAAATAAATCCATTTTATCACATTAATTACTTGTAACCACAAATCACATCTTATATTATCAAAAAACCTTGACCCTCGACCTCCTCCACACCCCTGGAAAATATTCTGCATCTAAGCCTGTCAATGCATTCTTTGTTTTGGTTAGCCTAATCTTTCATCAAATAATTTTGTACGTCATGTAAAAACACAGCATAACCCACCCTCTATCCAGAATATCACTTAGAACAGCGTCAGGTTCTTGGATGATTACAGAAAACATTTGGTCGTAAACTGATTTCGTTCAGGACGGACTGCGTTTTGCAACCACAATCCCCTGATTTAAGCCCACTGGATTTTTTTGTATGAGGATATCTAAAAGACAAAGTGTATTCCCCCAAGCCAAACACTTTGGAAAATCTAAAATTAGCAATACATCTAGAAATTCGAAATGTTACTCCAGACATATGCAGAAACGTGAACAATAACTTTAAGAAAAGACTTTAACTTGTGATTGAACAAAAAGGGGGTCATGAAGAGCATGTGTTGTAAATAAAAGCATTATTTTGAGACGGGATAATTCTTTTAATAAATATGTATAAAATGTGTGACATATCCTGAATTATAGCATGTACTGAAATTTGAAATATTTCAATAGATAGTTGTATGCCATTTGAAAGAATAAATATCATTTAAAAAGGTATCATATATTTTGGATCCCCCCTGTACATCCAGATCGTTTCAAGCAATTTATCAGCACAGACAGTTTAACATATAGATTAACTGAGTTTAAGAAAACAAATAAAACTTACTCTGTGGTTTAAGGAGAGCGGACCCAATTCACTTCTACAATAGTTATTTTCCTGAATTTTTTTTATATAAGTTAGAGTTACTAAAGATATACGAAAATATTCACATTTTTCAGTGTCTTTGCCTGTAATAACACTACGTAACGATTTTGTACTATAGAGTCCATTAAATTTAAATGACGTATAATTGGGGTGCAAGCGGGGTTTCAGTCGGGAGGTGATCAACTCTACCATAAAGCCCTTCGGGCTTTATAGGATTTGATCACGCCCAGACCAAAATTATCACCTCATAATACTCAAAGAATGATTCCTTATTCCTTAAATCAATAAAAAATTAACATAAAAATCGAATTAGAATTTTAGTAGGGACCATTTCAAAATATATTTGTGTTACTTCTCTGATAGAAGTGCGATATGTCGTTATTTTTCTTCAATTTTTCATGAGAAGTTCTGCGAAAAATCTAAGAAAAAGACAATTTTGAGGTTGATGTATGATTTAAAACAACTATCAGCGTATGCTAAACATTTTTTTAAAAATAAAATACTTCAAAACTTAAGCACAGGGACGGTTTTACTCTATTTTCAGTACGATTATTGCGGATCGGAATGTAAATCATTTGTTCACTGGCTCAAACGCTGTTAACTAATTAATCTATGTGTAGATGGTTACAATAAACTTGAGCTAAATTAGCTGTGCCGGATGATTATGCCAGTGCCAAACTGGCATTTTTGCACCCATCTAAGCTGCATGTATCGAAAAGTTAAAATTAGTCATATGACCGACCATTGTTTAGAAAGTTTATAACCACCTTTTTTATTATTAATGTACATGTATCTCACCTGTCAGGTGAGATATTTACCTTTGAAAAGTGAATTCCTACAGGAAGATAATATTTCCCGTAGGAAAAACTTTTCCTGCAGGATATTCTGAATTTCCTACCATAATGAAAGAACTGCCTATAGGAATTTTAATTCCGATAGGATTTGAACAAAACTCCAATAGGATTTTTAAATCCGTTAGGAAATCTTGCTTTCCTATTGGAAATCTACCTGTCTGAATCAAATTCATGCAGGAAATACTTTTCTCCCATAGGAAATATAATTCCTATAGGATATTTAGAAAATCTTCTAGGATTGCCAATATTTCCTGTTGGAAAATTATTTCTTCAATGGGAATTATTATTTTCCTATGGGATTTAATTTTCAAAAGTAAATATCTCAAATGTCTAGTGAGATACACAATCAACAAAACTTGTTATATCTCTATAGACATTGGTCTATCAGTTGGTATATATGGATATTTAAGAAATTGTTGGAAAGCGTATTTTGGCATGTTAAATTAGCAAGGCTAGGCACTACTTGTACTGCACAATATATATATATATATATATATATATATATATATATATATATATATATATATATATATATATATACCAAAACTTTTTTATATCAGAAATTCAAGTGTTTTTTCAATAAGAAATAGCATACGCTAGTATCTTGTACAAATGTCAAGAGAAGAATGATCTGTATAGAATTAAATACATGTAATTTTCCTTTTCTTATTGATCCATTAAATCTCAAGGTGATGGTCATTAAAGCCCAGAATTTATTTTATTCCCAACTTAATATTTCCTGTTGTTTTGATTTCTGGGATTCCCCGTCACTGGCGCCCAGAACCCGTCTCAAAATACTCAGTCAACTATTGCACTTTTGATCAGCTGACTACTCAGACTACGGAAGTTACTGCGGAGGACTGTCGTTCTGACCCTGGTACACAGAGCAACCCCTTCTGTTGAGTATTCATTATTTGTCTATTGTATTATATACTTGTATTGGGAGAGGGCGGTCAAGTTTCTGAACTTGTGCCCAATCCCAGTTGTAATTTTGTACAATAAAATATGTTCAAATCAAGCTCCTTTCCAAAGTCTCACAACCCCAACTCTCGACCTTCCTGCTTCTGCATTGTTTCATTTACATTATCAGGACTGTTTTTGAGAATCCTTGCATATACCGGTTGCAAAAATGCTTTAATTGACTTTTTTATGCAGGCGTCGATTTCTAAAGTCATTATGAAGATAAATGTTGCATAACATTATATTTACATACAATAGGCTTTAACGAACATCAAGTGGGAGCGAGGATAAGTTTTGCCGGAGGTGGGGGAAGGGGTTGATGCATATTCTCAGTATAAATGATTTCTTTGGTGATTTATACACGCTAGGAAGCTATAACCTGTCCCAGGTTACTGTTTCCGCCACTTAGTTTACGAGTTTTAACGAGAATACACATACCTGTCAAAGAAATGCAATTGAAATCGATACAAGGGAAAATCCAGGATTTTTTCATCGACACTTCCTCTATTTTTACCCGAAGAAATTAACATGAACGAAAACAAATTTCTTACGGAGAAGTTTACGTCTTTTCTCCATTCGGAAGTACTCAGGACACCTCGCACAAATCAACGTCATCACCCGGGTACTTTTGCAATGTCAAATCTTTGTAGACTTTAATTTCTTATTTTGGTTGTGTACTGAAACCGGAGGCGTTTTTCAACAGAGCGGGTGCTCGCGACCGCTCGCCAAAATTCCCCTACCCGCAACACAATAGTGAGCGCTCCCAAGCACTCGCTCTTCTGAACACGCCGCTAAAGCGGTAGAGGAGACGTTTCAAAATAAAATATTGGGACTTTTTCATTCTTGTGAATAAACAAAGTTTGGGTACCAAATTATTTATGACTATCATAATATTAACCAAAATATGGTGTAGGCACAAACTTTGGACAGAGTATAGCTATTATAATCTAGCATTACAGAAAAATACAGAATTTGTGTTAGCAATGTCGGTTATATATATGTATTTTATATTGCTAGCTACATGTACATTTATACCATCAACAGCTGCATTTTAATGCGTAAGAAAACGTGAATTTTATCTTTAGTTAGCAGGTGATATAATTTTTTTTCTGCATTGATCGCTATCTTCATAACCCGTATGAATCATCAAAGAAATTCTAACGCTTGGTATTCAATTTGTCCGCCCAAAGTGGTGTGTTATAGAACCGACGACATCCAAGAATAAGTATTCAATGCTTAAATAGATATTAACAAAAAGGAAAAATTAAAAGGTTTTTCTTCTTTTTTGGCGCAGGAAAGATTTTTCTTAGGTTTCCTTATATGGTTCCTGAGTACTGATGTAGATGCTTAGATAAAAGTTCGGTGTCATTATCAGTTCATCCTAAACTGATGTATAGGCTCTTTGCGAGGACAAAAAAATTGCGTTGTTTTTAAGGTAGGGTTTGCTGCTTGCGCTGATTTTTCATTTTTTTTTTCATTTTCATTTTTCAATATTTGTGTCTTCATGTCCAACACAGGTTATGTTGTCCGAATCTCAGTCAACAACTATTCTGTTATACCCTTCACTACACAAGCAAATATAATTTCAAGTAATAGTGGCACTTTCCAAGCTACCATTGACTAAAATTTAAATTTAAAGGGGAATGGTCACGATTTTGGTCAAATTTTATTTTTCTTTTTTTATTGTTTATAAAGCTTTAGAAATCCATTTCTAATGATCAACGAAATTTGAGTATCATTTGTAAAGATATAAGCAAGCAGCAGAGCTCACAATTCTTTTTCATGTAAACAAGACTCGTGCCCTGTTTTTGTTTACATTGGTTCAATAAACCGGTACAACTTCTTTTTCAAGCTGATTTATCTCTATTCTAATTCGTTTTAGGCATAAATAAATAGTTCCTAGCGTTTAACAAATTCATTTTAGTTCTAAAACTGGACTTTTTACTTCAACTTTCAAAACGTAAACAAAAGCTTTGTTTACATGACAGAGAATTGTGAACTTTGTATCTCGCTTATAACACGACGAATGGCATTCAAACTTTGGTTAACTATTAGGAATGCATTACTGAAGGATTGTAAACATTAAACACGGAAATATAATTTTGAACCAAAATCGTGAACATGCCCCTTTAAGAGGGTTCGATGGTCGTGGTCATTTTTAGACTATTTTAATCTCATTAAGAAGAAGATCTCTGTATAAAGATATAGGAAAATGATCAAATTTTAAAGCTAAAATATCTGGATTTTTTTTCTTTTCTAAATATTAGTTTATAGCATTCCAACATTCAAATTTTTGTCATTATAAAAAAACAACAAGTAAACCAAACTATACATAAAATAAAAAAAAATTTGATCTCAAATCGTGTTCAGATGTTTTTAGAAAGAATTATTAATATATTACTTTTACCATTAGAATAACAGTGTGAATTTCAAGGCATATTACGAGATATTTGGCACTTTGTCTGTCATTGATATGTACATGTAACTAAGTAGTTTTGAAGAACAGTAATATGTCACATGAACTCGGCATTCTCTATCAAATAACATAATATCAGCAAACTAATTTCGGTGTAAGGATTCTAGCCTTTTATTTTGTATCAATTTTGATTCTCATCGGTTAAATTTGGTCTTAATTAAAATAAACAATATTTTATTGAATTTTGCTTTTTTATTTCAATTTTTAAAAAATGAAAATATGAAAAAGCAATCCTACTTAACGGCCTCAATACACTTTTTGATATACATGTATTATAGAAGATTTTCATATCATATATATAGTGTTTAACAGCTAATGTAAGTCCTGATATTACTTAATAAGTACAACCAAGTACTTTTCGATTTTCACAGAATAGTTATTAATTAAAATCTTTTTAAAATATATCATTTAAATTTCAAGTAGTATTTTTTTTAAATGATACGTTAATTAAAACATTTACTTTATAAAAATGGTGGAGTGTTATGAAGTATTGATACAATTAGAACGACTTCAATATCATGTTTGTATTGCATATTTCCGTCAATGTACATGTAATCGTTGCTAAAATTAATAAAAACAAGGAAATTATACACCTCTCAAAAGCAGAAGTACGGACTTTTGAGCAATTGTCTACATTCTTTGTCAATAATTTGTGCATATCATATCGTGCGTTTTATGAAATAATCCGACTTAACTCGATATGAGTTAAGTCCAGTTATTGAGACGAATAGATAAACCTGGCTGTTCAAAGAGAGACAACTCTCAATTGTTTACCAAGTTGTTATTTCGGTGGTCATCGGCTATTGTAACATCTTTATCGTGCGCAAGGGACCGTGCGCAATAGTCAGCGTCCTTTTCCAAATTTCACTGCACCAGAGAAGACGTAAATCCAACGATCCCGACCAATCCATTTCTAATTCATATCAGGTTGTATATTATCTTTTAAAAAATTAATCGGTAAGTGTTTACTTCCAATTAGTTTTATCTTTTATCGTTTAATTGTGTCTCCTTAGTAATATTTTTACTAAATATTGTCACTTGCCAAGCGTTTGTCATCGTTTGCATTTGTTTTTAAACACGAGTACTCATCTTTAATTTCTTTGATATTATTTATAATCCATTTATCATTATAATAGCGTATTTAAGAATGTGTGAGTAGCGTATAGATATCCTCTCATTACATTTTTTGTTATCCAAGCCAAAATGCTGAGGGCTAGAAATTCTAAGCGCAAGTCAATATCTCCATATGCGGCTTCTAGTCCAGCCACATCAAGACTAGGAAGGAAAAGGACCTCTGGTGCACCGTCCATATTGCCACCTCCAAGTGCTGTCGCTGAACATCAACCTGCACTGCCCCCAGGGGACCCGTCTGCACTGGCTCAAGGCAACGTCTTGCCCCCGATTCACCAAAACAACAATCCATCTGCAGTTCCAGTGCCTAGTACATTAACCTCAGGTACTGTTTCAAGTGGGATCGAATTATCATATCCATTACCTCATACTCTATCCACAACTATTGGTTATAATATGTCCCCCATCTCCTCTGTTAGTCAGAATCCTACACCCCTCATTAGTGTTTCACATTGCTTAGGCATCCATGTTTCACAACCCATGAAAGAAAAGATCTGAGCAAAGGACTATATTGACCTATCTAAGCTCATACAGCCTGACCCAGACACTGACAAGACAGACCAACACAAATTCGCCATTTTAGATGGTCAGTTAGTTATGACACCTAAAACTAACCCAAAGAAAATCACATCTCTTGAAGCTTGGACGGACGCATTCATTGTCTTTGCTAGCATCTATTTAACAAGACATCCAGCAGACATTCAAGGCATTCTAAAATATATGCAAACCATTAGACTAGGGGCAAGTAGAAATCCCAATGCAAGTTGGCTCGAGTATGACAAGCAGTTTCGTTTAAAGATGTCAGCTGACTCAACCATATCATGGGCCTCGGTAGATGCAGAGCTGTGGTTAATTTACATGTCAAATCAATCCTTAACTCAACAAAATCAGTCAAACCTCAAATGTTATGACTACAATTTTAAGGGTTCTTGTAGTAGACAGCCTTGTCTCTACCTGCATTCATGCATGTATTGTCACAAAAACCACCCAAGAATACATTGCTGGTCATTGCAGTCATCACAATCAGTCAATACCAGGCATAACCCTTCTCAACCAAACCAATCAAATAATGCTTCCTTTCGTCCCAGCTTGCACAATCACACCATCCGCCCACGTCAACCATTTCAAACCTCAAGCCCACGCCAATCATTTCAATACCCAAGACAAAGATTTATGGGGCCTAGGCACATCTCCAGTTAAGATCAACATTTTGCAAGATTACTTAGCACTGTACCCTGACAGAGACACAGCAATGCTCCTTTTGAGTGGTTTTAGTACAGGTTTTTATTTAAACTACACTGGTTTAAGACTTCCCTTACTACCCAAGAACATGAAATCTGCAGATGTTCATAGCTCAGAATTACTTGCAATAATCAATAAGGAAATACATCTTGGTCGCATGGCAGGACCATTCAAAAATCCACCAATGTTCAATCTTAGATGTAATCCGGTAGGAGTTCTGCCAAAAAAGGATGGGGGTTGGAGATTAATTACAAACTTGTCTGCCCCTATTGGTAACAGTGTTAATGATTTTATTGATCCTGCATTGTGTTCAGTATCTTATGCGTCCTTTGATGATGCAATAACTATGATCAGTTCTCTCGGTAAAGCTACATTGTTATGCAAAATGGACTTGTCAAGCGCTTTTCGTCTACTTCCCATTCATCCTTCAGATTTCTGTCTACTGGGTATGTGTATACAAGGTAAATTTTATATTGACAAGTGTATGCCGTTTGGGTGCTCCATAGCTTGCTCAACATTTGAAAAGTTCTCTTCCTTTTTACACTGGGCATTAGCAAAAAACTGTAACAATCCAAATATAATTCATTATCTAGATGACTTTCTTTTTGCCGGTAGTAGCAAAACATCGCATTGTGCACAGTTAGCAGAGTAATTTCAGACACTTTGTAATCAGTTTGGCATACCTATTAATGCAGACAAAACTCAGGGCCCCACTACTAATTTAACCTTCCTGGGATTAGGCATAGACACTGTTTTACAAACCATTTTTATTCCAGACGATAAACGCCTCGAGCTTAAATCTTGCCTAACACTTCTCCTTGAATCAAAGAAGGTTTCCTTGAAACAAATGCAGTCTCTTTGTGGCTCACTCAACTTTGTCGCCAAGGCGCTTCCTTGGCCGAATTTTGCATGAAGCCCCGCCGCAGATTCTGTTACTTTCCAGTGTCTCTGGCCAATAATATGGGCTTCCGTCATTTTGTCTTTGTCATTGTTTTCTACGTCATATACTGTTGAAAAAGTCGACGTAGACCATTGTGTGCATGATCCATTGATTGACATTGAAGCTTTTATCATTTACACACATTGAACATTTATTAGGTAACATAATTCAATGCTATATATCCATTTTATTGATCATCCTCAGTGTACACATCAATTAATTATTTTGAGTTAAAATTAACCGTTGTCTCATTGTTGTTCATTCATCTTTGTGTATCATTGAACCATTGTATATTAATTTTGTATATAGTTCATTTTTAATATGATGATAAATAAGTAAAGCCATGACAAAAAACTGCCAAAACACTTGTTTGTTTTTCTGTTCTGTCGAGATAATCCGACTTTAATCGATATGAGTTAAGTCCAGTTATTGAGACGAATAGATACACCTGGCTGTTCAAAGAGAGACAACTCTCAATTGTTTACCAAGTTATTATTTCGGTGGTCATCGGCTATTGTAACATCTTTATCGTGCGCAAGGGACCGTGCGCAATGGTCAGCGTCCTTTTCCAAATTTCGCTGCACCAGAGAAGATGTAAATCCCCTCCCACCCTTTCCCCTATTTTGTACGCTATTAAAATGTTTATAACACAAAGGGTGAATGTTTTGTAAGAAAGGAATTGATTCCTGTATATGAGGAAGCGTAGTCATGCATGTATTATTGCTCTGATTAATTTCAATCAATCAATCGAGAGAGAGAGAGAAAGAGAGAGAGAGAGAGAGAGAGACACACACACACACACCCACCAACCCAACCACAAAAACCGCCATTGTATAATATTAATGAAAATAAATGTTATTTTTTATGTATAAAAAATTTTGTTTATACATATAAACCAATATTGTCATGTGTATATTTTCATTTATCATGTAATGTGTAGTCTACATGGTCTGTATGGATTCTTTTATTAAGAAACAAAGGAATGAATTACTTTGTGATTTACATATAAAATAAGATAAGGTAGTTGCATATAAGTGTTAGTTATATTATTACAACGGTAATTTGATCAACAGGGTCGGATTTCGTTGAGTTCCCAGGTGTAGATTATCAGATCAGAAGTAATGCATAGCATCGAGTTTGATCTAATGATCTTCGCCTTGCAACGAGACGTCATCTGAATCTTTAGATCATGATCCTCTATAATAATAATTTTTTTTTTTCACAAGGTAAAAACAAACAAAACCATTATTTATTGAACACAGATGACTCAAAATAAACACTATAAAAATGCAAGTAAATATATTTATTGTAGACTACGTCATTAGCTTCAGAGAGTGGTGGTAATACATATAACTTCGCTTCAAGTCTCGTTTAATATGATGAATCAGGCCTTGCGACTCCACATGATCATAGACGCGGGGACTTTATTTTTCCATTAACTTCTGATAAATGTTTCGCCACGACTAATTTTCGCGACCAAGCCTTATCCAGACCCATGTTGTTATACGTGTAACAACCACACGACAAGGGATGGTTCGTGGCGGTAAATATTCGCGACTACGAGGCTCTCATGACCTCGCGAAAATTTCTCGCACGCGAATAAATGTTGGTTTACAGTATGGGCATGACAAAAGCTCAATGATTTGATTGCACAGTCTTAATATTTTTGTTTTGTATCATATAATCATTGCACTAAACTGAATTGCAGTTTTATTTTTCTATCATGGTGTTCATACGTATAATGTCTAATATGCATGACAGAAATCCGTATAAAATCGTAAAGGGAGATCAATTTTGTCTTTTTTAAACTGTTGACGGCAGTGTACTGAACTATTCTTACGAAATTTCCAAACATTGTCTACATGTATATATCTACACATGTATGTTTCTACATGTACAATACAATTCATCATCGTCATATACAATACCTATCTTCATCCATAAATTTTATTCATACATCGAACAATTATATTGTAATTTTTTAACTTACCGGGTGAAAGTAAAAAAAAACAACAGAGCTCTCAACAGACTCATATTGTTTTACTAAAAACAAATAATAAAACGGACGTTCCATACTTTACCAAAAGCCGCGTAGTTACACCCCCCACCCCCAACAAAATACCTACTCTTTGTGTGAATTAAATTTTTATCCAGTTGTCATATTGTAAATTTTCAATTTAAACTTGCCTAAAGTCATTTCAAAATTTACAATATAAAACAAAAATATATGGTTATTTTAATGATATAGAAATTCATAATAAGTCCGTGTAGCACAACGGGTAGAACCCCATCTCCTCCCTCCATCAAACCGCCTGTGGCTGAAAACCCCAAACATCGATATCGCACAACAGTAAACACTTACATTGGCCTTATTGCCTGCGTAGATGTAGCCCCCCCCCCCCCCCCCCCCAAAAAAAAAATAAAAATAAATAAATAAATAAAAAGATAAATAAATAAACAAAGACTAAAATATACCATTTAGTACTCCTGCTTGATAACACACGGTCCTTAAAATTAGTTCTTTAGTTTATATATAATAGAATACTGATAATTTCGTGAGTTATATAACGAGGAAAGCCCTATCTGTAGCACTTTTCATTCCCCTTCCCTTAAGCAGCCGTCTCCCATAGGCAATCCCGCAAAAATCACGCATTTGTTTAAAAAATTCTACATATTCAAGTTTGTATGCGCTAATTGCCTAATTTACTTGTGTATAAAGACAATCGTGTGAAAGTGTGTATGCATTCGCTTCTGTTTTTTTTTATCACAGTATCATCTGCTTTTTTCATTCAAAAGTTTGTTCAATGTACATGGTATCAATATTATCAATTGAAACAATTTCTTAATAATGTGTTTAAAATATGGATTAATTAATAAGAGTACTAGCATTTCAGCTAACATCATAATTTACTTTTTCATGTAAATTTAAGAGAAATATTAGACCATTCTTGTTTAAAGCATTACGTAAAATGATTTAGATTATACTATGTCTACATACATATTTTTCTTAAACTAGTATGAATACAGTATGGATACACAACTAAGGCATTTATTAATATTCTTTTTTGCTCATGGTGTACATCTTATTGCTTTATAAACAACAGTGTTTTTTCATTCATTTTTACAATTTTGTATCATTCATGGGTGCAACTGCAACGCTTAATGATATATTTTTGTATCATTAGCGGTTGAGGGTGTCGATATTTGCTTGTTTCATTAAGCGTTAAATCTGCTGTGCATTTGTGACACTTAGTGATACAATTCTATCATTAAGCGGCGATTTATCATTAACAGTTGGACATGTCAACTGTTAATGCAAGAATTTATAGCATTAAGCGTTGCAATTGCAACGCTTAATGCTATTTATATCATTAAGCGGCGTTGTATCATTAACGGTTGTTACAAGGCTTTTACGAACATCAAGTGGGAGCGAGGATAAGTTTTGCCGCCCCGGGGGGGAGGGGGGGGGGGGTCGATGCATATTCTCAGTATAAATGCTTTCTTTGGTGATTTATACAGGCTATGAAGCTATAACTTCCCGCCACTTTTTTTTTTTAACGAGAATACACATACCTGACAAAGAAATGCAATTGAAATCGATACAAGGGAAATTCCCATTGACACTTCTATTCTTACCCGAAGAAATTAACATGAACGAAAACAAATTTCTTACGAAGTGTTTTTTCCATTCGGAAGTACTCAGGACACCTAGCAGAAATTTTCAACGTCATCATCCGGGTACTTTTCATGTCGTTTGCAGTGTCAAATCTCCGTTGACTTTAATTTTTTTTTTTGGTTGTGTACTGAAACCGGGGGCGTTTTCAACAGAGCGGGTGCTCGCGAGCGCTA
The DNA here is from genome assembly GCA_033439105.1 of Magallana nippona. Lineage (NCBI taxonomy): Eukaryota > Metazoa > Mollusca > Bivalvia > Ostreida > Ostreidae > Magallana > Magallana nippona. Next base: position 26,974,680 of record CM065922.1, on the reverse strand, counting down.
GCCAATCCATATTTGTTAAAAAAATATTAGCTCAATTTATCTAATTTTTGTATTCTTCCTAACTTGACCTTGTATTTGTACATTTGTAAATATTTTTGTGTTTTACCTCATGCACCATTGATATGGTTTGAGAGAAATAAACATTAAACCAAACTTCCCCTACCCGCAACACAAATTTTGGTGAGCTAGCGCGCGTTTTTAATTTGTATGCACACACTGTTGCAGTTATGAGACCACATCTTTCAAAAAATAATGATTCAATGCTTAATGCATCGCCTCAAAGTGGTGTGTTATAGAACCGACGACATCCAAGAATAAGTATTCAATGCTTAAATAGATATTAACAAAAAGGAAAAATGAAAAGGTTTTTCTTCTTTTTATGGTTCCGGAGTACTGATGTAGATGCTTAGATAAAAGTTCGGTGTCATTATCAGTTCTTCCTAAACTGATGTATAGGCTCTTTGCCAGGACAGAAAAATTGCGTTGTTTTTAAGGTAGGGTTTGGTGCTTGTGCTGATTTTTCATTTTTTTTTTTATTTTTATTTTTCAATATTTGTGTCTTCATGTCCAACACAGGTTATGTTGTCCGTCAACAGTCAACAGCTATTCTGTTATACCCTTCACTACACAAGCAAATATAATTTCAAGTACAAGTGGCAGTTTCCAAGATACCATTGACTAAAATTTGAGTTTAAAAGGGCATGGTCACGATTTTGGTCAAATTTTATTTTTCTATTTTTATTATTTACAAAGCTTTAGAAATCCATTTCTAATGATCAACGAAAATTTGAGTATCAGTTGTAAAGATATAAGCAAGCAGCAGAGCTCACAATTCTTTTTCATGTAAACAAGACTCGTGCCCTGTTTTTGTTTACATTGGTTCAATAAACCGGTAAATCTTCTTTTTCAAGCTGATTTATCTCTATTTTAATTCGTTTTAGGCATAAATAAATAGTTCCTAGCGTTTAACAAATTCATTTTAGTTCTAAAACTGGAATTTTTACTTCAACTTTCAAAACGTAAACAAAAGCTTTATTTACATGACAGAGAATTGTGAACTTTGTATCTCGCTTATAACACGACGAATGACACTCAAATTTTGTTTAACTATTAGGAATGCATTACTGAAGCATTGTAAACATTAAATACGGAAATATAATTTTGAACCAAAATCGTGAACATGCCCCTTTAAGAGGGTTCGATGGTCGTGGTCATTTTTAGACTATTTTAATCTCATTAAGAAGATCTCTGTATAAAGATATAGGAAAATGATCAAATTTTAAAGCTAAAATATCTGGATTTTTTTTCTTTTCTAAATATTAGTTTATAGCATTCAAACATTCAAATTTTTGTCAATATTAAAAACAAGTAAACCAAACTATACATAAAATAATAAAAAAAAATTGATCTCAAAACGTGTTCAAATGTTTTTAGAAAGAAAATATTACTTTTACCATTAGAATAACAGTGTGAATTTCAAGGCATATTTTTCCAAACTTTCGACTAGCGTTACGAATTGTGGACCTAATTATTGCAGTCCATTAACAGTTTCTTTTTATTCCACGGGATTTACCATTGCAGGCCGCCGTAGTGCACGAGTGCGATCTACAAACGTAACTAATGGTCGAAAAACTCGGAGAGTGAACAATGTTACTTTTCGTCAATCCGACAAAAAGAGTGTGCTTTTAAAGAAAGTGAAGGATCTGACCCTTATTCACAGTCGCGTTGAAGATCGCCCGGTCGAATTAGCATCGGGCTCGAGTAACGCATACCAAGATGGCAGCGACCATCGCTAACTTATGCAAACAATTTCTACTCTTATGAAACGGTTTCTAAGCTACAGGAGGAACTGAGGATCGTCTCAAATAAAGTAAACAGCGACCAAGCAACGAGTTCTAATGCGGTGGAAACGGGACGATCGCTCGTACAAGAACAGCAGAGGACGATGGCTTCAATCTACAATCAGCTTTACAGAACCCAAGCCGAAGAGTCGAGGGTAGGTCAAACTTACTGCATAAAAACTAATTTGGTTTTGCAATTGAATCATTGCTCTTTGTGGAAACTGTGTCCCCTGCGATTCGAAAAGCCATTATTGAAGGGAAAAACGTAAACCTTGTACAGCTCCTGATACCAACCTCCAACGCCATTTCTCTCGGGGACAAAGAAATGACATATGGGGAAGAGAAACCGGAAAAACACCCAAGACTTTATAGAAGCCTGTCAATATCCGAATTTATCTATGCGTTTGGCATTTACAAAAATATCATGTGCCAAACCTACCCACAGAGAAGAGAGGAGCTGGACTTGTATGAGAGAGACATTGTAGACATGTCTAATCGCTTTGGCGGTAAAGGCTTTTATGATTACCATAAAACCTTCTCAGCACTAGCAGCAGTACATTTGAAGTACTCAAACATACCTGTAGACTGGACAGTTAGGGATAACACTCTTTTCTGCAACATATTTGCAAACCTGCGTCCTTCTGCATGCTACATATGTAATAGCATTAGCGATACTGCTGGGTTTTGCCCTACGACAACATCCAAGAACAACTCCACTATTCCGATTCAAAGGAAAGGTCGAGAATCAGACAGTCAGTGACGTCCTCGTGTAGCATACCAAGACAGGGATATTTGCAATAACTTCGACGCCTTTAAAGGTTGTGTTAGATGCGGAAATGCCCATGTTTGTTTGCGGTGCCAAGGAGAACATTCAGCCCAAAATGCAACGACTCAAAAAACGGCCAGACACCCCGCTCCAAACATTAAGCGGGGTTAATCTTCAGTCAGATGTGTCTTCGTCTATAAAAATATCTGTGTTGCAAGAGGAACTGAAACATTATCCAGACCAATTTTTTGTGAATTTTCTCTTAAAAAGTTTGACAGAAGGATTCCACACATGAATTAACCCTCTAACAACCATACCTTTAGAATGTAAAAATCTTTTATCGGCAAGGCAAGATCCAGACACAATTACTCGGTTAATAGACGATGAACTTAATGAGGGATATCTCATTGGACCGTATGAGGAGATACCTTTTGAAATTTACCGTATCAACCCCATAGGACTAGCACAAAGAAAATACTCTAAAAAGAAGCGTTTGATAGTGGATATGTCAGCTCCACATGATAACCAGGATTGTCCAAGTTTAAACGAACTCATCAACAAAGAGGATTTTTCGTTACAACATATGTTTATAGACCATGCAGTGCGAATAATCCAATCTTTGGGTAAAGGAAGCTGGCTGTGTAAAGCAGATATTATGGACGCTTTCAAACTTATTCCAATTCACCCTTCATTGTGGCCATATCATGGGATTAAAAACAAGAAATATTTTTTCACTAGACTAGTCTTTGGTAGCCGATCAAGTCCAAAAATATTTGACTACCTATCATCTATGTTATGTTGGATTTTGTGGGAAAATTCAAACCTTCTTCATTTACTGGATGATTTCTTAACAATCGATCCACCAGACTTTGAAGCAACACGAACTATGGCCTTAGTTCACCATGTATTTGCTAAATTTGGTATCCCATTATCAAATAAGAAAATAATGGGACCATTTACAGAACTAGAATACTTTGGAATTATCTTGGATACCGAAAGGATGGAGGCGAGGTTACCAGAAGAAAAATTGGTCAGAATATCTTAACTGGTACAGCAGTTTTCTACAAGGAAATACTGCACGAAACGTGAATTACTTAGTCTTCTCGGACATCTTAATTTTGTCAGTCGTGTGGTCCTTCCTGGCAGATTGTTTGTGTCTTATCTTATTTTGCTTTCCAACAAAGTTCGGGAATTACACCATCATGTCGCCTTGAATTCAAAGTGTAGACTTGACCTGCACATGTGGTCTAAATTCCTGGAAGGATGGAACGGAAGATCATTTTTCTTGGATAATGCCACCACAGATGCCACCGATCTACCTCGGATACGGCTTTTGGAGGGTTTTTTTTTTTTATCAATCAGTGTTTTCAAGGTTGTTTTCCAGAAGAACTGACCTCGGAAGACCAATCCCTATCAATGGCTTTATTCGAGCTATATCCTATCGTTGCCCGAGTCTGTGCTCGGGGGGGGGGGGGGGGGGGGGGGCACAGTGGTCTGGTGTAAGAATAGTATTTAACTGTGACAACGAAGCGACAGTTCACATCAACAAAGGGCGTTCAAAAATACCCTTAATTATGAAGTTTATGCGGAAACTAACTCTATGTTCAGCACAAAACAATTTTATTATCCTTGCTCGACATATAAGTGGTGTTAAAAACTGTATTGCTGATGCCTTGTCTCGATTTCAGATGGATCGCTTCCGTCATCTGGCCCCGCAAGCCGACCCTTAACCGAAACCATGCCCAGCATATTCGAGCCTCATCGCGATCTGAAGAACCATGCCAAACATTTAATTGATGCGTCCATTGAGCCCAGCACTGCAGCAACATACAGAGCAGGACTAGACTGTTTTTTAAGGTTTCTATTGATGTCTCATACGTGTTTAGCCTTTGATAAATTACCTGTCATAAATGAAGATATCCTTGTGAATTTCGTATCCCATTGTCAACTTATGTTAAAATTGAGGTATGAAACAATCAAAACTTATCTTGCTGGTGTACGTTTTTTCTACCTGAAAGATGGCCAATGTCTGATGTTTAAAGATTTTGAGAGGCTTCGTTGTGTCTTATGTGGGTCAAAAAGCAACAATGCAACATTAGATCGAAGAGATTACCAATCACCTTTTCAATTTTGTCTCAGATATGTGATTGTCTGAACAAAGGTATTTTTTCACCAATGTTAGATCTTATGTTTGACTGTATATGTAAAATGGCTTTCTTTGGTTTCCTGAGATGTGGAGAATTTACAACAAATATTAACAAGCAAAAAGATTTCTTAACTAATATACAAGATATCACATTTTCAGATGACGAGTCTTTTTATATCTTGAGGCTGAATTCATCAAAAACAGATCCCTTTCGAAATGGGATTGACATTAAATTTTTTGAGAATTCTTATTTATATCCAATTAAAACTATGAAAATGTATCTCGATAGACGCTTGAACCTTTGTCACACTCAAGATCATGCTGCTTTATTTGTTGATGACAAAGGTAACCCAATGTCAAGGCAATTTTTCCTATCTCATGTGAAACAAATCCTCTGTAGGTTAGGTTTTGATGAGGATAGATACTCCGGCCATTCCTTCAGAATTGGTGCAGCCACTACTGCTGCTACCGTGGGCATTCAAGATCACTTAATTCAGTCATTAGGTCGCTGGAATTCAGACTGTTATACAAGGTACATTAGAATCAATCAAAATACTATCAAGTCTGCACAAACACAATTTTGCTCTGTGTAAATTATTGTAAATCTTATCTTCTTGGGGGCACTCGCATCAATTATTAGTATCCACTACAATTATTTTATTCGTTTTGGCCTGGTTACCCCCAATTCAGATAAATTTCATTTATGTATTCTATGCATTATGCAATTAGTTACATCTACCCGCTGGTGTCATTCCGGGCCCCTGCATTTAAACCTGATGGTGTCAACCAGGTTCCATTCCTTAAATCCCGATGGTGTCAACCCGGGAACCATAAATCCCGACGGTGTCAACCCGGGAACCATTACTAACCCGACGGTGTCAACCCGGGTTTCTTAAGTTAGAGCTAGCTAATAATTTCCTGATGGTGTCAACCCAGAAGCTTTCAATTTTTATCTGTGAGTAGCCCCCGAGAAAGCCAAACATGTTGTATTTTGTGTAATATTATTTAATCTATGCTTTGTCGGTAGATTTATTTTTGTACACTTGTTAGTGTTGAATAATTGTAAAGTATTTTCATGTTTAGATTTAATAAATTGTTTAACATACTTTGATTTGCTCTTGATATATGTATAAAATGTTATTTTTTATGTATAAAAGATTTTGTTTATACATATAAACCATTATTGTCATGTGTTTATTTTCATTCATCATGTAATGTGTAGTCTACATGTATTTAGGTTTTAAACAACCATTGCTAGATAATTTTTATAGTCAACAATGTAAGATTTTTGTTATATATATGCAAACAAGCAGGATGGTCACTCTGTAAGTAGTTATTTTTAGACCAGACAGTGGGTCCCTAATTATTGCAGATACCTTAATTCCAAGTCCAAATTAGGTAATGCATTGCGTAATGGGCAGCTACATCTCTGGTGGTCAGCTGCCACGTGATTCTCTTATCTAAGCTGTATTAAGTTCCACTAACGACATGTAGCATCATTCCTTTGTCTGGACCCTAGCTAAGCATACGCATTGTGATTTTGATTATCCCACCCACCATCCCCATACATGCTTCACCTTTTATTGCATTAGATAAGACATTTGTATTTTAATTTGTACTCAATGCTGTCATTGGGGCTCTCACAATCAGTTGGCTAATAACTTTTATTTTGTAATCTGGCCTGGTTACCCCCAATTCAGATAAATTTCTATGCATTATGTAATTAGTTATATCTACCCACTGATGTTCCTGCATTTAAACCCGATGGTGTCAACCCGGGAACCATTCCTTAAATCCCGACGGTGTCAACACGGGAACCATTACTAACCCGACGGTGTCAACCCGGGTTTTTTAAGTTAGAGCTAGCTAATAATTTCCTGATAGTGTCAACCCTGGAGATTTTTAATTTTCATCTTTGAGTAGCTCCCGAGAAGGCCAAATATGTTGTATTTTGTGTGATGTTTTTCAATCTATGCTTTGTCGGTAGATTTATTTTTGTGCTCTTGTTGGTGTTGAATAATTGTAAAGTATTTTCATGTTTAGGTTTAATAAATTGTTCAACATACTTTGATTTGCTCTTGATATATGTATAAAATGTTATTTTTTATGTATAAAAGATTTTGTTTATACATATAAACCATTATTGTCATGTGTTTATTTTCATTCATCATGTAATGTGTAGTCTACATGTATTTAGGTTTTAAACAACCATTGCTAGATAATTTTTATAGTCAACAATGTAGGATTTTTGTTATATATATGCAAACAAGCAGGATGGTCACTCTGTAAGTAATTATTTTTAGACCAGACAGTGGGTCCCTAATTATTGCAGATACCTTAATTCCAAGTCCAAATTAGGTAATGCATTGCGTAATGGGCAGCTACATCTCTGGTGGTCAGCTGCCACGTGATTCTCTTATCTAAGCTGTATTAAGTTCCACTAACGACATGTAGCATCATTCCTTTGTCTGGACCCTAGCTAAGCATACGCATTGTGATTTTGATTATCCCACCCACCATCCCCATACATGCTTCACCTTTTATTGCATTAGATAAGACATTTGTATTTTAATTTGTACTCAATGCTGTCATTGGGGCTCTCACAATCAGTTGGCTAATAACTTTTATTTTGTAATCTGGCCTGGTTACCCCCAATTCAGATAAATTTCTATGCATTATGTAATTAGTTATATCTACCCACTGATGTCCCTGCATTTAAACCCGATGGTGTCAACCCGGGAACCATTCCTTAAATCCCGACGGTGTCAACACGGGAACCATTACTAACCCGACGGTGTCAACCCGGGTTTCTTAAGTTAGAGCTAGCTAATAATTTCCTGATAGTGTCAACCCTGGAGATTTTTAATTTTCATCTTTGAGTAGCTCCCGAGAAGGCCAAATATGTTGTATTTTGTGTGATGTTTTTCAATCTATGCTTTGTCGGTAGATTTATTTTTGTGCTCTTGTTGGTGTTGAATAATTGTAAAGTATTTTCATGTTTAGGTTTAATAAATTGTTCAACATACTTCGATTTGCTCTTGATATATGTATAAATTATACGTTTATACAAATGATGAAGAATATGTTCTGTGTTGTGTTATTATAAGACCCCTGCATTCATTTTGTAAAACAATTGAGGGCAATACGTTCATCAAAACTCTGTTAAGACTAAAATGATAATAATGACAGAGGTAAAAGGGTTCAATTCTTTTGTAGATATTTGAGCTTCTTAAAAATCATAGTTTTTATTTTGTACATGTAATCCAGTATGTACAAAAGTCTTTTTTTATTCAAGGTAGATAAAATGTTAAATATCATCAATCCACTTTTTGGTTCATATTTGTGTAAGTGTGTCACAATATCTATCACAATATTGTTATGTATTAAGGCCAGACAACACGTTCCTCGAGAAACTGATTAAAATTTATAATTATTTTTCAAATTTTCAAAACTTTTTTTATATCAGCAATTCAAGTGTATTTTAATTTCAATAAGATTTTATAAGAAATTACATACTCTAGTATCTTGCACAAATGCCTGGTAAGGTACCCTAATCTTTTGCAAGACAGCTTGTCAAAGTAGTAGCAAATCAATAAGAAATTCCTGGAAAAAGTTGGGGTGATTTAACCATGCATCGGACACATACCTTGGATCGGACAATTTTGGTTAAAAATATACAAATAAATGTGCATGCGCTCATGTGTTGTTATATATATATCCTTGAATTAGAACTAATGAACTTTATCATTATTAAGAATTTGACAGTCACATTGTCAAAGAAATAGCAATGTTGTCAAAATGACGTCAAATACGCCCTCATTGAAAATTTAGTTACGAAGAGTTTACACAAACGCATTATTTGAATGTTGTGCATTAAAACATGTTAGGTGCCCATTCCTTGTGATATACTTTAAATGTATAGTAAATTAAGAATTTTAAAAATAATTGATACAAACGTTTTCCTCAGACCACTTAAAATTCGAGTTTTATGGATATACTGCCTTTTTAATCCAAAGTTCCTGTAGGTGCTGACACGATAAAGAATCCCCATGATAAATATTCCTTTAAACAGAAGCACTGGTTTAAATGCCTGACTGTAGATTCGAGGATTTACAGTAAAACAAATCTGAATAGCAATCGAATAATTTTTTTCCCCAAACCTCTGTATTTGTACATTAAAACCAAAGTATTTTGTTATTTTTAATCTCTACTGTATAGCTGTCCGTTGCTTGGTAAATATTGTCCGATCCATGGTGAAATAGTTCAACACCTCATTAATTTGCTTTATTTTCTACGTTTTTAACAATTTTACTATTTTATCTCTGATAATAAAGCAAGGGGAAAACATGTAACTTTTAAAATAAGTTTTATTTATATTTGGACTGTAATTGATGCGAGATCAAAGAGTGTCCGGTGCATGGTGAAATCTTATCTTAACCTTAAGGTGCATTTCAACGTAGATTTAGTCAAGAGAAGTAACTCCTCATGTAAAAGGTTTGTGATCTGTTCAGAATTAAATACATGTAATTTTCCTTTTCTTATTGATCCATTAAATTTGAGGATGATAGTCATTAAAGCCTGGAATTTATTTTTTTTTTCTGACTTAATATTTCCTGTTGTTTTGATTTCTGGGATTTCCCGTCAATTTCCAGTCACTGGCGCCTAGAACCCGTCTCAAAATACTCAGACAACTATATTGCACTTGTGATCAGCTGACTACTCAGACTACGGAAGTTAGAACTGTCGTACTGACCTTGGGACACGGATCAATCCCTTATGTTGACGTAACAACTTGTGTATACATTATTTGTACTGTATTATATACTTGTATTGGGAGAGGGTGGTCTAAACTTCTGAACTTGAGCCCAATCCCAGTTGTAATTTTGTACAATAAAATACGTTCAGATCAAGCCCCTTTCCAAAGTATCACGACCCCCACCCCACCTTTGACGTTCATGCTTCTGCATTGTTACATTTACATTATCAGGACTGTTTTTGAAAATCTTGGCATATACCGGGTGCAAAAATGCATTAATTGACTTTTTTTATGCAGGTGTCCTATTCCAAAGTCATTATGAAGATAAATGTAGCATAACATTATATTTACATCCAATAGGCTTTTACGAACATCAAGTGGGAGCGAGGATAAGTTTTGCCGGGGGGGGGGGGGGGGGGGTCGATGCATATTCTCAGTATAAATGCTTTCTTTGGTGATTTATACAGGCTATGAAGCTATAACCTGTCCCAGGTTACTGTTTCCGCCACTTTTTTTTTTTTACTAATTTGAACGAGAATACACATACCTGTTAAAGGTGCAATTGAAATCGATACAAGGGAAAATCCAGGATTTTTTCATTAACACTTCTATTTTTACCCGAAGAAATTAACATGAACGAAAAACAAATTTCTTAATGAGATGTTTACGTGTTTTCTCCATTCGGAAGTACTCAGGACACCTCGCACAAATTTTCAACGTCATCATCCGGGTACTTTTCATGTCGTTTGCAATGTCAAATCTCCGTAGACTTTAATTTCTTATTTTGGTTGTGTACTGAAACCGGAGGCGTTTTCAACAGAGCGGAGGCGAGTTCAACAGAGCGAGCGCTCGCGAGCGCTCGCCAAAATTTGTGTTGCGGGTATAGGGAATTTTGGCGAGCGCTCGCGAGCGCTCGCTCTGTTGAACAGGCCTCTGGTGCTCGCGAGCGCTCGCCAAAATTCCCCTAGAGGGGGCGTTTCAAAACAAAATATTTGGACGTTTTTCATTCTGGTGAATAAACAAAGCTTGGGTACCAAATTATTTATGATTATCATAATATTAAGCAAAAATATGGACAGAGTATAGCTATATAGCAATTCAGAAAAATACAGGCTTTGTGTTAGCAACGTAGATTATATGTATCTTATATTGCTTGCTACATTTATACCATCAACAGCCGCATTTCAATGTGTAAGAAAAGTGAATTTTATATTTAGTTAGCGGGTGATATGAATTTTTTTCTGCATTGATCGCTATCTTCATAACCCGTGTGAATCATCAAAGAAAGTCTAACGCTTGGTATTCAATTTGTCTGCACCGCCTCAAAGTGGTGTGTTATAGAACCGACGACATCCAAGAATAAGTATTCAATGCTTAAATAGATATTTAAAAAAAGGAAAAATTAAAGGGTTTTTCATCCTTTTTGGCACAAGATAGATTTTTCTTAGGTTTCCTTATATGGTTCCGGAGTACTGATGTAGATGCTTAGATAAAAGTTCGGTGTCATTATCAGTTCTTCATAAACTGAATAGGCTCTTTGCGAAGACAAAAAATTGCGTTGTTTTTAAGGTAGGTATAGCTGCTTACGCTGATTTTTAAGTTTTTTTTTCATTTTTCAATATTTGTGTCTTCATGTCCAACAAAGGTTACGTTGTCCGAATCTCAGTCAACAACTATTTTGTTATACCCTTCACTACACATGCAAATATAATTTCAAGTACTAGTGGCAGTTTCCAAGCTACCATTGACTAAAATTTGAGTTTAAAGGGGCATGGTCACGATTTTGGTCAAATTTTATTTTTCTATTTTTATTGTTTATAAAGCTTTAGAAATCCATTTCTAATGATCAACGAAAATTTGAGCATCAGTTGTAGAGATATAAGCAAGCAGCAGAGCTCACAACTCTTTTTCATGTAAACAAGGCTCGTGCCCTGTTTTTGTTTACATTGGTTCAATAAACCGGTAAAACTTCTTTTTCAAGCTGATTTATCTCTATTCTAATTCGTTTTAAGCATAAATAAATAGTTCCTAGCGTTTATCACATTCATTTTAGGTCTAAAACTGAAATTTTTACTTCAACTTTCAAAACGTAAACGAAAGCTTTGTTTACATGACAGAGAATTGTGAACTTTGTATCTCGCTTATAACACGACGAATGACATTCACATTTTGGTTAACTATTAGGAATGCATTACTGAAGCATTGTAAACATTAAATACGGAAATATAATTTGGAACCAAAATCGTGACCATCCCCCTTTAAGAGGGTTCGATGGTCGTTGTTAATTTTTATACTATATTAATCTCATTAAGAAGAAGAGCTCTGTATAAAGATATAGGAAAATGATCAAATTTTAAAACTAAAGTATGATTTTCTTCTTTTCTAAAGGTTAGCTTATGGCCATAACTATCTTATGTCAAAATTAAAGGCAGATCTGATGGTTAATTTGTTGACCATCCAGCCTCCTTAAGATGTCGATGTTTTATAAAGCCTACTGACACGTAGACTTCAAGTTCAGTTTTTATTGCACATTTACTTCACTTTACATATACACGCCCGTTGATAAAATTAAAAAAGGAAATTACTCAGTATTACCCTCAAAAGTATAATAATTATTACGAATTTCCGACCGTTTGCTTCTATATATTTCTCTGATATCTGCGTATAATTTTAATACCGTATCGTAAGGAGTAGATATTTGGAAGAGTGTGCAAAGTTTAATTTCAATTTGTAATTTTATACGCGTGGAAGCTTAGTACATACATGTATACTGTAACAAGTTAAATACTTTCTACTCAGTGGTCAGTTTCTTTCACTGTGATGAATTATTATTTTCGCTGTAGGAGTCCATGGTCATTAAAAATTCCTCACTGAAGCATTGTAAACATTAAAATCGGAAAAGTAATTTTGGACCAAAATTGTGACCATGTCCCTTTGAACTTAAGTGTTACGTATTTAATAAAGGTATGATGACACGTGTGTCTATCGAACATGTGTTGTTGTTTATTTATATTTATACCGGAAACCAAATTTGATTGGTTTCTATAATAAGTATTTTACCTGTTACACAGGTATTTAAATTAGAGAAGTTCGACTTCTCGTGTAAAGTTAGTAAATAATTTAGCGCCATTCGAAGGCTCTCTCTCCGTGCAATAAAACTTGGCCCCCTCCGACCCACCCATCCGTACTCGTTTTCATGTATCATTTTATTGTTATTAAAATTTTTATTGTTGAGAACTGAGGATTTACCGGAAGATATTTGTGTATTTCTTTTACATGTAATAAACTGCACTCTTGAGAGCGCTTCTGTACCTACACACTGTGTTTATTTATTTCATAAATTATTTATGTTCGGTTGAGTGTAACGAATTAGAACATAATAGTGATTCATATGCTAGTAGTACATTAAAATAGTAACTGGAAAGTTTTTTATCTATTTTTAGAGGTTTATATATTTTTATGAATATAAGCATGCACATAAGTTGCAAATCTGATCATTGTTGTTTACAGATGAAGATGACGGCCAACAAATATCTCCTGCTAGCTTTTATTGTTTTGCAATGTGTTGTTGCGATAAATTGCCAACAAAATGGTCCAATGATTTTCCTTGACGACGATCAGCCAATTAGTTCTCCGGAATATAGTACTTCACCATCCTCTATTACAAGTGCATCGCTCGCTAGTACTTCATATTCTGTTGAGGAACCTGTAAGTTCCCCTGGACCCCATACCGTCCCTCCCGACAATGGACTAGCTCCACAGCGGTGCAGTATTGGTACCATTCTGGCGGTTTTGGGGATGTGGATTTGTATATGCGTCGTTTGACTGAGGAATAATAACAGGTAGTGCGTAAAAATTAATTGTTGAAAATTCGTTGTTGTTTTCTTCTGATATCAGGTTGAATATGGAAATCAATTTGTTTTAATTTCAGCTCTCTCTTTTTTAAATTGATATCAAATCAATCATTATGATACCATTTATTAAATGAGGAAACGCATTGAATCTAACTGAATTAGAACTTCCATCCTGTCTCCGGTTTTCGATATATGTCGATATATGTCGCGATGTATCGAAAACCGGGGTGCGGATGTAAGTTCTAATTCCGATTAGATTAATTGGAGAAAAACGAAATGTTATGAATGAAACACAATTTTATGCAGATTGTCTCTAATAAGCATGAGCTATTACAGATTATAAGGAGTTTATTTTCCGTTTCCTTTTTCAGATTTTTATCTTCACTGCCATTTTCTCATGTGTTTTTTCCCAAGTGCAATACATCCAAAACGGAAATTCAGATTCTGGATCTAGATACGAACGGGAAGTCATTATCAGTCAAAAATATACACACTATCTTAAATTCTACAACAGTTATTGCCGAGATCAAAGAGATGCCGCGGACATTATTCTCCAATATACCACGAACGTCATCAGTAAATTATCAGATCAGAAATACCTATTTGTCTCGCACTGATCATGAAAGTACAACTTCAAACCGTAAAAAGTTTTAAAACCATGTCAATTTCACGTGTTAGTTCCAGTCAAAACGAAGTGTATTGCCTCAAATGTTTCTTTTTAAGAGATCAATGCGGCTGTTCCCTGGAGTTTCACTGCGTGTTTTTACATAAAATATATAAGATTTGAAAGTCCCTTATTGAGTTACAAGCAATATACAGAGTTTGAATTTCTTTGTTTTGTAAACAAAGCTCGACTCTTGTTATTGTTTACATTTGTGTTTTATTTGTATTTTAAATCAAATGTTGCTTTCTTCTGTTGATACTTTTATTTATGATCACATTGAATCAGTTTATTTTGTTTACCACGGATCATTTTGTCAAAGAAATGGTAATTCCTTACTTTATTTGTAAACAAATATAAGCCTCGAGCTTTGTTTACATAACTATGAATTCTTACCTCTGTATCTCTCTTATAGCTTGACTTCCAACATTCAAATTTTTGTCAATTATTAAAAATTAACAAGTAAACCAAACTATGCATAAAAAATAAAAATAAATCATAAAAATTCGTGTTCAAATGTTTTTTGAAAGAAAATATTACTTTTTACCATCAAAATAACTGTGTGAATTTCAAGGCAAACATGCATTACGATATCTGTGGCATTTTTTTTTTGTCAGTGATATGTACAAGTAGCTATTTTTTTTTACTTGAAACAAATATGTTTTCATGTAATTTATTGCATATAAACTACACATTCTCTTTCTAATAGACATGATGTCAACAAACTTATTTAGGTGTAAGGGTTGTCGAACATTGCTGAGTATGCATCAAATGTATTAAATTAGAACTCCTCGTTATATTCGGACACAAAGAATAAATATCTATAGTATTTGATAGCTTTAAAATTTATCAATTTGTATCAATTTTGATCCTCGTCTGTATAATTTGGTCTTACTTAAAATGAACAATATTTTATGTAATTTTGCATTTAATTTTATTTATTTCATTTTTTTTAAATATTAAAATATGAACATGTAATTCTTCTTAGCAGTCTCAATACTCTTTTTGATATAATGTGGAATCATCATTGTTCGTACTGATGTACGTGGCTTTCGTGGCTAACCTTTGTCCATAAATGAACATTCCCACGAACCTATATATACAATCATTTGTTTAAATTTATTAAATTTATTCCGATTACACTTCCAACAAAATTACGTCCCCACGAACCAGGAAAATTTTGGCTACCCACAAACATTGACCCCCACGAATAAAAATGATTCCACAGTATTCTAAAAGGTGTTTATATCATATATACAGTGTTTAAAAGCTAATGTAAGCCCTGATATTACTTAATAAGTACAACCAAATACTTTTCCAATTTCACTAAATAGTTATTTATTAAAATTGATATCATTCAAATTTCAAGTTTTATTTCTTCCTTTTTTTAAATGATACGTTAATTAAAACATTTACTTTATGAAAATGGTGGAGTGTTATGAAGTATTTAGATCGACTTCAAGGTCATTTTTGTATTGCACACTTACGTCACTAACATGTATTCGTTGCTAAAATTAAAACAATGGAAATTACAAGGAAATAATACACCCCTCAAAAGCAGTAGTGCAGATTTCCGAGCAATTGACTACATCACTAGACACATTCTTTGTCAATGATTTGTGCCTATCATTTCGTAAGTCTAAGGAAACTACCTAAAGAGTGGGTGTTTTGAAAGAGAAGAATTAAGTTTTGTGTATGTGGGGGAAGAGTAGTCATACAGGCTTAATTATTTTGATCAATTCCAAGCGATGGATGGATGGATGGATGGATGGGTGAGGACGGAGAGGAGGAGGGAGGATAGGTGGGAGGAGAGAGATAAGCACAAATAACCGCCACTGTACAATGAAATACAGACGATGTACGATATGTTTTGTCATGTGTTATTGTAAGACCCTTGCATTTCTTTTGTAATTGAGGGCAATACGTTTATCAAAACTCTGCAAAGTAAAACGAAAATGATCCTATATTTGTTTTGAATTTTGGTTAAGCTTTGTGTGTAGATTTTTATAAAATACTTTAGAAAAAAACTTTAAGACTTTTGATCGCAGGATCCAACCTCCCTAAGTCGCCCAAGTGTCATGTTGTAAATTTTGAATTTATTGGGTGGGTGTAAATACAAAATTCTTGTAAATTTTGTATTTACACCCACCCAGTATTTACAACATGACTCAAGCACCAGGGCTTTCCTGTCACCTCGAAGCAATTATTGTGTTATGTCTGCGAAGCCATGCAGTGTTATAATAAGTATATTAATATTTGCATGAAATAGGTATTTTTCCTTTAGTTCTTACGAACATCAATTGTAGTTCATACAGTTCCTAACAGACAAGGCTAAAATCTAATGAAATCCAGTAGAACCTGTCGATGTAAGAATATACGTATTCCTTCAGCTTTTAAAAACTGCTTTTAGATGCATTGTGTAGCTAATTAATTTTCAACTTTAAGGGGGCTGGGGGATGGCTGTCATTTTAGACAATATTGATCTCCTTTAAAAGAAGAGCTACATATAAAGATAATGGAAAACGATAAAGTTTTATATTAAAATGTATGAATTTTTTCTTTACCAAATAGTAGTTGACAGCTTCAGAAATCACATATAAAATTTTCAGCTAAATCTGATGGTTTTTATATTATATTATATTTTGACTCCCCGCCTCCTTAATTCGAGTAGTTATAATAAATAATTTTAACCTCGTTCATTGATGTCATCTTTGTATTTTTGTTGTTGACTCTCGCGTGGATTGTTTCTTGATGAATCAAAATTGAAGTTCAATACACGGACATGCACGGACTGACCTTCGACAAGTAATTTTATAAACATTGTAACCTTCACATACAAGGGAAATTGGTTGCACATTCACTCATACCCGAATACAGAAAAAAAAATCCGGGGGGGGGGGGGGGGTTGACGAGAGAATTTTGTTTGCCGGGGGTGGGAGTGTGGTCATGTGTATATTTTCGCGTATTTCAACTATGTGAATTTAATAAGTTTGATTTCCCCTTCCCTCCAGATCAGCGAGTGTTCACTGTACGTTTAAATCGATATTAATGATACATGTAATCAACATACATTAACCAACTTTTTAAGGATAAAAGTTTAAATGATTCAGAAGTACATGTACATATAGATTTAAGGAATAAGGAATCATTCTTTGAGTATTATGAGGTGATAATTTTGGTCGGGGCGTGATCAAATCCAATAAAGCCCGAAGGGCTTTATGATAGATTTGATCACGCCCCGACCGAAATTATCTCTTCATAATATTCAAAAATGATTCCTTATTACTTATATTTATATAATTTTCAGCCATTGTACGATTAAATATTTAGATATAAATAAGCAAACCCCGCTGGCGCCCCAATTATACGTCATTTGAAGTTATTGAGCTGTATAGTACAAAATCGATAAGTAGTGTTATCACAGGCAAAGACACTGAAACATGTAAATATATACATATAAAAAGTAAACTGCTTTCCTTGGTGATTCAATTCAATTTTTGCTTTGAGGAGAAATGAATGAAATTTAAAAATTGGAAAGTGAAAATCCACATATGGTAAGCATTTGCATGTTTGCATTGAACAAGATTCCACTTAAGATTATGGAGTTTAATTGTACAACAATCGTGTATCGATTGAAAACAAAATAACAAATATTAACAATAAGGAAAAATTGAAAAGTTTTTCTTTTTAGCGATGCATTTTTATTTCCTCATATTTACGTAGTACTGACACAGATCCCTAGATTTTAAAGTCGTGCGTCATTATCAGTTCCTCATAAATTAATGGGTGGACTCTTCACACGGACAGAGACAATTTTAAGGGCAGGTCTGCGACTTGCCTTGATTTTTTCAGTTTTAGAAATTGCATCAAAATTACATTACATTGTATTAAGTTATTGACTGGGTATGAGGGCAAAATAATTATGATTTGTTGGATAGAAATTTGCTCTCGGCTTTCGGCCTTGGGCAACATTTATGTCTTCATGTCAAACAAATCATACGTTCCCCGAATCCCACTCAACAACTGTTTAGTTATAATACCCCTCACAACATATGCAACTATAATTCAAGTAGCAACCCGCTTTTCGGCTATTTCCATTCCGCCGAGATTGGACGAATATTGGTTAGCTGTGACGTCCATGTAACGGGCAACCAATTCTATATTGGACCGGCAGTCAATATCGAATTTGTTAGACTGGTTGAACTAACATTTGTTATGATGGCCTTATTTTTTGTAAGAACTATATAGAAGAATATCAATAAGGGCATAACAAAGACGAATATTAATAAGAGTTTATCATTTTGTTCACTACAATAAAGTCGTTCTTGTTATAGAATTAAAATAATTATGTCCTACCCGTTTCATGACTATAAAAGGTCAAAGTTCATGGTTTCAAACTTGCAAAGATTTCAAATACCAACGACAATGCAGCCCTCTTCATTAGGGTATGAACCTCAGCTGTTTTTTCAAAGATTTCAAAATATCCAGTATGACTAAATTCAATCCCTGCTTATCAAATAATTCACTTGGAAGTGAAAAATTGGGAACAGGTTCTAGTCAGATAGAGACATTCTTGATCTTGTAAACCTATTCACGATTTATTTGATTGAGCTATTTAAAAAAAAGTATTGGAAAGCAACTAAAGTTTTCCTGGCGTGAAAAAAGGGAAAACATGTAGTTGCTACTAGTAAAGTTCTAGCCATCATTGACAATGACCCAACCATTAAAGGGACTTAATTAAACACGATTTAAGCTCCAAATTTTCAAATTTCATTTTTCCATTTTTAATATCTAGAATGGTCAATATGAATGTTTTTAATGCTTTGTCAAAATCTAAAAGTCAAATATCGAGTTACAAGCAAGATACAGAGGTTAGAATTCTTTGTTTTGTAAACAAAGCTCGAGTCCTGTTATTGTTTACATATGTGTTGTATTGGTATAAGTTTCTAATGCTGTTTTTTGTTGATGTTGATTAAATTATTTATGACCCAATTTAATAAATTTATCTTGTTTGTTATTCTGTCAAAGAAATGATAATTTCTTTACTTTACATTATTTGTAAATAAATATAAGACTCAACTTTGTTTACATTACAATAGCTTCTTATTTGTATCTCGCTTGTAACTTGACTTCTTGCATTCAAATTTTGGTGAATCATTCAAAATGCACATGTAAACGTTTTTATACATAAGAATAAAATTTTGATCCCAAATCTTGTCTAGGTTCCTTTAACTGCCAAATATATTCTTTTGGGGTTCTCAAAAATTACGGGCATTTTTATCGAGCTTTAATTGAAAAATGATAAATACATGTATGATATACATTGTATGAAAAATAAATATTTAGATGAGCTATTTAATAACCATATGATCGGAACAAAGAAAATGCGCTTCATTTCTTGTATCTCTGAAATTATACTTAAAAAGACGTTTTGGCAACACATTTGATATCAAAATAAAAATTGATAATGAATGTACCGGATTAAAGAGACCTGGTGGTCAATGATTATTTATTCCTTTACTAATTTTTAAACGAAATATTACTCCACTGCAAACAAATGACTAAAAATTGAGTTAAAATTTTTGATGTTTATGACGCCTTTTGGATCGTAGACTTCAAGATCATTTTGTATTGCTTACTTGCATCACTTTACATGACTATACATTGTACGTCTGTTGCTAAAATTAAAAGAAAGAAATTATACTCATCAAAAGCAGTAGTTCTGACTTCCGAGTATATGACCTACGTCTTTCGATACATTTTTTTTGTCAGTGATATGTGCGTATTATTTCTTAAGTAATATCGTAAGGAGTGAACATTTCGTAAGAGTGTCTGAAGTTTCATTTCAACATATAATTTTACACGTGAGGGAGACAAACTTAGACAAACTCACTTTTGAGCTGTAGGTCACTTTACAAAAATAATATTGGAAAATTGAGACCGAGACCAAAAGTGAGCTAGCTAAGTTTTATGACATAGAGCCTGACCAGGGTCATGGTTTACTTTCACGTTTTTCGGTGGCCACAAAACATATTGGCATACTTGAAAACCTGACCTGGTTTGGCCTTATTGGCTTATAGCCTGACCTCACATTTGGAACCAAATTTGACCTGTCCCCTCACTTTTGGCCCGGCCTCATAAATTGAGCTGATCTCAATATCAGCCTCTACAAAAAGTTTTGGCCTCAGCTTTCAAATTTTTCTTCCCATTTTTATGACTTTTATTGATTTCTCTGCGCAGCATTAAACATGAAACTTTTAAGTAATACATATAGAGTTTTGGTTTTTTTTTTTTACCGCAATTTAAGTGATAATTCAAGAAGAAATATCTATGAAATGTGGCCTTACTTAATGAAAATTAATTGATTTCTATCTTTGTTCTTATTATATACATACATAGCCACTACAACAGCATGCAAGCACATCAATAACATTGCTTTTACTATTACTAAGGAGTGATCTATGGTCAAAACTGAAGTGTGAACTGTTTACTTCGAGCCCTCTATTTCAAACATACTGTACGCACTTTGTTGTCAAATTAATGACTTAGTTTCAATTATACTGAATGTTCAAAAATAAACCCCTTTCTGGGACATTTTTTACATTTGTGTAAGCGGTGCATTAAAGGATGATATCCCTAAGCATACGAGAGCGCCCCCCCCTCCCCTTTTTATACAATGAATTATAGAAAATCTACCATGCTTTTGATAATTTGAAAACAAGAGTGAATAAATATGACACACCCTCATCACTTTTGATAGCTTGGATTGTTCGTTATTGTAATGATTAACGCATTAATATATTAATCGCCAAGTTCTCACCTATTGGGGGAAACTTAATGAAATGAAATCCGTTGATAATACAACTTACAAATAATGAATTCGAATAAATGAAGGTTACTGACAATTAAAGTCACATCGAACACGAATATCGAAATCACTGTTACGTGACACACGTGGCACAGACTCCACACACCAGTTTACACCAGTTTATAATGGAGGAACATGCATTTTTTTAGAAGTTACATATGAGCGCAGTGGGGAACATTTTTTCCTTGCACATATATTGATAGATTTTAACAAAAAACATTGACCAACTGAAAAAAAAAATGTACGTAAATGCGCTCGTGTAAATTATAGGCTTTCAAAAGTGGGGCGGAGCTAAAAGTCAAAGGATATTAAATGTAAACAGTGTACCCCTACCATAAATAAAAATTTATATCTCGCATATGATTGTTTTTTCTTGGGTATGAAATAGTTTCCATTAGAGTTGATATATCAAAAAGATTAGGTATTTGTGGGTTACTTTAAACATAGAATTAACTTTGGACAGCCTCATATAGGCACACAAATAAAGAGGATATAATTTGACATGCTGTATTATACATTTATTGCATGATGGTGAGGGAAATATGAAGATTAATTTTATTCCCCAAAGAAAAATCATATTTCCTGAGGGCTATGCCCAAGGGAAATATGATTTTTCTGGGGGAATAAATCTTCCTATTTCCCGAACATTCATGCAATAAATGTTTTATTATACCGAACAACATATGATTAGTATACAAAATACATCGATTTCTAATAATTTTTCGACTTGTGGAAAGCAATAACGTCGTGATTGTTTGGGTTTTATTTTACATTGTCTCTGTTTTCTTTCACAAATTCGAAGCAAATATAGTAAAATTGGTTTTTGGTATAAAGAGAATTTAAATGCTTAAATATTTTTGATTTAATCATATTTGTCAACATCGTATGCTCATATTGGCTTTTTCATACTTTTGGAATGAAAAATCCCGAGATTTCCGAAGAGGTGAGACACGATATTTGTTCCCGGGAGACACGACGTTTTGTTCGCCCTGTCACGTGACTCTCTAGACCAATCAGATGATGCGTTATATAGAATAATCATATTGGGGTATAATAATTGCTTTTGTATATATCATACGTATATGCTATCATTGTCGGGTTTCTTCTTTCTATCACACTCTCCATGATAGAAGCGTACGCATTTGAATTCTCTGCCGCTTTGATGTTCAGGCGAAGGGTGGTTGGTGGGTGCTCTTCTCAATATGATTATCTGTTAAGGCGTCGATGACTTGTAAAACTTATTTTGTGTTGCCTGCAAAATAGTTATATTCCTGTTGACTGTATGTGAACAGAATGCCTGCTGCTATTTCTTTTCAGAGCTGCATCATTGGAGCATAATGTAGATAAATTATAAATTATTATATATTTGACTGTTGAATTACATATACATGTTTGTTCACCTATTGTACGCCAAATATATGCTCCATACAAGTATAGTCACCAACTGTGTTTATTCAAACAATAGAATGTTTTATTTGGTGATTCATACGGGTATGATAGTAGCTACGTGTAGCATTAAAGAAAATTACATAACCCGAGTTGTCGGTTTACGTATTTATATTTCTGATATGCTTGCCACCATCATAGCCCTATGAATCACCAACGAAAGTATTTTACTGTTTATATATTTACATCCACTTATGATTTATTTTATCAACAATTCATAAAAAGTCATCCAAAGTGTGTTTGTTACTATTGCTGTCAAACGAAGGTCCAGTTTCCTTATATGTGAAAGTTACCATGGTAATGATAACTACAGCTACTTGGAAGTTTGAGCTCAGCTCGTGCAAACCCGTGCAGTCCGTGCTCTCAATGTAGCTTTAATAGAATCACTCAATCAAGAAAAAAAATAAAGAAAATTCAACACCAAAAATACAAAAAGACATCAATGAACGATGTAAAAAATCATTTTAGCTCTTCAGGTAAATTTTAAACTTTGACCAGCTAAAGTAGTTAATGAAAGTTAATTAAATGTTTATAAATACATTCACACAGAGTTCGTTCAACTGGGTCGCATACATGTCTAAGGAATAGAGGGAAAATACCATTTAATAAAAGTATTTTTTATCTCAATGTTTTCCTAAAAAATAAAAGCAAAATATGAAGTTTAATGGAAATCAAGAGTAGTTCATGTACTGAATAACATTGTGTTTATTGCTTAAAATAATTAAAACCATTTCATTGATGAGATAAGTCAACTTTTATAGATCTCGTTTGTATGTTATTTACATTGTCAAAACATGTTGAACATCCCCGATAAATGTATTAAATTTCATTTTGCTACTCCCCCGTACGTTCTGTTTTCCGAAAAACGACTTCTCCCTTCCCTACCGTTATATTTGAACTGTAAATGTCCCGATCGTATTTTTTCCCTAAGATTTGTAAAGATTTGATTAATTATTGCACTTACAAGGTTGAACATTTTTTCGACTGTTTCAAGTGTCTGTAACCCAAATAGTTTCGAAGTGTATGAGACTAATACACTCTGTCCCAAGTTTCTGCTTCCACCACTTTTTCCTTAATATTTCAATAATCATAAATACCTTTGCGCCCAAACTACCTTTTTCTACTAGATTGAAAAAAAGTCCAGATTATTTGTTTTGAAACGCTCCCCCGCCCCCATGCCGCTTCAGGTTTTAATACACAACCAAAAATAGAAAGTTTACATACGGGGATTTTGCATTGCAGCAGACATGAAAACACCCAGATGATAACGAGGTGTGCCGAGTAATTCCGAATAGAGAAAAGATTCAAAATTTTCCCCAAGTGTTTCCGTTTTGTTTCATGTTCATTTCTCCGGGTAAAAATAGATGAAGTGTCAATGAAGAAATCTTGGACTTTTCCCATTATATCGAATTCAATTGTACCTCTGTAAAATTCGTCAAAAAGCGAGGGAAGCAGTAACCTGAGACAGACTATAGACGCATAGAGCACTTGGACCAATGACCAACACACAGTTTGACTATCGCTGTCTTCCGTGCAGTATATATTTATTGGAAATACCTACAAAAGGTATGACCTAAATTTCTCCCGTCTCCGAAACGGACAAAATTAATCGACTCCCCCATACGTTTGAATCGAGTTCCATACTTTTTGTCGACTCCACCGCGTTAGGGGTTGCATACGGTGTTTAACGTCAAGTGTTTTATGATTCGTATACTATATCAAAATAGAAACTGGAAAGTTTTTGATCTACTTTTAGAGGTTTATATATTTTTATGAATGTATGATATAATTATGAGCATGCGCTTATAAGTTGCACATCTAATCATTGTTGTTTAGATAAAGATGGCGACCAACAAAAATTTCCTGCTAGTTTATATTGTTTTGCACTGGGTTGTTGCGATAATGTGCAATAAAAAGGTCCAATAGTTTTCATTGACGACGGTGATCAGTCAATTAGTACTCCGGAATATAGTACTTCACCACCCACTATTTCAAATGCATCGCTTGCTAGTACTTCATATTCTATTGAGGACCCTCCAAATAAATCATGTTCTTACATAGAATTGATAATAAAGTGCTTGAAATGCCTTTGTGTAGACCTGCCAGGCACGTAGCATCGTTTTTGAAAAGGGGGGGGGGGGGCAGAGTCATCAATAAATCTTGACAGCAAAAAAAAAAGCGAATAAGGTTACTTTCCAAAATCCTAAAAATCCTAATTCGGGGGGGGGGGGGGGGGGGGGGGGGGGGGGGGGGGGGGGGGGGAGGGGACAAGTTTTACCTATAACTTAAATTTCACTCTTTATTTCCTTATTTTCAATTCAATTTTTTACATGGACCCATAAAAGAGGGGGACCAACTTCATGTTAATTTTATTTCTTGTATGTAAATTTAAGAAAAATCTTTGCCGCGCCAAAAAGTGTGGGGGGGGGGGGGGGGGAAGGGGGCATCAGGGGGGCCCCTTTTGTAGACCTCTTACCAGAACAAAAAAATCACCATATTGTGTAAATTTTATGCATATTAAAATGCTTGACGTTTTATTAAAAAATACAAAATATGTTGCATTTCATGACAGTTTGTTTTTTGTGTACAGACATGATGTACATACACCACGTGTTAAGTT
The DNA here is from genome assembly GCA_033439105.1 of Magallana nippona. NCBI lineage: Eukaryota > Metazoa > Mollusca > Bivalvia > Ostreida > Ostreidae > Magallana > Magallana nippona. The sequence continues at coordinate 26,949,722 of CM065922.1, read as the reverse complement.
ATACGCTTTTCAAAGCGTTACCCATGCGAACATGTTCTTTTTTCTTCAAACGCTTTATGTATTTAATTGGAATTAAAGGAAACTTTGCTATGATATTTGGGCGTTTTACATAATTTCATTGAATTTTCGCGCAGTTTCATTGTAATGTAATTGTATGGAATGGAGACATATGCATATACAAGTTCATTTTCTTTCATATTTATCTTAGATCAATTAATTAATGTACAGTTGTAAACACGTATTTAGCAATCTACAATCTTTAAAAAAAATTGTTGATATTACAATTGATGTATGTGTGTTAAAGTGACAAAATTAAAACAAATTATTATAGAGGAAAAAAATCGCAATTTATTAAATAATAAGTAGGCAATATTTATATACACTGTATAGTGACAAAATGTTACCATACAAAAGGTTAACACTTGAATCATCACAATGCGTGACTAAGCTTAAACAATTGTGCTCACACAAGGCCTCCGATTGACTCTTAAATGTTAACCTCAAGTGTCTTGTTATTGATAAATATCAAAATTATAGTGAATGGAAACTTTTTGGTCTATTTTTAGAAGTTAATATATATATATATATATATATATATATATATATATATATATATATATATATATATATATATATATATATATATATATATATACACACACACACGTACATGTATACATATGATAACGCGTATAAATTACCAATCTGATCAGCGTTGTTTTATATGTAGATGGATGTCAGCAAACTTTTCCTTGCTGTTGAAACAGTTATTGTTTGGTGCTACGTGTATGTTGATGCGGGAATTGCTTGCAAAAATTCTGGTTCGATCTTCAAAATCATCTGTGATCAGTCTTCTAGTACTCTACAATATAGTACTTCACCAGCTACTATATCTACTGAGTTTACTACTAAGGCAAACAATGCATCGCCCTCTAGTACTCTAAATTCTGTTGAGGAGCCCGACTGGATGTCTCAGAGTTCCCCTGGGTCCTATGCCGACCCTCACACCAATGGACTCACTCCACAACGTTGCAGTATCGGCACCAGTCTAGCGGTCCTTGGAGTGTGGATCTGTCTTCGGGTTGTGGATTATGACCGAGGAAAGTAAACAACTAAATATAAATACAGGTAAGGCGTAAAAAAATATTGACGATGTTAATTTGTTTCGGTGCCCTACTCAGGTTGATATTACATTTTAATAAAGACAAGCAGGGCATGGAAATCAATATAATGGTTATCCCTACCATTATGATATAGTATATAATATCATCAATTGTAGGAGGAAACGAAATTTTTAATCACATTGTGTCAATAAAGCGTTTGCTTTTACAAATTTTACAAAAGGAGTTTATATTATTTTTTTTTTCAGGTTTTAACAAATTCCCTCATTGCCAACAGTTTACCAAAGACATGTATATGGCTTTGAACTTTTGAAGTATTTCATTTCAATGGTTTTTTTTTTTTTATGTTTTTTATGTATTTTTTATATGCACGGTATGGGGAAATTGCATTAATCATGCATTTATTTTTTGTTAGTTTTTTTTTCTTCGCTAAATTAAAGTATACAGCATACACTATTATGTATTACTGACGTTGTATGATATTTATGAATTTGACTTTTTTTAATTCGAGATGAGTAATGTCATGAGCATGATTTAAATATTTCACATGTACATAATCAAATGCATACGAATATTTGTAATATTCTGTAGAATTTTACCAGGATAAGAAACAATTTTTACGATATCGATACTGTCTATGAGATTAATAAATAGGGCTTGAAATGTATTTTTTTAGACTTATTGAATCTAGAAATTTTCGGACATATCAAAACCCCACCAGAATCCGGATGACTAAAGATTCCGGATGGTCAATGGTTATCTATTCCATCTCTCATTTTCAAACCAAATTTTACTTCATTAGTCACAAATGACTATTAAAGAGCACTCAAAATTTGTAAGATTGATTATACTTTAAATACAGATAACGCGTCCATCAAACCTCTTGTAGTCAACCTGCGATAGACTGGTGCCAAATCCACGGGAGTCGATGGCTCTCCACCGCTTACGTGTACCACCAAGAAAATGTACATATGACAGGAGTTTCATATACAATGTATGTATAACCCCATTAGCATTTCAGAGAACGTAAATTTAGTAATCAAAGTACAGTTGTAAATGTATTATAAAGGATCTAGTCTATTTGCAGCATTGTAATGAACAATATGAACAGACATAATATTATGCTTGTACAAATGAGAGCTAATCAAAATCTTGACCTGAAGACGATCCCAAATATCAGTACCAAACTGTTAATTCATTTTCTACTAGTTCACAATCTAAGCTAGCCTACGTGTAGGTTCAACGACTTAGGAAATTCGTGTATCATTCGCCTACCTGTTGTAATTGTATGATTGTCCAAGACACAAAGGCCAAGCCCGTTTTGAACTTAATTTCAATGTAACCATTATTTATGATTACATGAATACATAATTATGATTATGATAACATTGAAATTAAGGTCAAAGCTAGGCACGTAGCATCAGCGGGGCTAGCCTCCCCCCCCCCCCCCCCCCCCACCACCAATTTCTTGCAGCAAACATTTTTCTTGAATTGACTATATAAAATAGTGAATTAACATGGAGTTGACCCCACATTTTTGGTGGGCATGTAAACAATTGAAGTGAAAGGAAGGAAATTAACAGTAAAATTAGAAATTGAAGCAATATATATACAGGTACAGTATGGTACGCTGCCCCGCCCCCGCCCCGCCCCCCGACGGATAAGAATTTTAACATTTTTGAGAAATATCTAATTTTCCTTTTTTTTTTGCTTGTCAAGATTTTTTTTTTGGATGAGTCTGCCCCCCCCCCCCCCCCCCCCACACTCCCCACTTTCAAAAACGATGCTACGTGCCTGAAAACGGGCTTGGCCTCTGTGGTCTAAGGATCCAGTGGGTTGTGTTTTGTACATGTATACTTCCATAGCTGATGTAACTAATCTAGCTAGCGCGGATCAAGGAGTGTCTGGGGTCGACCGGTGCCCTTGAAAACTAAAATTTTTAGGTATTACCCAAACTTTGTACCTCCAACCCCAGCAAACTAGATCCCTTCTACAACTGGGGAAATTCCTGGATCCGCAGACATGAAAGTACAGTTACACATCACAGAACCTACACACATGTACAAGTTGTTTCCTTGTGACTATTGATTTTCTCATGTCAAGAGATGCAAAAGGCAATTGAATCGAAAATGCAGTGTATTTTTTCACTATTTAGTAGTTTTAACACCCTTGACTCTAGTGATGTTTGTTTCCTTCACTGCCTTTTTTTATCATATACATGTACACAATGATGTATTTTCCTTATTCTTTACCAAACATCACTTTCTTGTCAATCAAATTACGGTGTGTTCATGATGATTTAATAAACTGTCAATTTCAATTTTGATTTACAAGAATCTAAGTTTTTGTCATTGACATTATCGAGCAACCACAATCTCTTGAAACCTAAACTCCAATTTTCTCTGTTATTCGGGATAACTTGAATCTTTAAAAAATCGAATGTCTATGATCTTTCACCAGAGGAAGTGACAAATAATAAATGTAGTTTTAAAAGATGTTTGATCCTTCTAATTAATTAATTTACATTACATTTCTGTTATGTATTGTCTCAATCTTCTGATACACAAATATGTACACACGATTTTAAACGTACAAAATTAAGTGAGGAGAACTGATTAATCAGTTATCAAAAAAACTAATTCGGAAACAATGCAAACACTCTTTAATAGGCTGTATTATACGAGATTATCCACGAACTTTTGGACAGCCATCGTATGTGTAATGTGCAGCAGCGAATTGTCTACTCCATTATATCGCCTTTGTGATGAGAGAAAAATTGTGTAAATTTGACTATAGTACTTGTATTTTATTGAGTTGTCTTACTTGCATTCATCATTACATGTACCAACAATGTACCTAAATATATAGCTTTCGAAAAGTTTTTTCGTCGGTGTTAACGATTACCCATTTAAGATTCCGAAAACCCAAGAGAAGATTGAGTTCAAACCTTACATGACATTATTATCAAGTAATGAATTGATTTAGAAGTTTTGAAATATGGTTTTTCAATCCTCCATAAAACATGTTTTAGAAAAAGATGTTCGGGGATATTATTAGTTATCCAGGTCCAATCAAGGGTGTTCGGGGATTTACCCCGGGTTGTATTCCATACACCCTGAGGCCGATCCATTTCCTATGTTATACAAATTTCAGAATTATATTGTTTTATCAGTGCTTTGCAACTTGAAAATCTGGTCCAAGATCACTCAGAATAAGGATAAATATTTGTAACATATTTTATTAATTAATCATAATAAACAATGTAATTTAATTCAATTGTTAAATAGGGATTTTGACAAATTATTTATTCATTTACTTCATACTTTGATCTATAGGTGCACTTGTACACAAAATTTTTAACACCCGAGGCGTGTTCAGCAGAGAGAGCGCTCGCGAGCGCTCGCCTAAATTTGTGTTGCGGGTATAGGGAATTTTGGCGAGCACTCGCTCTGTTGAACACGCCTCCGGCTTCAGCAGGTGGTACGGAAATTACATCCGGCTTGTTAACCAATCAGATCTCGCGTTATAAGCGACATATAGGAAATAAAGATTTGTTTTAAGGTCCATCTCTTTTCTGCAATTTATATTATACGAGATTATCCACGAACTTTTGGACATCCCTTGTATGTGTAATGTGCAGCAGCGAATTCCCTACTCAATTATTATATCGCCTATGTGATGAGAGGAAACTTTTGTAAAGTTGACTATAGTACTTGTATTTTATTGAGTTGTCTTCCTTGCATTCATCATTACATGTACCAACAATTTATTTCAAATTATAAGATTATGGCTTACACCTAAAATTCCTCGAAGCATATATAAATTATACAAAGATATCAATTGCTGTATGTACATTGTGATTCGTTAGGGAGGATGAGCGGTCAGCAAATATACCTTAATTTTTTTATATACATGTAAATGATTTGGCTATAAACATTTTTTGTAAAGAAAAATTATATAAACCTTAGCTTTAAAATTTGATTAATTTCCTTTATTTTTACACAGAGCTCTTCTTATTAAGGAGATCGATATAGTCTAAAAATGGCCACGTCCATCCAGCCCTCTTTATTTAATTTCCCAGAATAATTTCCTGTCTGTCGTTTTGTATTTGTAAGAATAAAATAAGCCATATCAATATTGGTTGTATATATAGAATATCAAAACACAAACAGTATGAGAAAATCAGAACATTTTATTTAACATATTGTATGAGTTTATTTCTCGTTATTCGGACGAAGGACCGCTTGTTTCCTATCTGAATCCACAAAATTAACATTCAAAGTTCTCAGAAACATGATTCTACTGCATCGCCCTGCATTCACTGCCATCAAACACTTTCAAAAAAAATTATACAACAGATTGTGTAAAAGATAATTCCTATCTTTTTTTATTATGAAATAAGCCTTAAATTTAGATACTTATTACCTGTACATTTGGTTTCTGTAGAACGTTCTAAATCGATCCGATGATTAAAATGTAACATTGCCTTAGAGTTCGATAAATGTTATTTTCATTTAATTTGTCAATCCACATTCATTATTTACCTAATATATCTCAATGTATCTAAATATATAGCCTCTTTCGTCGGTGTTAAGATTACCCATTAAAGATTCCGAGAACCCAAGAGAAGATTGAGTTCAAACCTTACATGACAATATCATCAAGTAATAAATTGATTTAAAAGTTTTGAAAAATGTTTTTTCGATCCTCGATAAAACATGTTTCAGAAAAAGATGTTCGGGGATATAGATTTGTTTTTAGGGCCAGCTCTTTTCTGCAATTTATAGTTGAAATTGCTTCCTTCTAGGCATCTACAAGATGATTATTTTGTCACTAACACAGTACACGAATGAGCATTAGAACTGAATACAACTAGGCACTTTCCGGTTTGATGTGGAATTTGTTGTCTTATAGAAACATGGGTTTCTAAAACATGTTGTTTCTTTTTATCTTTTTGAAATAGGATGCAATTCGTTTTGAAAGTTAGATCGAGCGAGCAGTCGGAATGAAAAAAACCCAATGACATAATCATACAATATGCACTTGTAAAAAAAAAAGAAAATAACGCACATATGAATGTCCTCCATTCTCAATAAGATATTGAGTACATGATTTCAACAACGAAATAGGGGGTTCATAAACACAACCAGTTGAAATACAATAAAAAAAAACAAGTTTATACAAATATCACAGTTTGGCATCAAACGCGTTTTTGACGTCATTTTCGTTCATCACATGAACGATGATGTCATTGGTGGAGTAGTTTTCATCATCCAGCGACTGTTGACGTGATAACCTTGGTGACGTAATGGTGTCCTGACTCTCTGAGCGAACTCTGACCTTCAGACGCCTATCCTCTCTCTGTGACGTCGCTTCCTCTTCCGGAATGTCCTCTAAATATTGATTTCTGGACAGAGATAGTTGCTGCAAGAGTTCGTCCTCCAATGACGGTTCGTCTAATGAAGAATAAGCACTTTCTGACAGCAGAGGAGCAGCAAGGCCTTTATCATCCTCACTTTTATCTTTGGTTATATGAACGTCACTGGAATGCCCGCCATTTTGATGAACGCCTGCGGTGTTTGTTTGACCTAGTTTATTAAGGAGCACAGTTTGTTGATGAATCAGGTGAGTCATTTTCTGCTCCATCTTGTTTATCTTCTCTCGACAATCTTGACTCTCGTCTTCTCGAGATTGCAAATGATTTAGGATTTCATAACGGAAGCTGGAAATATCTTGTTTAACTTCATCAAAGTCTGAAAAATGCATAGATAATGAAGGTAATATAATGATGTCTATTACTGAGGTACAAGTACAGTATGGAAATCAACAAAAAGGGTAACCCGGGACCGACTATAAATGGTTGTATGTGGACGACAGTGCAAGTGTGTGGTTGGGCAAACACTGTGCAAGATTTGAAGAAAACATGAATACTTCTAAACATCAAAGTTGCACGCTACTCTTGCTTCTTTTGCAACCTTGACCTAACAAGTCAAACCCTATTCATTTATATTGTTTCTCGAAAAATTGAATTGATATCATTGAGTGTGCTCCACTCACAATTTACGTGTGCTTTGCATGTTTATCCGGGTTAGTATTTTTAAAATTATTTTGAACCTAAACAGAAGCAATATCAATTTTTACATAAAATATTTCAATAAAATTTGAATACCCCCGGTGTGTGTGTGTGTATATATATATATATATATATATATATATATATATATATATATATACACACATATAGTACTACACAAATTCTCATAGATGTTTAATGTAGCATGCACATCATCTAAAGTGGGAAGGGGGTATGGTGGTAATTGAAAGTTAATTCGTATGTACTCATTTAAAAGAAATAAATTGTTCTAAACCACTCACCATCGTTACTATCGTTCTCTCTCTGCATGTCAAATATGTATCTCTTGACAATTCTTTTCATCACTCTCTGTAATAAAGGAAACAAAATAAAAATTATTTTGGATACTTCATCGAATATCAATTTCCTTTATAATGATAACATTCATCCATAAACATACATTTGGATCAAGATGATATGGAAATCGTAATCTTTCTAGCTAGTGTGAGTGATTTTCATATTAGCAAGGCTATGCAAGCGTTGTGGAAGAAAAAAATATTCCCTTACTCGTAAAAAAAAAAATAATGTAAAAACTAAATTGGAAGTCTTAAACTTCACTGTTATTACAATAACATTTAATTTAATTAAAATTAACTAAATTTAAATTTAAATTAAATTGAATTGAATTTGTGGAAAGACCTGTTGGCCATCTAGATGGACAAATATTATTAAAATAAAAATATCGACGACAGAAGTTTCAGGGCTTCAAACAGTTAAAATATCATATTTTAGGTGTGCTAATTCATGGCAGGATTAATGCTTGATAGTCTGGAATCTTCGGTGGAAACAAAAGAAGCATTACTTTATATGTTAATTTTTCTTCAAACAGATTGGGTTCCGAATCACTCCTGACAAAGCCATTTGTCGTCTGCATTCTCTCTCGAAATCTCTTAATGCCATTTGCCTGATGTGCAGAGCGTCCATCATCCCACCCTGAATTCTAAACAAATAAAACAAAACCTTTACTAAAACTCAAAGAAAATAATTCTGTATTTCTGGGGCCAATATCAACGTGTAACGAATGACAACATATTTTTACTTAAGAGCGCTGCTTTTTCAATAAAGTTTTATAAATTGTACAAAAAAAATGGCCAAAAACTTAAATGAACGGTTTTAATATTTCAAAAAGTGAACGAATTCAGTGTTTATATTTTGTAAGAGAGAATAAATACACCTTTAAAATACTGACCAATGGTGTGTGCCGTGCTTAAGCTTTTTGTGATTCTTTTTTCGAAAGACGGATAAACCCTCCTCAATGTTTGATAAAAGGATCTATAATTCTTTACATATTTAATATAGAAAATAGCGGCCTCTTTCGACCACTGTGTGCTAGCCCTCTCTTACCGTTGTTGTGGGGCTAGTGGCGTACAGCTCCACGTCCTTGATTCTCCCGGGATGAGGCCTCATGTCTCCTGCCTCCCCCTTACAAAAACATCCACTGAATTTTGAGCACAGCTTCCAGACCGACTTTGGAGTAGGAATCATGTTGAACGGAATGGGTAAGGTTGCTCCTGATTTGATGTAGTCCATGTATAGCTTACTACGGGCAAACTTCCATTCGGTGTCCGAGTCTTCCTGCGGAGGAAAATCAAATATTTTCAAGGTCATTACCAAAGGACCTAATAGATTTTTTCGCGATTTTACTATCAGCCAGGAGATAATGTCCTTTAAATTTGTATATTAGTATACATCCACAACCAACTCCTAAGAAACTTATTTTACAAAAATATTGTGATAAGATTATGTATTTTTCATGTCATTATACTTTAAAAACCAAAACAAAAGTCTAATCACCTGAATGAGTTCGAATGACCTGGACATCATGGCAATGAGCATGTTGAGTAGAACGATGACACTGCACCAGTTGTAAGCACCAAAGATCCAGTAACCCACGTACTGGGTGAAGATGTGTTCAAACTCGTCTAACTCTACAATAGTGGCATCCCCGCGCCCGAACAGCGACCAGAATACAGTTCGAACTGTCTTGTCTGGTCTGGAATAGAGGGAAGTTCAAGTGATCACCGATAAACACCACAACATGTGTTAATTTGTCCCTCTATCACCAACCTCTCTCAAATTCCTCAGCCTCAAACCTGAGGTTTTACCTCATATTTATGCCTTTTCTTTTAAGAATTTGAGAACAGCGTTTAGTAATTTCAAAGTATTAGTGACGATAGTTCCAGGTCCACTAGTTTGCATTTTATTAATCGTAATGCATTAGAAATGCTTTGGTAAGTTCTTATCGTCGTATTATTTTACCAAAACGTTTTCATTATTTTACGACCCAAAACTTTGCTGATGAAATATTACTAGTAAGTGGTTTGCACGCAAGAATCAAAAGGTTTCACTTACATTCCAAAAGCTTCCTCTGCCCGGACAGTGATGTTGTTTTTCATGAATTCTACTTTTTCTCGGACTTGTTTAGGGTAGTACCAATACAGATTGTGTAAACCGACCATGAAGGCAACCAGGATTACCAGAAAGATCGCCAAGAACTTGATGATGTCCTGCAAATTAATCGGACAACATCCTGATTGGTGTGTAGCTAAGTATTTATGTACGATTTTAGGCTCAAAGAGCCATATTACACTTATCACCAATATCAAATACATCAAATTCAACCAGTATTTTAAATTACTATAACTGTTTTGTCATTAAATTGTAGAGAATATAGAAAATGACATTGCCAAATTAAAAAAAATCATAAACGCCTCTAGGAAAAATTGAGCAAGCAGTTTGGAATTTGTTTTATATAAGTATTAAAACTGAAAATTTTTCGTGTTGTGAAGCGTAGTCATACCAATTCATTTCAAATACCTTACCGTCATCATCCGGGCTATTGAGATTTGCATAGGACCGAACATTTCATTGGCTGGTAGGATGTAGGAGACTCTTGTAAAGCTGATAACATTGGCAATGGCAAACAGCCCCTCTGCTATGTTGTGAGGATCGAGGGAGTCCCAGTAGAATCTATCTGAAAGGGCATTAATTTTGATTTGTTGAACAAATGCATATATTTTTCTTGCATAACGTTTTGGTCTAAAATATTCAAAATGAGATATTTGATAACTTCATATATAATTTGTTTGATGTCTTATCATTTCCCTCTCACCTGCAATAATCCAGTACATTTGCTTTGCTGCTGTCTGGTCACTAACAAGCAGTTTTTCCCAGGGTTCTCGAGATTCGAAATAATGTAATGCAACGTTTACCTATAATTTTATGGTAGCCAGTTTATTTCAAGATTGTCAACGATGCATTTAAAAGCGATTATCTAAATACAAACTTAGGTATTCATGTAAGCGGAGAAAATATATTTGAAATTTTACATGATAAATTCTGTTACAATGTATACATAATAACATACATATAGTTATAATAAAAAAACGCATAAACTTATTGTTTAGCCATAGTCTTGACATTGAAGCCTTTTTACCCATTTTGCACTTGTTTAATCGGATAGTATTATATTGCTAGGTCAAAAGCAAAGACGATTAATATAGTCTCTGTGTAAATGCTATTAATAAGCTTTTTCTTATAGAAGCTGATTTACCTTCCAGATGCAGACGTACTTTAAGGTGAATGAGGACAGGTACAAGGTGAGAACGGCCACGTCAAGGTAATTATACAGGGAGTCAAAATAGTCGTACAGGCCCTCACTGAACACCTGCTTAATCTCCTGCCACAGCATACCTACAAAACGGGTCAGGTATCCTTAATGCACAGTTATTGGAATCACAGCTAGTGTGCGGAGAGACATAGTATCCTAACATCTAAGGATGAGATTACAAACACGAGGTGTCGTCGTTGTTTGGGCACCGAACCCGTGATATCAGCTCTAAGAGCTGAAATCTAAGAAAACTGTTACGAATAGAAGAGTATGATACGTTTATGTTTACACGATCTTTACTTTTCCATAGCTGTACAGCATGGCACTTGATTCAGTCTAATACATTGAGATGTGAGGATACATTGGTCCAAGGAATAGACCTTTCCTCGTTGTTTACAACTATGCCTCGGCTAATGAGGAGCTTACTGTGGAATCGTTTTTTAAATTCGTGGTGAACAATGTTTGTGGGTAGCCAAAATTTTCCTAGCTCGTGGGGACGTAATTTCTTTGGTAGCAAGGTCGGGATAATTTTTATAAATATTAAACCAATGCTTGTATATACGTATGCTTGCATATCGTGCGGATGTAAATTCATGGACAAGGGATACCACGAAAGCCACGAACATTGGTCCCCCACGAACAATCATTATGGTGATTCCACAGTAATCTTTGTTTTTAAAAGGTCAATTATATGGACTCGAGCGATGCAAGACTCTATTCAGGAAAATTAAATTTACATACATGTACTAGCAACTTAATAAAAAATAACTATAAATCATTGATATGCCGACTATTTTAAAGGGTCCCGCTTTAGAAAAAGAACATAAAGGTGAAAAGCATTTTAGAGGAGTTTTTTCCCCCTTTGGGTAAGAAATTTATTTCAAGATCACTGTTCATTCTTTACGCAACAAGTACTTTAATGGTAAAGCATGAGGCAAATAAGGTCAAGGGAAGAAATTGTGAATAACGTGATATTAATGATGTAATAATTGTGAAGAAATTGTCTTTTTGTGAAGTCTGAGTTAGATTTGACCAAGGAGGGAGAAAATGTAGTTCTGTCATTGATTTTTTCACAAGAGGTTGACTTTGAATTCTATACAAGTTTTTGGGTTGAAGAGGAGAGAAATATGGCTCTACGTGGATTTCAAAGATATCTAATATGACCTTCACCTTGAAAATACATGATTTGCGATCAATTATGTATCTCTTCAATTCTAATCAATGATGAATAATATCCATGATCCAGCGTCTTCACTGATATAACATCTTGGATTGCTCTAACATTATTTTACTTGACCATGCACCGTAAATCATTGGTCAAGATTGACACAAATAAGATGTAAACTTGCGCATCTCATATCACATCCATCAAAATTTGATACCATTATACAGTTGTCTGGAGATCTCGAGACCTACGAACCAGATAGATCGGAGGGTCCTGCACATATCTATTCATGACATCAACGATGCAAACAGCCTAGGGAATCGGAAATTTATTCAGAATTAGAGGCTCCGATTCAGAGATTACCGGCCATTTATAATTATAAGCTGTTTGGCCCAACTCTACAGAGAGCTAAGTACTATGGGTTCAAAGGAGCACGGAGGAACTAGATTTGACACCGAGACATGAATTCAAACGTCACGGGTCTGGAATTTATCAGTGTCAACTTTGATTTAGATTTCTAATTAATCTTATTAATTATATCACTGGTAAGTACTGGTTAATAAAGACAAGACAAAATGATTGATCTTGCCAAACATCTGATGAAAATTACATCAACAAATAAACAAAATTTAAAAATCTCGGGAATCCTAAGGACGAACGAAGACGACAAAAGCTATAAAAGTATTTACCAATTATCCATAAACTGAGTCCTATTTGTATTACTTCCGGTCGGCAAGTTCGAACCACGAAGTCCTCAGGCAGCGTCAGTCTGCTGTGGTTTTTGTACCAGAGGTAGTGTCTGTAAGGTCCCGGAAATGACGACAGCCGACTGAGGTCCGTGGTGCCCTCCGCACTGGAGATCAGAATCATGATCAGGAAGGTTACAAAAGACATGGCGTGACCGATGAACTTAATGCAGGGGTACTGGAGAAAACGCCCGACCTAAGAATGCAAACGGAATACAAAATGCACAAGTGTGCTCTTTATATGAATGCCAAGTATTTAATTTTTAGAACACATTTCAATGGGGGGGGCATTGCTTATTAAGTAAACGTTTCATTAACGTTTCACAAGGCTAACTACTACTTTGAAACCCTCACCACAATGACATATTTGACCAATACAATGACAAACAATATTATCAATAACACTATTATCATTATATATTTTATTCATTTTTTATAGCATTCTGTAGGATGATTTTTTAAGCTAAGTTACATTAAATGTATAACTTTAGTTCCAAAATAAGACTGAGGGCCATTTTTTTTTAACCAGGGTCTTCCATAAAATTCTAAAAAAAAAAATACATGTATTTCAAGGTACTGATGTTCAAGATAATTATATGAAAATGAAAGGTGCAAAGAGACTTATGGATCGCCGTGAAGCGCGGTGTTATAAAGCTTTATTATAATGCAAGCCATTGCAAGTCATTTCTGCATAAATACATGTTAAGATTGCCTTGAAAAGACATGATTGATATGCAGAGGATATTAATAATTGTATCATATGATATCATTATATTGGGTTAAAATGTACATAATTGTATGTATGCTCGCGAGGCTCACCTAACGAATATACAGTGTGACGGGTCATAATATTATCTTATTTTACATGTACATGTAACTTCATAAATATCAAAACACACGAAAAGCATGAAAAAGCAATCTCAATGAATTTATTGAGGAATCAGATACTATTGTAAAGATGGTTTGTTATTGGTAAGAACTGGGTACAGATACTAGATACTTTTAAAATACCGCTGAGTCTTAAAACTTAGTATTCAAATTTCAAATTTCAACTTCTTAATTATGTTGATATTGGAATGCTGAATAAACATTGAACGAGAGTAAGACTCATTCCAACCTCCAATCTGAGTTTAATGTTTTTAACAGCATTGTCCATAAACTAGATCTGTACTCTCCTTAAAATGTCAAGAAGTACAAGCTATCTTCAGCATCACAGTTCTTTAAACACTGGCTTTTCTTGCATGATGTTGTTAGTCTTATTTTTACCAAAGTACAATATATATTTCAATACGAACCAAACGTAATTTATATAAACTCCATTCTTATGCAAACTGAATGAGCACCCAGTCGTGTTTGGTTCAAGTGCAAAATATGTCGAACAGAAATTAACCCAAGCGCAGGAACAAAAAATCTTTCTTGTGTAAATATTTAGAACTCGGTAAACACCTGAACTTTCCTGGCTCAAAATATTGTCTATTTCCTGTCTATGGCCGATTTACATCTTTACGCCCTTGCTGAAGTGCTTCTAATGGTTATTTATTTTTGTAATCGTTTGATAGAACCGCGAACTACTTCTTACCGATATATCAAAAAAGTAGTTCGAGTGTCTTCGAATATAAATGATTAACACAGTTCCTTCAAGGCATTCTTCTATAAGACGGTTTTTACTGAGTGTAATTGAGAAGAAAGTTTGCATAATATGTCCCCCGATACTGCCAAAAAAAATATGAAATTAAAAAAAGAGCAAGAATGAGAAATAGCAATAACAATTCTTCTATTGACTTTTCCCAATCGCTTATACAGATATGCATTCTTACAAATGCTAATCTTAACACAACACGAATAATAAACACTCCAGACCTGAATAAGCAGGGATTTGGAGATTGGCTAACTATGGGGTCGATACTGAGTGAACTCGAGCTTACCTTAGAATGAGGGGCAAATATGTATAGAATGGCTAATAAGGGATAGACAGAGGTTACTCCGAACACCATCAGGGACCGGAAAAACCAATTGGAACGCTCCATGGCCCTCAGATCGTTATACCATATACTGACCAGTTTCTGTTGGCAACTAGCGTGGGCTACAAACTGAAATATGCAATGAGTTAAGAGCACTGTTCGTATTGAATGGAATACATATATTTTTTTATTCTTTATCATTAACGTTCTTGAATGAAGAACAATTGACTATCAGAAAGGACTAAGAGCAAAGCAACCATTTCCTTTTTATTCTATATTACTTTCAGATAGCTTTTTATTTATTTTTTAAATCTTAAAATGAGATCAAATTACCATTTTTAATAACTTGACCCAGAGTTAGTGTAACATAGTTTAAATTGCTACCCAAACTGAATGAATGAAAGAAAAGTTAAAACACAACCCCACGCTTCCCATTACTTGACAATTGTACAAATAATTAAAAATGTCTGACAGGGTATGCATTAAATATTTTTATTTAAAAACATAAATAACTCCCAAAAATCATTACATCAAAACTTCCTGCAAGTACATTTCTGCACATCTATACTTTTGTCTTTAACAACAAAAAAATTCTAAATTCAAAAGTGCCAAAATTCGCAAAAAAATGAATTCGGGATTTCCTGGTAATATGCACAATCTACACATCATGGCTTTAATACCTAGTACCTACATAGTTTCTCAAACTTAAGGTTTAAGAGGATTTACGCTTACAAACTGTTCATTACTATATTCAATTCATGGCCAAAATTCCAATTTCAAAGGGGCCGAAATTCCCAGAAAATAAATAGAATCTGAATTTCCTGGTTATATGCACACCTACACATTAAATACCTATTAACGTTTTACGAAATTCCGTGGAGCAGTTTAAGTTGCGCTTACAAAAAAACCAGGATTGACAGGCTGACTGACGAACAGGTTAAACACATTATAGTATCATTGCAATCATCATAGTATAATAATTTCATATTTTCTGATGAGGGGTCTTCATATCTTGGTCAGTGAGCATCCAACTCTGCGATATGTTTTCATGGTGAACAAAGTGAACGAATACACTCTTTAGCAATGAAACTTCTCGGTAGAATAATCTAACGAGGGAATGCTAAGCTCTCAGCTGGATAAGAGTGTAAGATATGTTTGACCACCATCACTCACTTTTTTCTCGCTGTAGTGTATTGCCAACTTCAGCCGAGACAATTGCTCATACGTTTCGTCATCAGGTTCACGTTTTCTTTTATTGAGAAGTTTTTCCAGCTCATCATGACCTCGGACTTTGTCTAATAACCGAACTACGTACTCACTTAATTGATCTGCTAATGCTAAATAATCACTCTGAAAAATGAAAAATAAACAGATGTACCATTATAACCGTAGTAATATTGAGTTCAGCCATAAATACGCTCATCATTTCCACGCTTGACGTCAATAGCCATGCGTTGTCATTCTATCCAATTTCCCTCAAACGAAAAATCAAACATTATACTGACAAGCAAAACATTATATTCTCCTGTAAGATGGATGCTGCTGATAACAATCTCAATGACTTTGTATTTCTGTTTGGTTTTTTTTTTTGGTAGATCTCACCTTGTAATATTTTTCCACTTTTGCAACACATCTAAGTTCCCTAGCTAGTTCAAATGCAGTCAAAATAGGATCATTACTGGATAAGGATATATAGGCGCTACTGGCTAGGCCTCTGTAGGCATTCAGCCTCGTTTTGGCTAATCGTAGCTGGTCAAAGACCAGTTTGTTGCTACACTCCTGACAATTACAGTAATAATGGTGAGGCTTCCTGATTGTCTCGCCACGTAACAACAAAAGCTGGACAATCTCAAACTGGTTCCGCTCAGCGGCCAGAATCAGAGGAGTAATGTCAGAGGAAAACGGCGAATCTTCGCTTGTTGTATTGAAAAAATAATCCGTCTCCCCAAAGCGTTTATTTTCACGTTTGACGTCTTTATACTTTGGGTGTTTAAGTATGGTTTCTGCGATTTGTTCATGACCTGCACTAATGGCTTGTAGAAGAGCTTCGTGAATACTGGAAGCATTAGACCGATCAAGAAGCAATTCGACAACCTACAAATGTCATCCATTTCTTATTACACTATCATTATTACATCTGTATACTGCGAACGAAAGGAAAATAAATGTCTTTTGAGATCAATGCAGCTGATTTCCGATTCTTTTGATTATTTTCAATAAAATATGTTCAAACAAACAATGCAGCTGGTATTTCATACATATACACAAATTTAAAGCAATCATTTTAATCATAGTTTTCGTAGAAAAAATCTTAATCTTATTTTATTTTTTAGTAATTCTATTTATTTAATAATAATCACCGGTCTTTGCCATATTAGACATCGTTTAATTGTCGATTAACTAGTGTATAAACGTTTGCATATAATGTTGATGCCAACTCTGAACGAACTAATTCGTTTACATCTTTGTGTTTGATATTAAACAGATGACAAGTGGCTCTCAATCGAAGTGAATTACCTCCAAGTGTTCGTTCCCCACAGCCAAACGGAGAGGAGTGCGTCCAAGAATGTCGTTAAAATCGACGTTAAAGTTAGGGTGCTCTTCCAGCAGCCGTTTTACGGTCGGAATGTCCCCGAATTCCGCGGCAAAAATGAATTCCTCCTCGAGGTCTGAAAGCTAAAAAGAATGGCTTTTTTTAGTACATACAGTGGATGTTACTTAATCTTCTTTGATCGCATGATGCAATTAGAATTTGTTTCAGTCTGACAAAAATAAAAATACGGGATTTGTCCTTTAGAATTTTTTTTCAATTCATGTGCATGTTTCCGTTATTCATGGGTCACGACTTTATAAACAAGCTAATAAAAATATTATATAAAAGAGTATGTGAATAAGGTACATTTGCAGAGGAAATAGGGCATTTAGTTCGAAAATGATTCACACCAGGTATATATAGATGCCTTTCTGCACTCTGATCTCTCAAATTTGTCTGTCTAGCTCGCAATCATGAGAAGTCGATATGCTTAGAATAATTATCAGTTCCTTTCAAATATGTACTTTACCAAACATAATTAAGTAAATTTGCTTGAAAAGTTGTCACAAGTGGTTAACAAATTGCCTCATACATCATAAAAAATAGTACAAACCTAACTAAAAAGAAATCATTATTTCAGCATTACATAAAGCCTATATGCTGTATAATCGGAGCATACAAAAACTGATGCTTTTATGCTAATCATCAATCAAAGGAGAACTCAACTGCTTTTCTAACCGTAATTATCGGAGCACTCAGCGATTTATGGTTTGAGCCTCATTTACGGTCCAAAAAACTATTGTAATTGTGAGAAAAACGTGTAGTGAAAATACGCCCATGGCACCTTCCTCGGTTATAGATTACAACATTACTTGACGTATGGATTTTTTTGTATGTTTAACAAAGCAGTTAAAATTACTACAAGAGGATAATTTCTAATTTTAAACTTTGAATCACCAGTATGTAGCTTTGTTATTTTATTTATGGAAACTCTCAGAGTCTTGCGTTGCAAGAATACAAAAGTACTGACTTATTATGATAAGAATTCCAATTTGAAGCTTCACGAAATAATAATTTACTTTTATAAGTATTCTTTATTTTTTCTACATTTTTCTACAAAACCATGTTCATAGTCATTTGAAATAAGTTGTACGTGAACTTAAATATATCGACTACTATTAACTTGTACTATGTAACTTCTGATGGGCCTGAAGTTGTTAGGTACTTACGGGTCCTTTGCTGTTGCTGGACTTTTCACTGGACAACGTCAGCCGAGATAACGACTTTTTATTCTGATGAGATTTGTACGGCATGCCGTCGTTCACTTCATTGTTGCGGGAAGCTAGAAATAAAATCAGGCACTCGTTAATAATCTACGACGTAACAGAGTTTGATGCAGCGGAATTCCAGAATGCACAAAACGTCACAAAGAATTGACCATGTCCAGGAATGTCTTCAACATTTTGAAAACACACAGTACACTGATAAGTGAGCGTGTTATGATCTTCAGCTATAAAGCACGGAAAAGAGTTCGCATGTGGATAATGCTCTATTATTCCCTTGTTACTATGGCGACCAGGTAAAATAATGGGATTTGATTTGTCCTCGGCGGCAATTACGACGAATTATTATAAATAATGTTCCCAGCTGTTTTTCTTTCTTATTTGGTTAAATCACGGATGCTATTTAACACAATCACGTGATTCCATATCCCCTCACTATTGCCATATGAAGGATACGTGTAACAAACATTTTGGTGCATTATTACACTTTTTTTTCACCTCACATATTTTCTGCGAATTGGAAAACCTTGCTTATCAAAAATACGAGCTGATCTCCTGATAGCATCACCCAAAATCTTGTATTCTGCTTTGCAAAACACAACACACGAGGTCTTTTTGGTTATATCTTGCTTGCACCAATGAAAAAAAAGGAGATAAGTTTATCTTTAAAATCAACAGGTTCAACATCGATAATTGATGGTTGTAATTAAATGGAAGGGTGCCGCCACATGCAACAGGTGTGACCATTGAAAACCCCTAAAGCTAAACTATTCATGACAAATACAATACACGTCTATAGTGTACGTAGATAAATATTGCATACTTTTGAAAATTAATGCGGAAACTTAAAAATCATCATTATACATTAAAATTTTCATTTTTGGTTTTGGATGAAGAGGTACACCGAACAATTTGAAGATGGAATTTTTCATAACTTTTTTTATTGTTAGCTGGTGGCTGTTCAATGGTTTTAGAAACGAGAAATGATCCTGTGGGGTCAAGGAGATGTCAGATCAGATCAATGTGTAAAGCTATAGTATGCAGTCTGCATTTCATGTAAAACTTGAAGGTCAAGAGAAATGTCGGAAAATGGCACATCTTTACGAAAGTAATGAAGTTATGATTTTAACCATAAGAATGCACAAAAGCAAGAAACGAAATTATATAAAAAAAATGGAAACTGTTTTACTTAATTTATATCAATCTATACTTGTACATGTAATTTGTTACGTTGTTTCCAACTATCTAATCTATTTAATTGACTGATCTATATGATTATAGCCTAGTGCATGTAGCAGCTTTTCAATTAAATTGTGATGTAATAGGTAAACTCTTTCGAAACAAATGCAATGTTTCTGGGTTTGTTTCACTGAAATATAGTATACAATTATTTAATGCTTGAGCAGTCAATAGACCAGACCTCAGGATCATGAAGCAATTTAAGACTTAAGTCAAAATTTCAATGAGTTATAAAAAAAATTGTTTATCATAAAATTGTAATCGAAATTTGTATTTAACAACATAATATCAAAACACTTTTAATAGCAATTCAATTTTGTCAGTGTTTTCAATCAGGAGACATTCATACAGTGTACAAGTTTTGACTTAAGTCTAAGTTTGCTTCATGATCCTGGGGCCTGAATATTTTCCCGAGGTGCAGGGAACAGCTCAATGTGTTTTAGTGCCCGAGGCCAACGGCACACTGAGAATAGAACACACTGAGCTGTTCCCTGCACCAAGGGGAAAAATTCTGGTCTATTGACTGCTCAGGCATTAAATAATTGTTTTATTACCTAATTCCATTTTTATTATTTTGTGTTCACAATTCTAAATTACAGAAGTTTTTCATAGCATTATGCATTCAGGTCATTGTTAATCCTAGATGACCTAAATGATAAATTTTAAGAACAATAGTAAAACAAACATAATAAAGTGATCTTTTAATCTTGTAGCAGTTAAACTTTTTCCCAAATTACGTTGCCGGTCCAATAGATCGCAGTCTATTGACCGACGGTCTAATAGATCTCAGTCTATTGACCAGTGGTCTAATAGATTGCAGTCTATTGACCGGCAGTTCAATAGATCACTTTCAAACCAGAATACACATACAAAATAGACAAAAATATTTAATCTGTAATAAAACAACAAAATCCCTTTGATTAGGTAATAAAACCGTTTAACAAGAGCTTGAACTTTCGATGGGATGTTACTATCTATTTGCTCATCTAAACAAGCTTTCAAGTATTGACCTCCTTTCTTTCAATTTGCTAAGCATTTAATTAATAGAAAATATATTATACTTAAATGAATTATAATCCATAATTCATAGCGACGATGTTCAATGTTAATGTCTTTTATTTGTTATTAACTGGAGGAAAATCATAATTAACGTATCAATTCGTGTATCATCGGGGTCTTTTGGGGGTAAAAAGAGACCATCGAAATTAAAAAAAAAAACAAAAAAAAAACGAAGGTTCTTTACTGCAATTATATTTGAAAACCATATATAAAAGCAATTTTCTTTCTTGATGTCATGGGAAATCTAAACATGCAGTTCAGACAGTACAAAAAGACCAATAGATATAAAATCCACGCGTACGAGAGCATAGGATTGGCTTTCTGAAAAAAAAAGAAGCATAGGACAAAGGAATCTTCTAACAAAATCAGACCGCATTGCAGGATAGGCATTTTGTTCTTAAATACGATTCAAAAATCAATTTGTATCCAGAGAAACAGTTATTTAGCAGAAAATTAAATAAAAGAAACGAAAGGACGTCAGAATCACAACGACTTTTCAATTAAAATGATAATACAAATGATATGTTGGTTTTTTTCAAAACATGGACGCGGGACATTGTAACCATGGCGATTTTGAACTTAGAAGTATTTATCTGCGACCTTGACGCCAAGTATAAAGTTTCTATAATACGATTTGACATTGGTATGAAAATATGGTTAAAACTTGAGATGGAGATACGGATTTACCCAGTAGGAAGGAAACAGAATGAATTATAAACTTGAATTACGGATAGATATGTGACCAACTAAATAAGAATAGATTTTTCTTATATACATGATACACCGTAAATGTCATTTTGGTAAGCTAAATAGATTGTTTAACAACCCTTTTTGATCCTTTTTTTTTACATTGACTTTAACAACATTTTTAAAAAAAAAATAGTAATAGTAATAGTAATATGTGCAATGCATAAAATATTTTTAACGTAAAAAGGGAAGAAAGAAACAAAGATCATCGATGCAATATCAATATCAGAAGGACATTTTAATAATTGAAAATGCCTGAAAATATAGAAAGCTTCACATACAGGTCAAATATTAACGGTTTTGCAGAGAGAGAGAGAGAGAGAGAGAGAGAGAGAGAGAGAGAGAGAGCTAAAAACGATCTTTGAATTTTTGAAAATAACTTCAATTATTCATAGATCAAATAAAGACATGAGATACATTGTACACATTCATGTTTCAAAAAATGCCAAAAATCTGTTTAAGGCGGTGCATATGAAAGGATTGCTATAATTACACAATTATAAGAATTACCAGTACTTGTATCTATCCACAACTGAATAAGGAAGTACTTACTTAAGGGGAAAGAAGAGCAGCGCTTCAGAGCGCAGTACTTGTATTGCCGCCAGTCAGAATGCATTCTGCTCCTCAGATGTTAACAAATATAATGATGCGAATGAATTTCCATTTTTTTAACAAATGAAATATCACATGCAGAAGTATTCTTTCAGCAAAACGAAGTTAATCGAAGAAAAACCGTGATGCCATGCATTAAGACCTCAACAGCTTGCAAAAAACTAAGCGAAAAGTCCGTTATTGCAATTTTCCTCCTAGAAACCCGAACATCCCAGAGCACAAACTTATTTTAATATGTAACATAATAGCTGATGTACAACTGGAGTTATAAGCTGTGTAACAAAGCGTAAGGAATGATCATAATCGATGGAGGAATTTTGTTCATTTACCAAGAGCTTAGTCACTCAAGTGGGCACTTGAAGCCAGAAACAATGACAGTAGTTCGGCGATAATTAACCTTAGCTTGACACCATCCTTGAAGAAAGAACAAAAACCCCTTATTACCAACGAAAGAACAGACATGTAGTTGTCGTAGAGATTAATAGATATATTATAGCATTTGTAAAGATGTACATGTAGATCACACTTGGCTACTTTTAAGATATTCATTTTTTTTTTATTCTTCTGCATGGCTTAATACCATTGTACTAATAATGCTCGGAATTCTCTGAAAACATTGACGTAAGGTTCCGAATTAAATGGATGAAATCAAGAATGTTACATCTGTATAAACAACAAAATCGACATCACGAAACCAAAGTTTACAGTTTTGTTTGACAAATCGATAATTGCTTTCTAATGCATGTCGCGCATTTACTTACCTAAACGTCAAAGATAATTACATGTACGTTGGGGCTTTGTAAGGGACAACGCAATTCTAACCAAACAAACAGAGAACATTTATCATTACGGGTTTGGATGAACTCAGATTTAGAGAACAGAAGGGCAGCGATTCGGTAGCTTTGCCAGTCTCATTTTTCACCAATGCTCGTGCCAAAATGAATATCGCAAACTTCCGAAATCAAGCGATCGGGCGTTATTTTTTGCATATTTCATGTATGGGAATATACATGTAAAGAAGGAATATCGATTAATCTAATGTGATGGTATAGAATGTTATGAAAAATATTCTAAAATGTGGAGACAACAAAAATTTAAAAATTGTATTTTTTCATAATTATTTATGTTAGTTAATGAACATAGCGGGGACTATAAATACACAGTTCTTTAATTTTTTCTTTTCTTTTCAAGGGCAATAACATCAAAGACGAAATATACAAGTTTCAGAATAAAGAACTTGACTGTATTTATACAGACCTGAAGTTTTAATGCTAAAATGAAGGGTATCAGATCTCAATGCCTAATCTTTATCGCCATCTAACAAAAAATATGTTCAACCTAAACCAGGGTCCAGTGTTTAATAGCAACAACCGAAACAAAGTGCACATATTTTTTTAAAATACTATTTCATACTTCCGCCAACTCAGTAATTAACCCATCGCAATCATTAGCTGATCAGATAGTGGTGGGATGACATGTGATAAATGCTTCTACGCATTACATACATACACGATTATCGGCATATTAACCTTCGGTATTTATAGAAACAATTAAAGCAAGAGCGACGCACTCTTTCCAAGTGGAAAGTACATGGTATACCCTTGGTCCATTGGGTGTCATCAATCTGCAACTATGTGAAATATTGAAGAAACAAAACACACTTTGATTAAGAAGAGGGGTTGGGGAATTAAGGGCAATTGTTCTCAAGTTACATAACAACAACAAAAATAATAAGTGGGTTGGGAGGAGGGGTAGGTGGTGGTAAATATTTCTTCTTCTTTTTCTTAAATTTGTACTGACATTCTACTTTAGCTATTGAAGCTGTTATGTCCGAAGGATGAGATCGACATTTTGTTGCGTGGAAAATGAAGTCAGACCTTGTTTAACAGCAATGTATAAAGCAGTCACCAAACCACCTCATCCAATTGGTCAATAATTCGCTTGCTCTAACAGAACATCGACTATCTGATCCATCGTCTCTCGCACTTTGCAGTGCCAACTGACGCGCTCTGTATGTTAACTGTCCTGTAGGTCATTAAATGCAGTTTATTATCTTGCGTAGGTTAAAAAAAATATTTACCTCCGATCCCTTTTAAAAAGAAATATCTAAAGAAAACGAAACAAAAATACACCAAAGTTCAAACTCAAAGTAAACAGTATTTAGTATTTTATTCCAGACATTTACCTATCAGAAGAATTGTTTTAGACGATGCAAATTGGTTACGAATTTCTCATCAATGTGGAATGTACTGGATTCTTGTTTTGTGTGAGAGTGAACGATGAAGTGCCTTATCACAACGGCCAATCGTTTAACATTCTTAGCAGTCGAAGGTCAACGTCGACCAATGAAATTAGCGAATATTGTTTTGAAAATAAATTCAAAATTCAAATGTTCTTGTTTTATTGGGGTATTAACTAGTCTGGAAGAGAGAAAAGGGTTTACATGAAAATTTTAAGAGGGTTCGATGGCGTATCCATTATTAGACTGTATTGGTCTCCTTTAGAATAATACCTCGGAAAATATCCAAATTTTAAATATGAAATGAACATGAACATGTAACATCCATGTAAACACAATTTAGGAGGCCAACCAATTACCCGTCGGATCTATCTTAAAGTTTTAGATAAAGATTTGTTCAGCTATGAACAATTATTTAGTAGAGAAACATTCCTCATATTTATATAAGCTTTTGAATTTTAGTGTTTTTCCTATGTCTTTTTGCGTAGCTCTTCTTCTAAAGGAGATCAATATAGTCTAAAATGGGTCACGACCATCAAGCCCTCTTAAACTCAGTCTAATTTGTGGAACAATGGGATAAACAACATAATTATAATTATCAACATCATTTTCTTCCTCTTATATTGAAATTATATCATGGGGGAAATTGGATATCTTATTTATATAGATCACCAAAAGTTTACAAACAGTGGTTTGCTGTAATATCAGTGTAATATAACCCACGTGGAATCAGCGTGCCTCGTAATTGAGACTTTCTCCGTATGTACTTTTACTGGGAAGAAAAGTCCAGGAGGACGTTAGATTCATGCATCATCCTAAAAAAAAATTTTAAAAAACGTATATTTTTCAGATAGATTAAATGTTTTAAAAATTTAAAGTCGACTTTTCTGCGGGGAATTCAAAAGGAAACCGAGTTAAGATTATAAATATCTTTTTGTCGTGTTTTCTCGGAGAAGCGGAATATTTATCTTTTTAATGGAACTACAGGGATTTGTTAATAGTTATTTGTGATCTACATACGCAAATGTTTCTCCCTATGTTGCGTAAATCAATAAAACATTATTCCTGAAAAAGATTAAATCTGTAAAAAATAAAGATTTGTTCGTAACTGCAATTTTTAAAAAGGAAATAATTTGTTTAAAATTAAATTAATAAAGCGTTATATTAAACGAATCAAGAGTTTACAAAATGTGTTTCTTATTATTTGTAGAATAAGAATTTAAGAAGAAAAAGAATATTTCTGATATTGAGACAAACATGAAATCGATTCAGATTACATTGTATGTTGATTCACCAGTTGCAACTGATGAATACTAGCATAAGATGAACTATGACAAAAGAAAAAAAATAAATAAAAAGCCCAAGAAAAAAACAAAACGAGTTACAATATATCCTCGAATGCCCCTTTGTTTGCCTTCATGAATCATATTTAAGATCTTTTTTCTAAAGTTGTTCTTCGAAATCCCTCCATTAAGACCAAGAAGATCTGAATTCGGAACGATGTAAAATATCTGTGAATCAAAACAGTCATAGAAATCTCGTAGTCATCTGTTCAAACAGAAGATAGGGCAAGTGTGTACACTCCATAGAAAAAAACGGGGCAAGCTGACAGCATGAACATATCGGCATGAAAATCAATGCAACCTGAGAGAAACAACACGTGGTGCAATCAGCCACTTCAAAGATGTAAAGCAAAGCACAATCCTATTTTCTTTTTTGCTAACCCCCCCCCCCCCCCCAACCAATTTGTTATCCAGTCAGTGCACCAACCAAATAACCTTAACATAAAACTAATATCTTAAACCATATCATTTTTATTTCGGAACATTTTATTATCATTAAACCCGCCCATTGTATCAAAAACGGAAATGAGTCGGGTAACCGAAATGTTATTATATTAGCGGATTCCAAAATAGTTATTTGACAACCATGCCGTTATAATAATTAATTTTCCGCCAGTTAGTTTCATGGGATTTTCTTAGTGCATATTTCAACTGAGTAAATAGTGCACGGCGAATTCGCAATGAATTCAGGCCTTTATTAATTAAAACAGTTTCATACATCAAACAATTTTTTTCTTGTATTGCTTTTGGGCTGTGAATTCTTATACCCGATACCCGTTAGCACGCCCAATTGATTACATGTATACTAGTATACATAAATAAATATTATAATGCATATAATAATTAAATCCATCTGACCATAAAATAATAAGTGTCTACAAAAATTGTTCTTGATATTTCACATACGTTTCAAGCGGGAAGAAAAATCTGCTCACTTATCTACTTCCAGTGAAACAGAAGTACTGGTTCTTGAAACTGCATATCGTATACGTCTAATAAACAAGGAAAACCGCTCTTATATACGTAATTTTAACAGATTTATGTAATGTGGGAGGTCCCTAGTTTAAAAACTAACATAATTATGAAAGAATGAATATATTAATCAAATCTTATGTTTTTAAATGCATGTTTTAAATTCTTCTGACCTCCTCAGTTATTAATCCTATCTCGTTCAAAACACTGATTTAAAGATATAAAGTTGGTTTGAGAAAATAAAAATATCCTCTTCTAATGGATTTTACTCCATAAACCCTGAAGCACAATTTTCTGAAATTGATTAGTTTTAGTTGAGAATTAAATGTCTCTCGTTAAAATTATGGCAAGTCTAAAATCATTCTGAAAAATCATTAATAGAAAGGTTCAATTAGTTTAAAGGCGGGTAGAGGTGAAGAAGAAAATTGAATTCATTTGAATGTTGAGCTATCATAGATCTACATACAGTCTGTAGGTGGTATGTTGCATCTAATAAGCAGGTGTGAAATACTTACCTGATAAACGATTGGCAATGATAAACCCTCTCCCTGCCCTATAGAAGTTTCTTGAACGCATTTTTGAATCCATCACCACGTCATTTCATCAGCATAAAATTATGTTGATGTTCCCATTATTGCAAAAGTCTTGAATTATTTGTTCCTTCCGGAAAGGGAACAAAAAGTCCATTCGGAACGGTATGGAAAATCATCGCTGGTAAAAATAAAATCCCATGTGTAAACGGATTGTGTCACATAATTACGCAAGTATCATGCGGCACGCGCTGTTTTAGATCCTGATTTGAGACAGACTTGGATATCAGAAGGTATTTCCCGTGCTAATGCTACTCACTACCCCAGTAATCTGAATAAATCACGTGTAGCAACAGTAGGACGGTTTGATATTTGATTCATCCGTCAAGTCGTTTTTAATTAATTGAACAAAGTGAAGTATAGATTTTTGTATCATATTGACCAACAACACTGACTTCGACGAACTCAGAAAAGACGGAGCATAGACGAGCTGTTTATAATGCTGCGTTAACGCCCTACTAGCAAAGAAAAGCTTGAAATAATAAACTATGGAAAAATCTGCTGGAATCACACTCAGCTCTGTTAACCACAGCGGTAGTGAGGTGGAATTTTTTATGACAGATAATTCGCATATATCAGAAATAAGGTTTGAAACACATCAATGCAATACAGAACATATAAGAGAAACAGTGATATTTATCTATAAATATCTAAGTACTAGTAATCTATGCAAGTAGTTTCTTCACGTCGACTTTGACTGGATTACTTCTAATAATTATGCACGTTCTTCCAATTTTATGGATTTATTGGATTTTTTCAAATATCGTCGTTGAAGACATATTGAACACTTATTGGCATCGTATATTTCCATCAAAATAAAAAAAATCATGCAGTTTCTATCACCTTCCCAAGGTTTTAAAAAGAAAAAACTGCAATATACATTTTATGTCATAATTTGTAATAAATTGAAATATTCTGAACATGAGACAGTTGAGTAGCCGGAGATAAAGTGAAAATAAGGTCAATAAGAAGGCGCTTTTATCTAATTTTGAAATATTACGCTTATTTATTTTACTTGGATGCAGTTTAGAATTGAGGTTAAGCTTAATAGAAGACCTTATGAATTATTAGTTCATATTATGAATGCTGTGTGAACATCGCCGATCGGTTTAGATAAAAAAAGCCCATCAAGCCCTCTATTTTAACATAGACTCTAGTACTCGTTGTCAATGTTTACTGAACAGTGCAAAATATTAGACATCACAATGTCGGGGCATATATTGGTGGACTTATTGTGCTCATGATTTATACATCTGTATCATTGACAGATTTGTGCTTAATTTGAAATACGACCTCCAACTTCCAAGAAATCCCAATGTTTATTTAACAAAAACAAACCATTGGGCTAAAATCAATCAAGACTGATTATAAGATCAGTTTTGTTGTTTTGGATAGGATCCTCTCATGTACATGTAGTTACATGTAGCAGCTGCGCTCGGATTATATTTTTTAACAAACACATCGGTAACTTGGATAAAATCAAAGTACTGAAATTACTGAAAGCCGGGTCCTTTCAATGTGCATACGGTATTTACTTTTTCCAGGGATAAAACTACAAATCAAATTTCTTTGTATGGTTCAATAAATCTATAGTTGGCACATGCCCAGTAGTGGGGATGGGGGTGTACACCAGCATCACGTGATTAAAATAATTTTTTGCACCGCTTGGTAATACATTAATGCAGTCTGCAAATCAAAAAGAAATGATAAATGTTTAATGCCTTATATTGTTGGGACACATTCGAGGTTTGCATAATAATATACAATGAAAATGAAGTAAATTAATTCTAAATCCACATAAAACTAAAAAAAATATCATTAAGCAAGTGCGCATATTATGTTCGATAAAGACTGGGAAATAGGGAAAGAATGGGAGGGGGTAATTGATCCAATCGGCCGATGAAAGAAGTTAATTTTCATCGATGAATTCAATCAACAGTAAAAATACCAATAGATTTAGTACATGTATAATTTATATAGTTGCTCTATAAACAATTTTTTATGACGGAAGCTTCAATTTTTAATCTGATCGATGGTTTTTTATTTTTCGCCAAAGCTCAGTGATAGAAAACTATAATAACTCGTTATCCTATTTACACCTTTTGTAATTCCATACAGTCTAAGTGCATCCTACAGGAATCATCCTTTGCTGTATGTCATTACTGGTGTTTCAAATCCAATTCGTATAATCTTTTAATTTCATTATAAATCGTATTTGCAAATTACACACACTTCAATAGCAAACGCGAAGGACTCCAATGATATTCAATTTAAGCGATCAGAAGGATTGACATAAAAATAACTCGATAGCACTGAGGTGGATTAGTGGCAAGTAGCTCGAATAAAGTTTAATGGCAAAGCGATAAGCTAAAACAACGAATTCAAATAGGTCGCCAGCTATCATGAAAATAGATACTTCAACAGCCTTCAAAGCACCAAATTAACGCAAGGAGGATGAGAGTAGAATGTAGAGTTTTACAAAAACGGATCCCAGAGGATTGACGCAATTTAAGAATCAATGGTAGTAGATAGTTTCATAAATTAGCTGAATCGACACACACGGGAACATTTGAGACTAAATCAGATAGTTTGACTTGAACTGCTGAGATTATTATCTTATGGTCAGTGAAACACTTTTTGATATTATGAAAACCTTTAAACAAATCAAAAGAAAAAGTGAAAGCTAGCTAAGTTATTATTGATATTTTGTACAAGTGGCTATCATCGGCCTTGAATGTACACTATGTAGATGACGTCAAAATGGGGAAATTTTCCCACCAAATGTCGGCTTTGTGTTCCGCAACTCCAAGACATACTGTATGTGTCCCATGGGTTTAGATATAATTTTAATGTAACTTACCATTTCGTTTTTTATAAATCCTATATAACCCTTCATTAAAGTTCACTTGAGCTCATATTAGGATATGATTCTATAAATAATATAGAAATTATACAGAGATAAGACAAAGCATTGGAGATGATCATGACAAACATACTCAGATGGACGCAGACAAAATAGACCTCTCAAGATAACTGCTGTACTGCTCTCTTGCAGGGCGAATTGATATACTTTGCCGAAATTTTAGTTGGTAGATAATTAAATGACGTAAATGAAACAATCGGCGTTACGTCATATTTCACAAAACTATATCATTTTGCCCTGCAAAATAGTAGTACCGCAGTTACCGTGAAGGGGTTAATGTTCACATCTGATCGATAGGTACTGGTAATCTAATATTAAAACTGGAATAACAGGGTGACGTTTACAAGATAATGGCAGTAACGTAGGTATTTCATAGATGAATATTTTATCACACTGAAAATCGAGAATCAAAGAGAAAAACACGAGAACAAACTTAAGAAGAATACCACCGCAAACACCCAAATTCAATAACATTAAGATTTATTTATGAGATTTGAAATTAATAATTTAGCTTTTTCAAAAAGAAAACGCAATTCGATGTTTCCAAACAATTATATATATTTTTCGGTTATATCACACTCGGATCACATTCGGTTGCACGCATTGGGTACCGTACGTACATAATTGCACAATGGTATGGGTTCTCAGACTGGTTAAAGAAGTTAGTTGAACTAAAATGAATATAGACCTTTTTTGCAATTTGCAATAAGGTAATGTATTTGAAAAGATTCAATGCGATTTAAAAAATTGTAACAGTTAATTTCTTTCTCAAATTCTTCAATTTTAGGTTTTCATATTTTTTTGGTGTGTTTGTTTGTTTTGTATACTAGTGTCAGATAATTAAAATAATATTATTTCTCTCTGAGGCCTAGAGGGTAAACAACCATTAAACCCTGTCTTTGAGTCTACTGAGTAAAGATTCAGACACAGTAATCCCTATAAACTACAAAAACAAAGCAATGTTCGGTGTGTTTTTTCTCTTCTTCGTCGTTAGAGAAGACGAGCAGAAACCATTACGCGATTCATATTGCAGGCTGTATTTACCGACGGTCACTGTCCATTTATTCTGAGCATTGTTTACAACCGATTCTCTTTGACTGTTGTAGCCGCCATCAATATCATCAGTATCTCAAACAATTATGGCGGCGATTTATGAAGCTTGGGACGCCAGATTAGTCTAAGTAAATCGTATCTGTCAACGATCAGTCTTGTGTGTATAAGAATTATGGGATGTTATTTATAATCTTCTAAACTGTGTGGAACAAGGTTCAAAGAGAAGCAAGCACGATAATATTGCATGAGATTATTTATCTTGTTTTGCCTTATTCTGTACCTTTTTTATATATAGGAACAAGGTTCCTGGAGCCACACAGACGAAAATCAATACCCGTTGATGGTTTTCCCGAGCAAGAAACAAACAGTCATCATATGGGTTCTAGACATTATTTCGGATTACTGCTAACTAATGTGTTTTAAACACATGAGTAACAGTTAAAATAAATATTCATTTGAAAATTTGGAATGTAATTTTTGCAATTGTTACATTTTATGGTAATTGACATCATGATTCGCCATTACGAATTCAAACATAGTGGCATGCTTCTCTTTGTGCACAGACTTCCAATTTGAAAAGTATAACTATAGTCGAATTGAACTGAATTCATTTTTTAATTTATTTAAAAAGGTCGTTTTATAGTCCATTCGAACTAATCTATCGCATAATACATGTAGTACCTTGATAACTTAAAGTTTCTCTTAATGAAATTGAATTTCACTACCCTAGAATGTTCAAAATACAGTCACTTGCTCTTAATACATTGTATATAATAAAAGAAATAAACGGTCGGTCAATGTCTTCCTCTTTCAATCTTGTCCAGTTGCTCAGCAAAAGAAAGGGAAACCATTGTAACAAACCATTTATTTTTCACCAAGATAACAATGAATTATAAAAATAAAGTTTTTAATTATAATGCAATTATATATATGGTTTTATAAAATAATTCATTAATGGCAGGTGTCTACGTATTCATAAGACTATTTATAAACAAACAATTTTTTTTTTATCAAAGATTAATTTTTCCGAGACAAATAAATGACAAGTATTTGCTTGCTCAAAGAATTGTGCTCGGTATTTCCAATTTGAAAAATGATACGACATATGTCAATTCTTTACTGATTTTGATCGGCAGAAATACATATACGTGTAGCGTCACTTCTAACGTCATTTACTGCAAGTGAGTGCATATTAATAAAAAAAAAAAGATGAAAAATATATATATAATATTAACTCCTTTTAATAAAACAACATCATAAGTAAATGTATCTGGAACACTTTAAACGTGGTCAATGGTTTTTGTGGGTGGGGGGGGGGGGGGGTTACTCGTATCATATACTGGTACTCGTAGATAATGTTTCGACCATTGTATCATTTGTGGTTTCTATATGTTTCTGGTGGTTTCGTGGATTCAAAATTCTACCTAAATTGGGTTCAATGGATTAGGATAAAAAAAAAATCAACAATATTTATAGCAATTTATCGCTTAAATGCAGATTTGATTTATTTTAATTAGTTCTGTATATAAATTCACCTCTAGTCTCTTTTCAAAATGTTCCATTTTCGCTCGAAGACTTATTTAAGATGCCTTAAATTGCTTTTCATTGCTTTGATTTATAGCTCAGGCCTCCATTTTTTGATATATCGTATGTAATAAATACCATTGCATGATACAAAGATTATTTAAGGAGGCTAGGTAGTCAACAAATTAACCATCAGATCTTCACTATGTAATATATTTTTGGATCTGTTTAGCTATCATTGGGTAAAGAAAAAGTCCATATAATTTAGATTTGAAATTTGAATATTATACAGAGCTCTTCTTCTTAAGGAGATTTATATAGTCAAAAAATGGTCACGACCATACAAGCCCTCATAATATTTATACTCAGGTACTTAACAAAGAGTTGCTGCTCTTTGGTAAATGTACTCCTATATAAAGATGCCATGGCTATGCGAGTTATATCGGAGACATCACAAACAATGTCGAAACACTATTAGTTAAATTATTCTTAACTTCAACAAATAGAACATAGCGTTCGCCACTGTTTTCTAAGAAAGAAGCTACACTGGTCTTTTGAACAAAATCAGCTTAATAGCCTTTTGAGAGAGAGAGAGAGAGAGAGAGAGAGAGAGAGAGAGAGAGAGAGAGAGAGAGAGAGAGAGAGAGAGAGAGAGAGAGAGAGAGCAAATAAAGAAAAACTAAGACACAATTTTGAAATATCAAATGTACGATTTTCTGCTCGTTGATTTATTTGTCTGCGCTCATACTTACTGGCATTGAAATCGTCTGATTTCGTCAAATAACTATGACAAGGGTTATCGGAGTTGTCAGATTAATTTGAACATATAAACTTCTGTCTGGTCTAAATGAATATATGTTTTATATATTGACAGTTTGGTTCATAAAGATATGACAAAATTTTCCTCATTAAACCGCATTATTAGCAAATTATCACGATGTCTCGCGTCTTATTGCAATATTAACGTCCTAATTTGATATTAATTTATTTCCTTTTCTGATTGTTTTTTCATTTGATAATCATAGATGTACTGTTGTGAAGATATTAATAAAAAATGTATTTGACAAGTGTTTTTACCCTTTAAAAAGACTTATTGAGAGGATTGGTTTATTATGACAACAACAGTAATTCTAGAATTGGTTTGCTGGTCCGTTGCACGACATCAAAAAACACAGAACTTTTATTGGCAAAGACAGTTTTTCATTTCCATCCAATTACAGTCAAAACAATAAAATGAAAATGCATCCGTAATACACCCGATATACGCTTTTTTCCGCTTTTCATTACGGCCCGAGAAAATTGGGATATCCATATTTTCAAACAAGGAAGGAGGAAATCCGAACTCGATCGCAAACAGCTCAATTTGCATAATCGAACCCGATGCAAATAATAACTTCCGAATGCACCCAAGTTTACCCTCATCAACACATAAACGTGTTACTGCGTGTATCATATCTTTTAAATCATTTGCGAGGGGATCGTTACAAAGAACTATAATATCTTCAACAATATTAATGGGATGATAATTGTAATGAACACAGTTCAGTCTGACTTTTGCAGCACAACATACCAGTCACTCCTCTTAACATAATAATCAGCATTTTCCCCAGAATCAGTTAAACCGGCATAACAATCAGATATGAATGAATCAGAATAGCCGAGGGACAAATTGATTGATCTTTAATTGCCGTTCGTTTAAATCTGGTGATGTTACAGCTTTAGTCTGTTACGGAAGGCCTTGCGGTCAATTATTCTTCCATGATAAATAAGCCATCAGTCAAATTCTATTCTAAACTGATTAAAAATGATAAATGATGAATGTAAATAACATCAGTGCTGATATGAAATAAAACATTTTCAAGCGTAGATTGAATCATCTTGGATAATTATGATAAAATGTATGTTGGCAGTGTTAGGACTTTTTCATTAATATAATTTCTTTTTTTAAGTGTAAAGAGCATTCAATTTAATTTCATAATCTTATACAGATTTCTTATGATTTAACCCACTAATTAAGACACATTTAAACATAAACAACCCAACTTACTTTGAAAGATTTTAAATGGTTTCTAATCAAAGTTGCTAATTTATTCTTCGCTTCAATCCAACAATTCATTAGTTAAATTATAGGTAAACCCTTGCAAATGTAATAATGTGACCGTATTTCTTCTCTCTTCATCAACCGGTCTTGAAGAACGAGCTAAACAAAACATACAGATGTATTGTTCACTAATTTCCTCACTGTTCATTGTTGACTGTGGCATACTAGTTGGTCCCGCCCTATGACCCAAACCCTTAACCCAGGGACCATAAATAGATAATAGAGATGAAGATTTAATACATTTTCACTATATTGCAATATTGGCCACAGCCTAGGGTCTCAGCCACTGGCCAAGGGGCCATTTTATATCGAATCACATGCACAGGACTAAAATCGGACTAGTGCAATTTTAAAATCTTATTTCTAACAACATCTAATGATAACAATGATATTAGAAAGCCTTCAACTTCATGATGTTCTTAAAGTTGTCTAGGGAAAATTTTTAAGTTGATATGATTTCGTTTCTAAACGTTTCCACATAAACGTTACAATGTAAAAAAAAAGGTAGAATAAAGGATAAAAGAATAAGCGTAAAACACAAAAAGATCACCAAAAAAAAAAAATAATAATGATCATGTGACTGCCAGAAATTTGTACTCACGGCTTGGAAACTCGTGGTCGTAGGCTCTGTATCTGTCCGTCCCCCCTCGGGATTTCTTGAATGTCGGAATCTCACCAAACGAAAACATGGCGCATTGTTGTCACACGGCAGTGGCTTCCCCTTTAAAGAAACAAAGTATAGGATAAAGCATTCAGCCCAACAGCTTCAAATTTTTTTTCATGAGTAAAGAGACAGATATCGGAATTAATACCATTTTATGTATAGTTGTTTTTCTTCAACAATTAATCTTGGTATTAAGGAAACATGATATGGTGAGCATGCTGGTTTTGATTATATCAAGTTAGAGACATAAAAGAAGACTCATTTCCAAAGATAAAAGGATGTTGGCAGCAAAAGCCTCAGAATCTCTTTCTACGGGTCAAATGATCAAACGAAGTTAACGCCTTCCGACATCCACAGATACTACGTGTATAAAACCAGTGGCAAAAAATTGATTACTAATTAATTGCAAACATATCACTATCTTGGAGAATAGTTCTTTTTTTTTTTTACCGAAAAGCAATTTGATTAGAATTGTATTGCACCATGTGTTTTACCTCGACTTCACCCACACGTCTCAAGAATGACAATTGTCATACAACAAGGAAACAATATCCTTATTTTTGCATTCTGTTCTGGTTGTATTATGTAAATGATCCCATCACTAATCGAGCCATTATCACAAAATAAAAACTATCAGGCGTACAAAAAAACCCCGAAATACGGCTATGAGATATTATCTGAAATGATCCCATATATTCCGTATACTAGTAAAACAACACAGACAATTCTTTGTTATTAATATTTCTTGATAATATTCAAATAAAGTGAGTAAAAGTAAACTATCATATTATTGATTAGTAATTGTACATGTTTATATACCGAAGAACAAAGAGGATTTTTTTTGTCCTAATGCTTTGGGGGAAAGTTGCATCTATCTAACGTCATTCTGCAACGCAAAAATAGTCCACAAAAAGTCAATCTCAGAAGTTAATAAAAATCTCACGATTTAACGAATGAAATCATTACCAATTTTATTTTTAGATATTACGCAATAGCATGATGACAAAAATTATTTCAAATTTCTAGCAAGTGCATTATATTTTTACTATAATTAAGTATTTAATAGAAATAAGTACAACGGATACCAGTATGCATTTCCTTACGCTGTCAATGAAATGGCTTTATAAAGTAACAATTCAACAGCAGTGTAATATTAATATACCTCCAAATGAAAAATAATTTTTGTTTAGAAATATTACAGGATAGATTATACATGTAATAATTGCATGGAAATATTTGGGTATCATAATTGCTGCAAATATAGCAGTTCCAGCGTCAGCGACTTATGTAATTATATTTTATTTCATGATAAGCGTAATTTAATTTAATTTAAACATATTTTATTCGGAATTCAAATAGATTGGGTATCTATAACAGGCAAAGCGTATATGTATAAACCCTCTCCAAAAAGCGTATAATAATTACCGGTATTTTCGAACACCTAAGTGCATGGATGATTGAGCCAATTTACTTTTGAAATTTAACTCTTTTTTTTATTTTTCGTCATATGAAGTGGTTCGTTGATTTTAATCACGTGTTACTTGGTTTCTATCAAGTTTACCGCTATGGCCCAAGACCATGTAACCATTGAAATAAAGGTCAAAATTGAAATTAAGGAGGCTGGATGCTCAACAAATTCATATATCTTATTTTTTAAATTTGGGTATTTTCCTATATTTTTTTTATAGAGCTCTTCTTCTAAAGGAGATCAATGCTGTCAAAAAATGGCTACGACCAGCGAGCCCTCTTAAGGTCAAAACAGGCTTGGCGCCTTTGGGTTGTTAAAAAAATGTTCGCTCTCAACTTTACTCTAGATAACCATGAAAAATACGCACAAATCATTTCTTTGTGATGAAGATACCAGTTAGTATTTTGTGCTTTTTTACCATAAAAAAAAGTTAAGAGCATTAATTGCTGTTTGTACGTATTAACCTTTTCAAATCTGTACAGAAATAAAAGAATAAATGTACCTATTTGAACCATTGTTCTCCATCGTTCCTTAAGCCCATTAGAAAACAAAAGAGCGCCATCGAATACGATTACATTCTATGCACTGTTGTCACACGTGATTTCTATAATCCGATTAATGAAAAAATAAAATCCAGAAACCGCCGCTTGGTAAACACATTTCTAACAATCCTTATTTTGTTTATACCTTACCAATTCCCTCATGTCTCAATGTCTCTTTTTTATAACTTTTTTATAACTTCTTTTTAATTATCGTTGCTGAATTTTATCATCTTAAAAAACCCCACTTTTCTTTCCAAAGTGTCTGTCGTTAAAGAATCATATGGGGGCAAAGTGCATCATTTAAGCATTGAATACTTATTTTTGGATGTCGTCGCTCCTGTAACACACCAAGCGGTGCAGACAAATTGTGGTATGATAATTTGTCTCCACCGCTTGGTGTGTTACAGGACCGACGACATCCAAAAATAAGCATTCAATGCTTATACCGAGCGCAGCGAGAGGCGGGCGAAGCCCGCCTCGCGAAGCGAGGCTTAATGGTAACACGCATATATAAGAAAATCTGTGAAAAATGAGAGATGAATCTGGGGTACTAAGGGCTAAAAAAATTCTTCCAGCCCTGGGCGCCGCCATATTGGCTGCCATTTCGTTTTTAAAAAATTAGCTCGATTATCAAATGACTTGTGCTTATCGATGTTTATTGCCACTTAAACACTATTACAAACTCTCCAATGTTTAATTGAAAGTAATTAAGATGGAAATAATTGATTGTGCAAACTACATTACTTTAAAAAGTGCTTTAATCAAGAAATACGACTAATTTCACGTATGTCTTATCAAATTATTAGATGGAAAATAAAATCAGTACTATCAAGGAACCGATCTTTAAAAGACTGAATAAAGTATAAAAAATTCAATTCGTCAACTTGGGAAAATTATAAGCATTGAAAGAAGTAAAATATAATTCTCGGAATCAAGAACTTTTCTTCGGCTATTCCCGAAGACAAAACTTTTACGTTTTACGTATGAAACATGACGTCATAATGTAGACTAAGCACGCGACGTTTAGTTTAACTTTGAGTTATGATTTGAGTAGACAGGCGGATCCTACTGTGTGCGTTTCAAATAATTTTGTTATACAAAAAAAAAACCAAACTGCACTGTGTTAAATCTGCGCTCGGTCCAACGGTCACACCGTTACATATTATTTATATTCATACTGATGACTATTTTTATGAAATATATGTGTATTGTCGCTTTTAAGCCATTATATTTACATTCAGTGAATATTTCCCCTTATGTTTACATTGGAAATCTGCGACGTTCAATTTTCTATGAATACACTTTGCTAATCCCTGCGCCATGAGCACAGAAATTAACGTCTTCACGTGTTTTGAGTATATTTATTTTCGTAAGATTAAATGAAACGCTCAATCTTACATAACCAATTTGATATGTCTTGTTGAAAAATAATCATTAAACTATATCTACTCCTTAATAAAAAAGATTTTTCTCTACAAAGTTTCTGGCACTATATGTTTAGTCGCGGAAGCGAACTAAATAGCATGTTAATATGGCTGTTCCATGTATGTTTAATATCCCTGACTGAGAGCGTGTATAATGGCTTTACAGCGACAATACACATATATTTTATACAAATGGACATCAATATGAATATAAATATAAGCATTAAATGCATATTTTTGGATGTCGTCGGTCCTGTAACACACCAAGCGGAGCAGACAAATTATCATACCACGCTAACGCGCGGTATTCAATTTGTCTGCACCGCTTGGTGTGTTACAGGACCGACGACATCCAAAAATAAGCATTCAATGCTTAAATATACGCTCTCGTTCACTGTCGTTTCTTTGGCCATCTAAATATCGGAATTCTACGACAAGAAAAAAAGTTTTACCGTCAAGTAAAATCTATTTGTAGGCATGAATTTCCCTCTAGCATCACGTACAATGTAACTAGACGCCGCCGTTGCATGATATTGTTTTTGTATGCCGAAGTGACTGAGGGACGCCATGAAAGTAAGTGGGCAGCGCACTCCTACGACAGCACTAGTCTAAGCAGTTCTCACTTCCAACAGCTGTCTCATCGTTCAGTGAATTTCCACTTTTCAGTCATCTATCGAATGGAATTCTCCATGTTGTAAATAATTTTTGATGGTTCGAAGGAAAGTCTGGATATTATGTGTGTGTTTGTTTCAAGACAAATTTTTAAGTCAAACTAAGATGTCATCTTAGTTTGACTTAAAAATTTAACTAATGAAAAAATAAACAATAAATTAAATTTAAATAAAGTTTCCGGTTTTTAAAAAATATATATATCCCCACAGACTTTTCTTAATTAAGGAGGCTGGATGTTCAATAAATTTAATCAAATTTTAAATATGAGATTTTTCTCAAATCTACATGACTGTATATATTAGTAAAAATAGGTTCGAATATCTTAGAACCAATTTAACAAGACCTTGGACTTTCGGTAGGACCTAACTATCTATTTCTTGCATCAAAACAAGTTAAAGTAAGGCTGGTTTCGAGTGAAATATGCATAGATTGCGTAGTCTTAGCTCAAAAGTCAGACAAATCGTGTTGATTTCAAAGAGCCAAGTCTGAATGGTCTACAATGAAACAGACAGGCCTACATCACATTGCTGTTTGACACAACTACCAAAAGTCCAAGCTCTTGTTAAAATGGTTCTAAATTTAAAATTTAAATATTCTCCTATATCTTTAAACATAGTTCTTCGTTTAAAGGAGATTAATAGTCTACAAATTATCAATTATCAGATGTGTTCGGTCTTCCAAATTATATGTATATATATCTAAATATGAAACTGACAGAGAGTCTCTAAGTAATTTTCGGTCAGCTAAAATGGCAAACAATCGATTAAAGGTTTGGGAATGAAGAGAACTTTTATTTTATAATCAAATACTGTTTTAGTCTTCTCAATGTGTATGTGTGGAGACCTCACAGGAATCTGCAATTAGTTGAAGTTGTTTCAACCTGTCTGACAATCAATTCCTCTTCAAATCAAAAGAGTTACAAAGTCAACGAACGCAAAATGAAATTGC
Organism: Magallana nippona; assembly: GCA_033439105.1. NCBI lineage: Eukaryota > Metazoa > Mollusca > Bivalvia > Ostreida > Ostreidae > Magallana > Magallana nippona. The sequence continues at coordinate 26,909,050 of CM065922.1, read as the reverse complement.
ATGGTAAACAAATGGAGTAAGGATATCGTGATTATTTTTTATCATTATTAGCACTACAATGTATGAATGTTTCAGATATCATTTGTCATGAATATTTAAATCGTCCTAACGTAAATTGAAACAAAGAAAATATCCATATTTGTATAAAAGAAGGCTACTAATTTACGTTTGGACAACCACTGATGCCAAGTTGTACCGTGAATCCAGAGGCTCAGAATAACTACGATTGGTGAAGCATACAATCAGTGTAGCGGTAGAAAGATCATATAACATGAAAATAATTCACAAATCCCCTAGCCATACATTGTCAATTCATAACTGATGTTTCATACATTTGTGTAAAATGTTATCAATTGTGGAATTTGACTTGGTCTGTGGATTATGTCGATTTGAAAGTAACAGTATATCAATGTTCCTCTTTCAACATTTTTTGGGGGTTTTTTTTAGGGGGGAGGGGTGGATGTTGTTTTGTTGTTGTTGTTGGTTTTTTTTTGACGTAGAGGTATTATTCTGTAAAGAAAGGGTTAAGGTTATTTATTCATTCATTCATTAATCCTCTTCATGCATTTCTGCGCATAAGGCGGCTAACTAAAGATTATTTATACATGTATGTTTCTTTTGATCCACTGTCGATGATTTCATTTAAAAGTCCGCTGTCTCCTCGAAAATGCGAGCGAGTCATACTTGGTTTTTCAGCTACATGCACTGTTCATGCATACAACGACTACAGGAAAAACAAGAACCTCTACAAAGGCATAGTTACGCACTCCAATTTTACTGGGCCTCGTCAAAGAACTTGAAAGTATAACTTGTACCAAAGTAAATGATATTATTTGCTAATAGAGTGGTTAACTATCTATCTAGGGTTGTTCAAAGTCCAAAGAAGGCAAGGCAAAATACTTGAAAAATAAGTTTTTATTTTGTCGAGAACGAAATCTGTTGTCTGTAAAAAAAAACCACAAGAAACCTATAAAAAAACAATATAGATACTCAATGAAAAAACCGTTCCGACCACAATGTTGACGTCCTTAGTCTACAAAAATGTGGAAGACAAAAACACAACTTTCTGGTCTGATGAAAGACAACAGTAAAACTGGAAACGAGCGTACAGTGCAAGATGACAAACATAGGAAATGATAAGGGCGCGAACGAAATCAATGTAAATTCCCTGAATTCATACTCATAATAAAGAGCATGCGTATTTTACACCCAAAAATAAAATTAGAAGAAGAAACCGAACAACAACAAAGATATAATATAGCTACGACATTGCTAAGTTTACGTTATGTTACGGTATAGACACACTTAAGTAGGACTTATGTAGGTCCTTAGATTCCGCCTATGTCTTACTTATGACCCTACTTAAGTCAAAATCTCAGCATGCTTTATGTTACGAGCCCCTGATTTATTAGTTTACTTGAAATTACAAGGACAGCGCCTGAATACACAATTATTAAAATACATTGTAAATTCTAACTTAACACATACACACATATGTCTGAAAGCACAGCTTCACAGTTCATGGAAATAGATTTAAATCACTATTTCAATTATCTTTTTTTTTTTAAATTTGCCTCAGACAATGAAAAATTAATTAAAATCCACAGTTATTATTATGTCTTACTAATTTCTTACTTAACTTTAAGTAAAACTATAATTACATGTTGACCATCGCTGCTCAACATGTTTCGTATGAAAAGATACATTCACTCTAAGAAACTGAAATGTTTATGGAATCTGTGGGCTAGGACAATGGGGTCTTAATCTTATTATTTTTTTTTTTTATATATATATTTTTTAGTTTGTTTATCGATTTACTACGCTGAAGGAGACTGGGTGGTCAACTAATTACCCGTCAGATCAACCTTAAATTTTCAGATACGAGTTATATATATATACGCTTTAAAGTTTGGAAGATTTTCCTATTTTCCTTTATCTTTATACCGAGCTTTACTTTTAAGAGATTGAAATAGTCTAAAAATGGCCACGACCAGCGAGGCTTCTTTTACATAGGAAAGGGTGAGTAATGTGATAAAAATTCAGCAATTTAGATGCTTTATATGATAATGTGGTTAATGAATCTGTGATCTCAATACAGTCGACAAGTAAGTCATAATGAAAAATAAACCTATGCTCGATCGATTCCTGAACTATAATAATAGCTTTTCATTAGCTAAAAACCGTCGAGTTAGAGTTTTGTTCCGGGTTTCGCTCTGATTTGACTTTTGCTACTAGAATCAAATCATACTCACGTGTCTCCCCACGTAAAGACAGATCAAAGACGTCATACCGGTGTATTTATCTGAATACACATTCCGCACTAAGAAATGACATAGTCGAAGCTTTTGTTCTTTACTATAATGATAAATGAAACAAGATGGTAGGATACCTTTATATTACTATGTTCTAGGGATGTCAATTTTACTCGGTTGGCTTGCTCGATTAATCGGAGCCTTTAGTCGAGCGATAGTCGAGTACTCGTTGATTTATTTGAAACTGTGTGTCCTTTTCCAATCAAATAATGCTCCTGTCACGTACTACTGGTAGACCGTATCTTAAACTCAAAAACATTTGAAAACATGATAATACGCACTAGACGTACTTGATTTCAAATTGAAAAGTACTATATCTAAATATTAAACGTCTTAGCTTGTCCTATTTCTTGTGTCGCCTGTACACATAATTAAGCTCCATATCATCATAGGCAAATCAAATGTGACCTGTTTCATGTTAAGTCTTTGTCCCGTGCGAAATCAACAGCTAAGATAAATGAAAATGAAAACAAACCCCTTGAGATGATTTCTGATATGATTAAATTCTTGATTATACAAACAAATTCAATAAGCAACTGATTCGAAAAAAAAAAAACCACAAATTGATTTCTTCAAGTACTTCTATTCAAAACAATATTTTGATCTACAAAATCAAAAGGGATCAATTATTAACCGCTTAAAAATTTACCAGGGACACCAGTTCGATGAAACAGAGTGTAACATGATAAAAAAATGCCGAGAAAGAAAACTTTTTTTTTCCTTCGTAGCCCAAAAACTTAGAATTGTTTTGATTTTTTGTTCACTCTATAGCGAGTAATCGACTAAGAAAATTTTAGTCGATGATCGGTAGGTCCGAGTGGTACTTAGTCGAGTACTCGAGTACTCTGTTGACATCCCTACTATGTTCTGTTATATTAGTTTGGGACATGTAATAGAGAAAGAATGGATTGGATTTTTCTCTAATTAATTAAGCTTGTAAACTCATTATACCCTTATACATACAACGTTGCATTGCTGTTTTTAACTTTCTGAATTGCATGGCAAGTGACAAATATGAGCTTGCAATCTAGGTACAGACTTACCTTGCTACACCAAAATATGATAATTATATTTTTCATCCAAATTTATAGGAATAAAGTCACTCTTGAGTATCCATTACACGATGACTGAGATGAGTAACACTTGCAGAAGACCTAGAAACCAACAGCCCGCCAATTGCAAGTAATCTATGTAAACGCAGTACTACGTTACAATACTTCCTAGTCAGCCAAAGGTTTATTAACCGTGGACGAGGATTCTAGAATTGTCACTTTCTGCATCGATGTCTTTTGGCACACAGGTATTTCATCTCTTCGCAGAACACGCACATGCTGGCTTGAGTAAACCTCGTAATTTCTCATTCAGAGAAGTCAAGTGGGAAGGATCAATGCTCTACCCCTCGTGGGGATATACTCATGATTACTTATATATAGTAATACACGATTAAATTTTGATGCTAGGATTTGATCTATCGGAATTTTTATTGATACCTATATTATACTGGCTCCCAAGAGTCGCCGTGACATAATCTTCTGCTGAATGAGTCGTAAATTTACATGTTCAACGAGCTTGCTAATCTTCCTTTGGTGAATTTGAATATAATATCATTTCAAAATGCTATTTAGATGCCTATCACAAACAACGGTACCCAAATTATATATTAAAGCATTAACGTTTTAAATCTTTATGGAATGGTCACAGAATGGTCCCATGATGCTCAGTGCACTTAGCTAGGCACATAAAACTGTTTTTGACGTCATCAGTTTCGGGGTCATAAATCTGTGTATCCTGGGAGTTGTATTTATTTACTATTTACTATCTCTCCATCAATGTGTGAATTGCAAACCCTTGATTAGAAATCGTAGACTAAAAAATTATTTAGCGATGAGTTTGTTTATGCAAAAGTGAATCATACAATAAAATATACGATTTTATATCTTAAAAAATGCAGTTAAAACGTAGTAAAATTAATTTAACAATTGGCGTTGCACAAAAATCTAAATTAACAAATTTTGTACTCATACTATTGTATCATAACCTAATAATGTATTTAATGAAATAGCAATCATAGTATTTTTAAATTACTTTAAAATACTCGAGCATTTCATTCCCTCGCATGTTGCATTGAGAATGTAGTAAGTTGATACAAAGAATGTTCCAATCCAGACAACCCAACTCATTTTATGATTACTTAATTCAATAAAATGAACTAGAACCAACTATCATAATTAATAATCATGATTTATTTCGTTAAAATTGGTTATGATGCCGGCATATTTAATCTCTTTATTGATAAATTTGGTACATGTAAGCTGTAATTGCAATCATTTGGGAATCAAAACTCACTAAACTGTCCCAATCCACAATAGTAATCTAACATGATAGTTTGGGCAGGATTTTTTTGAGGTGGTATGGGACACCTGTCAGTATTAATATGAATAAAAGTACACTATAATCAATATACTTTCGCCGTTTTAGAAATTTCAAACTTTACAATATTTGAACAAAAAAGGAAAGGTAAAAAGCGACAGCGGGATTCGAACTCATGACTTACAGATTCGTAGTTAATGCTCTAACACATTGCGCTACGCTGTTAGGTACCAATATTGGTAAAGAAATAAATTATAAAATTATACTTGATTGTATTGTTTATTTCGATAAGAAGTATGTCACAGTATGGAGGTGTCCCATCCACTCTAACAGCTGTTTAAAACATAAAATCAGTTTTTGATGTATGTTTATCAAGGACTTCAAGATTACAATTGAAAAGTATAAATAGTATTCATTTAAAAAATTCTTATAATAGTATTATTATAAAAAAAATGTTTGAATTACACTCTACTAGTATACTAAGTATATAAAGAGTTTTTTCGATATCCCTTCGTGGCTTGCGACATAATGTATCGTGTTTGTTGAAAGAAATTTAAACCCAGTGGTTTAGTAACAGACGATTTAATGTGACAGTACATGCCATATCAGTCCACATTTCTCTCTGAATTACCGCTATAATCACCTAATACGGTTACCTTTTAAATCAAAGCCTTTTACCAATATCGAGAATCGAAATGTTCAACATCAACCTTTTGTGATCAGTTCGTGAAGTGTTTCATCGCAACTAGACTAGTATTCAGAAAAGCAAACTTTGTTCGCCAAAATCTTCTTATCCCTGTATTACAAAATATCTATGTTCACAAGTGCTTGTGAGCGCTTGAGAAGCTGAGCAGACCTCAGGAATATTGTAAAAAGCTGACAGTCGTGTGAACAAAGACCCAGGCGATGACTTCTTTATCTTGATAATCCTTGAACCATGGAAACCCATTAGTTCGATGAAAAAAAAAATATTTAAGCCTACACAGCATCATACAACATAAGGTATTGTAATGTTGTCCTTTTCACATCATAAAATCAAGTTTATCTCAACATTTCATCAGTGCAATAACAAAATGGTCACAGTGTAAGAGATAAACTTTCAGAAGCAATGGAATAATTCAAATGGTTCAGGATTCTTTTGTACACAACAAAGTAGAAACATTTTACACACAATAAAAGAGGCCGATTTTGTTTCAAATAAAATAGATCTGATTGCATGCTATAAATGATTGCAAGTAAAGCTTGATTATCTTAAACATTGATATATGATTTATATATGATTCGATCCTTCCATTAAATTGAATTAAATAGATTTGGTATGTCAACTTTGTTTTATTTATATGTCTTTGAATATTTTTCAGTTGAGAAGTTACATTGGAAGAAGCATGTTGGCAATACTATATCATCATTTTGCTGAAGAGGGCTGGATGGTCGAGGCCATTTGAGACTATAATTTAACTTCTTCAGGCGAATAGCTCTGTATAAAATATGGGGAAATATTTCACTTTAAAAACTTAAATATTTGGATTTTTAGAATTTTTATTCCTTATTTGTTGAGTTTAATTTGATAAATGGTATTCTGAAAACAATTTCTAAATATGTAGTCCTAAAAACGCTGTATTTAACTATGATGCGCACAATGATGCGCATTGAAACCCAAGTCGGCCATTTGAAACTTAATTTGAAGCACTACTATGTCACTATCTTTATAAACGACGAGATTACAAATCGTTAAAAAAGAATTTTACATTAAAAACTCGAGACAAATTTAACACACATTATTTTAAATTAAATATTGACATTACGTATAATATAAAGTATGTATTGATCTTAAATTTACGGATGTATTTAAACGCAACAAAACTACATGTTTACGTAAACATAAAGTTTACTTATTAAAATCTAATGTCATCAAAACTTCTCACCTTACTGTAACTCTTGTATTCAGTCAGCCCTAGTTGAATGTATACAAGTCAAGCCAGATTGATCTCAAACAACAATCGCTGCAGAAGAAAATCCTTCTGTTTTCCCCTTTGAGTTGTTGTTTGCTAATTTGTCTAGTTAAGCTTCTCTGTCCTCTTTATTGGCCCTTTATCTAATAAATCTAGAATTCTAAAATAGATCTAGGCTTAAGCGTGGGACTCACTGGTAGTTGTGGATTGATATTTCCTTTATGATTGGCCTTTCCAAAGCATTCCCATTGGAACTTGTACAAAAAGAAATACATTCTTGGCCTTTAATTAAATTAATATGTTTCAATGTTTACAGTTACTGCAAGACAAGAAATATTAACCAAAGAAAATTAAATTCAGACATTTGGTCTTCTACAATGGATCTCTACAATAGCATTTAAAAGACTTCTGACAAAGACGATGAAGGATGCATTTACTTTTAAATTATTTCTTAGTACTTAAAGACGACGGACCCAATTCAAGATTTCCGCGCATATGTTATGAATATGATTGTCGTAATTACGTACATCAGAATAAGAGAAAATAATAAAAATTTCATCCTACTAAACATAACTTGTGATGCCAAAATATTTCTAGTGGAGAAAACTTAAGAAAAAAATAATTAATCCGAATTTCCTCTGTTTGCGACAAGTCCGTTATATTTCCACGGTTTATTAATCCTAAAACGCCCAAAGGCAGTTTATAGTCTTAAAATCTGGTTGATATTGAATTTACACCTTAACCTAACATTATTTATATATGTATAGCAGTTAATGTAACGTCAGGCAATAATTAATTATGTCCTTTTTTCAATGATATTTCCGAAGAAAAATGAACCATGCAGTGAACTTTGACACAACCCCTCAAAAAATTTAGGTCGATGACCTACATTTTTTTCTGTTCATCGGTAAGCTAATCGAATTCTTAATATCAAAATTTAATTAGGGTAAAAAATATATTGCAGAATTTTTAAAATATCAGTTTTTATACCATGCCCCAGAAAATTCCCATTACTTTTTACTATATCTGAGGATTTTTGTACCCAAATTTTTAAACGCCCTCAGTAAAATAAGGAAGTCGATGATCATGTATTTTTTTTATTGATTTTCACTCGCCATTAACTGATTAACATTCTATAAAAATTTGAATAAAAAATCTATTGTAGAAATGAATTGGGTCCACCGTCCTTAAATCATCTGAATCTGTGGAAATTTTTATCCGTGGCAAACAACTCACTCAAAAATTATTTATTGGTCGTTAAAACAATCATGTTTTAAAGTCATAATTATGTTTGTTTAAATTAACCCTAGGCTGATTCGTTTTAATGAAATTAATATTAGATTCTGACGTGCGTCTCAGAATATACAAATCAACGTTCATATCTATAAGATGGCAATACACAGTTAAGTTTGAGTGAAAAGGGCTATGGATTCGTATCATTTTCAATTCGATCCCTTTCCGGCAGTTTCCGCAATCATTTTTCAATTCAGATGCACTCTAAAGGCATGTGCAAATATTTGCGATGAAATGTTGCATTTAGCATAGCATTAGTGATTTCAGCCTGGTAAACGATAATCGGACAATTTCTCTTTTCCAACTGTAGTCTGTATATAATATACATAAAATTCATTAACAGTCCATAATCTCATCCACATTAAAGAATTTTTTTTGTAGTGAATGTTTATTACTGGCAATTCATAGTTGATAAATCTAGACCAATTATTAGTCTCACGGCAACGTATTTAATCATCATTTATCATGGAGATACAGGATCGATACAACAGCTTTGCAAGGTTTAACCCTTTTTTGTTCATTTCAATGACTGTCCCATTTGTGTTCTTCACTGTCCGTGTACTTTAATCACCATGAAATACAAATTTTTAGAATCCGGAATATAGGGGAAATTAGTAGAGTTGAACCCCATAGGCCAGTTATTAGGAGAGGGGCTTTTAAAATTAATGGAAAGGGGACCAATAAGTATGGATGCTAATGGCGTCTGCATGTCTTGGTTGTCTTTGTTTGAACACATCAAATTGGTTCCTTACCACAGACATGGAATCAGATTTATTTTAAAAAAAAATGTCGATTACTTTTGGTTAACGCGCGTCAAGTTTGCATGCGGAAAATTGACCACGGTCATTATCTGGCAGAAATCATTGGTCATTGTCCATTTTCCATCGAAAAACCTTTTTTACTCTCCACTCTGAGACTCCAGTGCTAAATTAAGCCACGGAATTAAGACGACGTTACAGACATGGAGTCGTCTGTAAGATCAGCTGCTTCTGGTTCAAATGCCATCATTACATTTACTGTAATCTCGTATCGGGTCACGTCGACTCTTAATGATTTATGCGTAATGATGATTCAACAATATCACTTGCATAAAATTACTTCTAACTCAGTTTCCTGTCAATGAGTTTAATATTAAACCAAAATAAGCGTAGATAAAAAAAAAAATCATTTTCATTATTGTCTCTGATCATATTAATCCAATTTAGATCGGAGACATTACATCACCTAAATCCTCCTCTAGTAATAAGCAATCAAAATATCTATAATTCTTTGATAACACGAGACCTACGGGCCGTGACGGTCACCTGAGTATCATAGCCCGTAGATTGAACTGTCAGGGATCGAGTCTGCATTTTAAGCTTCATCTTGGTGCCTAAACCCTAATCCGAGACCGCTCTGACTGTTACCTTTGCTTTTATTATTTGATGGTTGCAAACATCAATTCATAGAATGGAAGGGGGTAAGAGTCGGAGGAATTATCTCGGATTATGTAAAATTTTGGTAAAAAGAGGCCCGCAGTCCTTTAATGGTCACTTGTCAGTGAGTAAAATTAAAGATTGTAGCAGAGAATGCTGTGCAATTAAATTGCTTTGGTGTACTTGTAACTAACGTTGCACTTTCTAATCCTCTTCAGCTGTCAAAGTATTGTAAAGGCAAAGGATTTTGATTCACCTACTATAGGCAACTGTGCATAATATGTTACAAAATCACTATTTAGGGACGGGGCATTATTGACATAATAACAATGCATTTAGCTTATCTCTCATGATTGTAAAAGTACATGAGAATATATTATAAGATTCAATACATTATACATGTAACTACATGTACATGACGTATATAGCCGTATTAAATCTACCCAAAGGTTATGAACATGCCATAGGTTTCATGAATTTAACAATTTAGGTGGAGGGCGCCCTTTTCATAAACATCACCAATTTGAATAGATGATATAAACTTTTCAAAACACAAAGGTGATATGACCTACTAGTAATCGAATAAGTGATATCCTCTTTTTGCTTTGAATTGGTGATACATGTATTGCCTATTCCAATAGATGATTCCATTCATTTGCATTTCTATCTAATATAAATAATGAATGATCACTCTTTCAAGACAATTAGCTTATAAACACAAATGTAGGCTGCCAAAGCAAAGAATGCTATTTTAAATACATGTGGTATTTAACAAACAATTCTTTCCTTTTAGCAGATTTTCCAAAGTGACGGTATCGATTTTCACACTTTTGTAACTCTGAATTTCATAAAGGTTCTTTGAACTTGCTAATGAGCTATATATTATTTCAGCATTATCAAACAAGTTGAGAAATGTGTATGATGATCTGAAAACTTTTCATAATCGGCATATGGAGATAAAGGTTATGGTTAGTTTTACACACACTTTAGTAAAAGGTTTCAAAAGCACTTTCCATGTATTTATGTAAAAGTAAAGATCATTGAGATTTATTGCCTTTAACTCATCATTGGCGGGGGCAATAATCATTTAAGATGTAGTTTAATCAAGCTTCATGTGTAATGACAATCTCATATGCGTTTCCTCATAATCCATTATGAAATTCTGATATAAGTAAGCCAGAAAGTAAAACAACTGTGTAAAACATGCACGCACATGTATAATACAACTCACACAAACTTGCAAAGCGCGGGAAAAACATGCAAAATGTCCACTGCATAAAATAAAATAAAAAAAAAAAATGCTCTCGGACAAATTACGCTTACATCCTTAATGAAACTAGATGTAAGACAGTTTTTAAAAAGTTAGAATTGATTTTTAAGACTTTTGATGTAACATGAGTAAATTGTTACCTTTGGGCTGTTGGGCGGCTGATTTATGTATGTGTTCTCACAATGTCATCGCTATTGAACTTGAACAGTTACTGCAATTATTAATAATCATATCACTTTTACTTCATATTATCCACGTTAATGTCTACCGCAATATTAAAAGATCTGGAATTGCAAATCTGGGAAGAGGTCACATGTTATTAAATGTATTGATAATTTAACAATGTTTCTGCAGTGTGCAGCTGTTGCCGATGTTAATACGATGTCCTTGTACACTATATAACACATTGTGATTATGATCATAGCCCCAGAGCAGAAGTCTACGCCAAATTCTCGTTCATGTAGTACGCTTAAACGGTTTTATTTGCTCGAAACAGTAAAAATAGCATGTTTAACATAAAATGTGCACTGCCAATTTCAATATATTGGCTATACAAGTAGATACTGATCTCAAAGATCTTTAGTATAATAACGATAAACTTAATTATGTCTTGAATACGTCATAATAGTTCTTCGATAGGTAAATAGTGCAAGTCCAAACTAAATTTACAGGTTTTATATGAAGATCAACAGCAAAGCCAAAATTCCATATTTTGCTATTAAAATGGTCCTCTTTTCAAAGATATAAATGTTTGAATTAAGGGAACATAAAATAAAATTATTTTAAAAATTTACTTTTTAGGTAAGACTTATTTATTAATTTTACTACGTCCATATAATAGCTTCTTTTCTTCTTTGTCATCCAAGAAATGGTATTATAGCTTTGGTCAAGTGAAGAATGAACTATAAATCAAAATTAAACAAAAAAAAACAGCAACTGTTGACAGCTACCAACTGATCCATGCGTCCGACAGGGATTTAAAGGACTCTGATGATGGTGCTTTGAATTTACGGCATGCTCAGATCTATACCCCCACCCCACCCCTGGAAAATTGAAACTTAAGTTATTAAATTAACATTGATGTACTTAAGTTACCATAAAATAGGAAAACAATTCTGGATCCGCAAGTACAGTTGTGTTTACAATAGATGGTTTGATCAAGTTTGATCAATGTCTGTTTACAAGTCAAACATTGTGATGGAGTAGAAGTATCTCAGATTCAGACAGACAATTCAGCAATATTGAAATAACAGCTTCTCTCGCTCAGCTGTGACGCGTTCACAATTTTCGATGAAACAAACATCACGACCAATAAAAAAAAAAGCAGTGCCGCCATGCAGAAGAATGATAATAGGTTCTTAAATTCTAACAAGTAAACATTACAAAAATAGCATCGTCGAAAACCCAAGGAAAATAACGCGTCATACCTAACATGATTTTTTGTGGGATCACTTCTTATAGAAAATGGCAGCTAAAAGAGTATGGAGCATGGCGGGAAAACTAATACTCAGTCTGCATATAAATTCCTTTTGGATTAGATTTATTTCAACCACTAAATGATAAGTAAACAGGCAGATGTCATGTTAGGGGTAACGTAGATAGAATGTTCTATCGTTAAAATGACAGATGTCCTATACGGACCCGGTTTACCCTGACCTGTGACCTGTGCGTAGCCTGGTCACGGTAAGATTATTCTTTCTAGGGGTAACGTTGTGTCGCAGAAGTGATAATCATAATTTTAGAGACGATGTTGCCAATATTGTTTTATATCACCACTTTTTTCTTTTGAAAAGTTACATGCAACATATGTAAAATTTTGATTTCTTTATTCTTTCTGGAAAAGATTGACCAATCCGAATCTCATCAAAATTATTCAGTTGTATCAGTGAGAGACATAAACATATTTTTAACATAGGTATGTTAATTATATGTCTCTGGTTGTATGTATATCAATTTCAAAATCAAAGTGCATTAACATTTTACTTTCAATATTCTCCTCGACAAAGAGAATTGTTACAAGTTTACATATTTATATTTTTCAGTGTCTTTGTCTGTGATAACACTACGAATCGATTTTGTTATCCAAATTATATAAATATATGATAAATTGAACAGATACGGTCGGGCGTGGTCAAATCTATCATAATTAAAAGCCATATGGGCTTTATTTTATTTGATTTATGTTTGTTTTGGGGTCTAGTCCGAAATATCTGACGTTTTCTTGGCTTTTTTAACGATTTTGATATTTTACTTGCCAGGTTTCCCTGGCATGTAAAATATCAAAATCGTTAAAAAAGACTATTTTGGGTCTTGTGGTCCTTTGCCGGTCCTTTTCGATCTCCTTTGGTCCATATTGTATTTTTTTTGGTCGTCTTTGGGTCACTTAGGACCGTGATTTCCCTTTTTAACGTTCTTTTTTTCTGTCTTTAATGCTTCTTTGTAAAAAAAAAAAAAAAAAAAAAAAAAAGCACCTTTTCGGACCTTTGCGAGAGAGCCCGAGAAAAAATTCGCTTGTCTGAAAGGCCCGAATATTGCTCTACTTTTGGGTCATTTTCGGAATACTGGCGAACCCCAGACAAATACATCGGGCTCGCGATACACTAATCAAATTATTTGAAAAGTTCTGTCAATTTTACAGTCAAGTTAATTAATCAACGACGGATATAATTTCATTTCAATTTTTGATCATATATTCCATTGAATATGTCCATAATTGTAAAACAAATTGCTCCATTTGACATTAAATTAACACATGCACGTATTTCCGGGTGATTAGTCGGACCTAACTTGTCTGCGTGGAGAGTTTTGTCGCTTTTGTCAAGTTTTGAGTTTTCGTATAACTTAGTCTTAGTTTAATCATCGAAGGTAAATTTGCAGGCTAAGCTTTTACTTACGTTTAATTTGATATGTCAGGTGTCTCTCAAAACATACTATAGATGATTATTTCCCACTATTTTAAGAGGTGCCACTATTTTGTATATAAAATATAACGTGTTATCATTTTGAATATTTACAGATAAATTAGATGACATGGCAGACGTGAAACAAGCAATACTCGACTGGGTTTTAGAATATTCAGTGAAGAGCCACCTTAATACAGTTACTGAGGGTACTGTATCAATTGTTTAAATCTTACCTAACTTCATCTATTCAAGTTATTATTATCAGCTGTTACTGCATTTTTGTTGGTTCGAACATTGATGTAAATAGAAAATGGCTGCAGAAGATACAGAAGTACGGTCATGTCTTCAAGAAATAGTGAAACTTGACTTGGAAATTAAAGCGCTCATCCAAGACATTCGTGAATGTGCTCTGACAGAAGACATTTTGGAAGATCTAAATAAAGATGCCAGACTAAAAATTGGAAAATTGCAGAAGAAAATTGAGGAGTTGGAGATTTTTGGATATGAAGCAGACTTAGAAGAGGACAGACAAGTTATCATGAGAGATGTCGATAATCATAAAGATAGGCTATCTAACATTGTGACGTCACTAAGGCAGTCCAACTTAAAAGCAAAATTTGCGATGGAGAAAGCAAATACGGAAAAGTTGCTCACATCTAGAAATTCTGGCATGCGACAGAGACCAAGGAATAAAGATGGTTTAGCCAAGCAAGCGTCTGCCATTACTGAGAGTTTAGTCAGCATTAACAAGAAATTAACAGAGCAAGTGAGTCATAGTGAAAAAACAAAATCAACATTAATTAGAAGTTCAAACACAGTCACTGGTACGATGGAGGAATTCAAGAATATGGGAGCTCATATAGGAACTTCCCAGAAACTGTTGTCCAAGTACAACCGCAGACAATTGACAGACAAATTTCTGATATTCCTGGCTCTAGTCTTTTTCATTGCAACCGTGTTGTATATTATTAAAAAGAGATTGTGGTGAATGTGCAATATGAAAAGTTAATGGACATTTTTTTTCATGTTTGCATGCTTATGTAAAATATTTGCTAGTGTTCAAAATTAATGAAAGTTATATGAACTTTACATAAACAATTGATTTACCAGATTGAATATTATATGATATACGTTAAATTTTTAGATAAATTAGTGTACTTAGCAGTGTTAGGAAATATCCATGTAATTTATTGGAAAATGTGTAAAGAAATACATGTGCATAATGTAAATGTGTATGGTCTACATGTATTTATAACTGATTCACAAAAAAAACCCTATTTATTTCTTATTTATGATGAAAACTGATTCTGATGTAACTTTAGGATTGTGAGATGTATGAAGACTAGTTTTGTTGATATATATAATTATTAGAATAGGTACATTTTATGTTGGAAATGTTATGTTGGTAAGGTGATTTAGACTTTAAATTGATTAAAATTAAGCTTTGTAAATGGATATTAAGAATAAAGCTTTTGAAAGTGAAGCCTAGGACTTTTTGCTTTGTATCAGTTTTGTTGGGCAATTGCATTTGTATTATGGCATGCTTAGAAATACCTCCCTTGAAAACATTTCATATTCTTTTTCATTTGTCATTGATTTGAATCATCATTGCACACCATTGATTAAATGATCATCTCTAACTTGGAGGTTAAGTAAGGTGGAAAAAATATTATAGCTCATTAAAATACTGACCAGTTCAAGTAAAGCATAGGGATAACTGTAACCTTTGGTGCAATCTCTGAATTTATAGTGCATGGTTTGGCTGACTGACTGTGGTCTGAGAAAATATGTATCCACAACGTTTTTGGACCTTAAGAAAGGCTTTGCTACTTTTGGTGATTACAGTGAAATTTTTATTCATTTTGAAAACTGTGTTTTGCAATGAAAGCAAGAAAACAGGTTCTCTTTGAAAAATTGTTTGATTTTCTACAGTATGCAGTGTAATAGAACTGTCCAATATAAAAAAATTGGCCAATCTTTCATTTGATAGAATTCTTGGCTAGTGAAGATTAATTCTTCTAAATTTAAATTAAACAATGTATTTTATTTACTGTATTTTTACTTTATTGTATTGATTACACCATTGAAAAACAGTAGTTTATTTACTGGATATTTCTCTATTGACTTGAAGTTTCTACAAAAAGATTCTATAACTCAATAGATTTTCTCTGTGATTTTCTGATCAAATCTTGAAAAAATTACAAAGAAAAAAAAAATTTCTATAAAACTTAAATGGAATTTTTAATGTCTGTTTTGTAATTTGCATAACATTATTTATTGTGTATTTCAATTGAAAAAAATCTTTATTTTTAACTTCATATGAATATCCAAAATTAATTGATGTATAATTATGAACTTGTTTAATGATGATTTTAAACTTCAATTTAATCAGAAAGCAACAAGTAATCCACAATTTATATTTGCATATTTTTCTACAGCGGCACTTTCCAGGTACTATGCCAGGCTATCTGCCCTTGAATTACCAGATGTCCAACTGGCTTGCAGTACAGTATATGATATCATTGATACATCATTGTCAGATCCCAAGAAGTTAGAACTAGCGGTAGAACTGTTGGACTTCATTTATGTGTCTTGTCCTGAAGCTGTTGTGTTTAAAGTTTATTCGAAACTGGTGGTGGGCCTTAAAATGCTGGTAGGTTCACTGATTCAAAGTACATTTGTATTTCTAAAGATTGTTAAATCTGAAGTAATTCCTTACATTTACCAATTCTAAATTATTTATTATTATTCTTCATTAAAAAGAAGAAAGAGGTTAACTAAAATGGATCATATTGATATATAAATCTCATATAATTAATTGGATTATTTATCTGTTGTGAATAGAGAATGATAACTATTCCATAACAGAAGTATGTTAATGTTAAACGTGTTAAAATGTTAAAATTTTCTTGGAACAAAACCATATAATTTTGGAATTTTTTTTTTATAAATAACAGTATTTTTGATGCTTTGATTTATCTTAGATTTTGCTACAAATGTTGAAGAACAAAGAAAAGGACTGTTTAGCAATGCTTATGAAGTATTTTCCTCGCAGTAAGCCAGATTATCCAGGAGTGGTAAGTTTACTGATGTGTTGAATGTGTAGCAATTAGCAAAGCTTTTTAGACTTTTTTTTTTTTTTTTTTAGACATTTTTAGACATTATCAATCTCTTTTAAAAGAAGAGCTTTTGTATTAAATAATAAAAAATATCAAAATTTTTACTCTAAAATATAAGGAGTTTTTCTTCACTCAATTATGGTTAATGGCTTAAGAAATCATGTTTAAAGATTTAAGGTAGATCTGATGGTTAATGTGTTGACCATTTAGCCTCCTCATTTCTTTAACAAACAGAGATATAAAAAATGACAAATTTTAATTCATGTCCTGGAAAAATACTCGGAACAAGCTACACGTGCATTGTAGGCCCTAGCGCCATGCTAGGGCCATGAATAACTACGGTATAAAAGGAACATGTATATACATGTATAACTTAATTTATGACTATAACAAAGTAATTCACCCTCTCTGCAAAATTTAAACAAACGTGTTTTTGGTCAAATAAAAGGCCATTTAAATTATCACACATTGATTTCGTTTTTTTTAGCAGTGGCTTCCCTAATAAATTGTTTAGGTAAAGATTATTTTAATTTTGACCTATAAAATGAGATTTATTGTAATTTTTAGTGTCCGCTAGAATTGTCTCGTCTCCACATGGTTCACAGCAATTTTCGGAAGTTTTACCTCCCTTTATTGGCAAACAGTAAACAAGCAGAAGCATATTTCCGAGAGGAATTTTCAGAAGAATATGGAAATGAGTTCCATGAGGCACTGAAGAAAATGTGTACTTGGTTTGTTGGCAGAATTCAAAGTAAATTTCCAAAGCCCATGTTAAGCAAGGTAAATATTTTATTTTAAGATGCAGATTCATTTATCTTGTATTAAAGATCATTTTTTTTCTGAACATGAATGTATTTTATTATAGAACTGTTTGCATGTACTAGAAATCTTTGCCACCTGCAAATTGTTGTATGTACGGTTCAGCCTCATTGATAAAAATAATGATAAAATCTATTTATTGTTTCTTACTCTTTGTTATAAGATAATGGAAGATCCTGGCTTTCTGAGGGAGTTCCAAAATTCTCCCGACATACAGATTTTACTGGACATGATTCATGGCAAGACCAGTATGACCTCTGGTGACCTTCTGGAAATGTTGATTATGGTGGACCCTGCGAACACACAGGACAGGATTCAGGTTCCTGATACATTTTCTCTATCACCAAGGAGGTGACTTGGCTTACTTGTATCTGCTTGAAGATGTTATGTTTTTCCTTTTTTTTTATCCATTGTCGGAAACCGGCTGTCTGTATCACTTCTTTTACCTCAGAAGCGAGACCAACCATGGGTTTCTGACAGTGTTTTACTTCCTTGTTTTGCTTATTTCCCTTTGTGTACAATGTACCGTATATCACTTTCATTTTATGAGATCTTATTTTCACATTTTCATGCTGTGATATTTCTATTTTATTTAATTCTATTTCCAAAACATAATTATTGCAGAATAACAGAATTGCTGATTAGAATAAAAAAAAGTTCATTAATTCATGAAATTTTTTTGGGGACAAGTTGTGAGTATATTGCATTTGCAAATATAAAGGTTTTTTTTGCATAAAAAAGTGATATACAATACAAGTTTACAGATGGACTTGTGTCATTCAGACATAATTTATACTACAAAGCTTCTTTGATTTGCGTGGATGCATTACAAAACATTTTCATTAAAATTTGATATTTACAACACTTTCTTTTAAACCAAATAATTGTAATGAGTCATTGACAAGGAAGATGCAAAGTACTGCTTAAAGAGTTATATAACACTCTTTTAAATCTGATATGATAAATAATTCTGAACAATAAATTCACATACATATAATATTGAGATATATGGCAGTCTGAATTAGACAAGTTCTACAGTATTAGTCTTGAACTAAAGAGTTGTAGATTTGTTATTGGTTTTTGTGTTGTATTTTCTTTTTTTCTTTTTGGTATGTGTGTGTGTGGGGTTGGGGGGGGGGTAAACTTAGCTTTTTTTTCTTCAAATTATCTTTAGTTAGATCTGTTTCAAATGTATGAATTTCATCCTTTTATTGTTATTTTTTTCAGAATTAGATGTAGTTGCGAGGAGAATGATGTACATAAAAGTGTAAATTACCTGTCCAAAAATCAAAATAATCATTGTTACAGACAAGAGCAGAAGAATTCTGCCAGGATTTTGTCACAAGAGAATGACACTAACCATAGAAGCTCTAATCAGTCTTCGTGTAGTTCATCATTAAGAAATGATAATTTTAGAAATGATTATGTCAAAATTGCCAAAACTCGGAAATCACCAGATTCAACTCTGAACTCAGACGGACATGCCTCGCCTTCAAATTCTAGCAAAGAGACAAACTGCAAGAAATCGAAGAAGTCTCAACAGACACTACCTGAAGATGGAGAGATGCCCTCAAAGTCCATTGAGGGATACTCCTCAAGTGGGACAGTGTTATATGAAGACTCTTTGGACTGTGGGGTCACCCTATCACCTTTGGAGTATGATTGTTCCGTGGAACGAAGAGACAGGTCTAAGCTGAGGTAAACTTCAAATGTAACTGTGTAGTGTTCACCAGTTCCTACTTTCAATGCTTTGTGCAATCAAAAGTTCATTTTGAATTTTATTTTCTCCTTTTTTGAAATGAAAAGTTTAAATAAATATTGTATTACCGTAAAATCTCTCTTGACATGAGTTACATGTACTGTATACAGGGTTATTTTCGCCCTGTGTTATTTTTGACCTTCTTTACTTGCAAACAGTTTCACCCCATCTTGAATTTGCCCAGACACAGTTGTATTTAAAGAGAGATTATTGAAGACATTGAAATTCGCCTGCTGACAACGAGGCAAAAGGTGCGAAAATAAAATGGGGGAGAATATTTCCCTGTATACAGTATCTTGCCAAGATTTCCTCCTCACCACTACATAGGGTACACGCTACTTTCATTTACTAACTGGTGTTTGAATTTTACAGTGACACAAGAAATGTACGTGGAATAATTGAGACAGGTGAGTAGTTATATTTTCCTACTAAACCAGCATCCCCGGGCTCATAAAACAGTAAACAGATTGGAATTCTAGTTAAATCTTTGACGTTATTTTATACATAAAACCTGGATAAGAAAGTGACAGAATTTGGTTCAGAAATGAGTAGAGATATGTTCTTCTCAGTACTATAGTCTGTCCCAAGATATTTATGCAGCACAATTGAACGATTTTAAATAAAAATACACATACCTGACTACCTGTGAAGGAAGTGCAATTGAAATCTAGGAAAGGGAAAATTTCCAAGATAACTTCATTCACACATTATCATTTTTCCCTTTGTAAAAATTCACAGGAATGAAAACAGATAAAAATGAAAAAAATATTTTTGAATTGTATTGTAAATGATATCTTAATAAAGCTATTTGCATCAGAGTTAGGTCAGAATCTAACAATGTTGCTCAGTTGAGTGAGGTGGCTAATGGGCCACTTGAACTACTTGCTGCTTCAATTTTAATTTGTTATTGTTTTTTTGTTTTTTTTGGGTCAGAAAAAGATTTATCTATTGTGTCTCTGGAAGATCTGAATGATGAAGGAATGTCTGTGTCTGACATTGACCAGTTCTCAGATGAAGACAATCAGGTAAAGTACAATAAAAGCTTGTAAATATTGTACTCTAGATGTTGTAATTAAGCATTTCAACAATGTTGCACTCAATTTGTTGTTATTCCAGCATTTCAACAATATTAATGCATGTATTTCAGCATTTCAATTATTTCATAATTACCCTGTAATAATTCCCTTGGTATGAAAATATTTATCTTTTAAATATTTAAGATCAATTCTATGTAAGAATCAAAATTCGGTGGCCACGCATAGTCATGGATTTTCTTCATACTTGACAATTTAATAGACTTTGATGAGTAAAAAGGCCTAACACCATTTATTTGTTGCTATGTGGTCCCATTGCCATGGTAACAGAGGGTAAAGATGTAAAAAATGGCATTTTAATGCTTATTTGAGAACATACTGTGAGTAATGTGCACAACTTGGGGTTTCCAGGGTATGATATATTATTAAGAATAGTTGTCATTTTTCAAAAGAAAGAAAAACATTCACAGAGAAACGCATATTTTTAGAGCGTTTCCATGGTTACTAAACAGAAATTTAAAAATATGTTTTCTTCATTTAATTTGAATCAAAAGAGCAAATCTTGGATTTTTTGGTAAATGCAATTATGATTGTGCAATTAAAAATTTAAATATGAAAATTAAGATCTGTTGCTATGGTAACAAGCTGAAAAATAAGGTAAATTATAATATTTTTAGGCATATTTGAATGGGTATTAGTGACATATAATGAATAAATATATAAAATCAATTGGTGAGAAAAAATCAAGTATGTGCTTATCTTGAATGACACTTGAAAAAAATCTGACATTTTCTAAAAATAACTGCCGTTGCTATGGACTTTTCAAAAAGTACGAATTTCTGTGTGATTTTTTAGGCAACTTAATTTTCCATAGCAACAACACTTCTCTGTTCCATAACAAAGCTTTTTGTGGTATATAATAAAAATTAAGATATATTTTTACAAGTTCCAACTAAAACAATTGTTAAAAATTTCTAAAATCAGGAACTAAAGCATATCAAAATCATCTTCAATTTCTCAGTTTTTCCTATTTCTTGGCCTTGTTACCATAGCAACGGATGTCAATTTTCATAATAAAATATATATTGCATGGACATTGATAATGATGTAAAAATTTAATAATTTCCCATTTCGGTTTATTAAAAAACCGCAAAAACATGATTTCAAAAATTTATAACGGTTTCCATGGTAACATTTTAAAAGTATTGGTTTCTCCATCAATTTTCTTATATAATATAAGAATTGAAAATAGGACAAAGGCTGTTAAATGTCTTTGATAGTTTACATTAGTGGGCAAAACCTTCTAATATAGCTTCAAAGTAGGTAAGTTTTGCTATTTTTCCATCTTTAGCCTCAGTTACCATGGCAGCGGTTACCCCCAGCAACCAACTTTTAGTGGTTTTTTGCGTTTTACGTCTCGGTGTGTCCATGTATGAAATATAAGGAAAATTGGTGACTATGCGTGGCCAGACCCTTTTATAAATCATTGATTCTTACATAGAATTTATCTTAAATTATTCAGCTCATTGGTGAATCCTTTTACATCATGTACTAAGTGTAAACTAGCACTACCCAGTTTCCACACTTTACAGCATGTGCGGATCTAGAGGGGGGATGGGGGAGGGCTCAGACCCCCCTAGAAAATGAAAATTTATTAAATTTACATAGTAAAATTATTGCAAATATGCCTTGGACCCCCTTTGGCAAACACAATTATCCTTCGCCCCCCATTGACAGCAATGGAATTTTGTTTTTGGCGGGGGTGGTTTTTATACTTATCTTCACAGCCTGTCTCTTATATCTTGGGTCAAATTTTACTAAAAGGACCATAGGTTATTTTAACCCGAGTTTTCATATCTCAAGATCTGTTACAGTATCATGGTAGTGGATATATGATGTGTTATTTCTGTATTATTATGTTTAAGGTACCTCACTACACATAGATTTATACGTTTTTAGACGTTATGTTACAAGATGGTGATTTAAATGTTTTGTTATATTGTTTGTATCAATCTATTTGGTTGAATATCATCTTACTAGCTCAGTGGTTAAAGAATCGGGTTTGTAAACCGCAGAACTTCCTGGGGCTTTTGTTCACATTTATTAATTAAATTTTTGAATAATTTTTATACAAAATTACACATTATTTAGCCTATTTCACTCACATACTTCTTTATCGATCATGCTATCTAATCAAGTAATTTTCTGCTGATTTGAGAAACTATTTCAAGGTGTAGTGAGCCACCTTAAGGTAGCTCCTGCCTTTTAAATTTATCTGAGAAATGCAAGTAAAATTGCTTTTAATCAACTAATAAACATCTCATGAAAAAGAAAAACACAAAAAATGTTGATATAATTAGATTAATTTTACTGTAACAGTCCATCATATACGCATACCTCATATATTCAGTTGTACCTCAATCACTGCTATAAGCATACCTTTACATTTTCAAGTATAAAAAGTTTATAAATTAAAAACCACTGTCCATAGTTTGCAGAATAATGCTCTAATATATCCTTATGACAAAAATTGTGTATTTTTATGGATGAGATGCAGTTAGAGAACTTTTTTGACTATTTATACAACATACCCCCCTTAAAAAATCATCAAATCTGAACCAAAAAAATACTTTCAAAACAATTTTTTTTAAAATTTCCTCTGAGCCAAACATTTTAAATTATGTCTAAAAGAAAGACAGACATCTACTGAACACATTAAACAAATAAAACTTATCTATCATCACATTAAATTTTGAGCCACACCCAAAAAACTTTGGGTACCCTATACAACATCATACAGAAAAACATGAGTAAATCGCATATTTATGTCAAAACAGTCTTTACCTGCTCAAAGTTCTCATTACAGCTGTAAAATACAGCATTAGAATAGATTATTTAACATATTAATGTACCTATCAAATTGCTAATGTGAAAGTTACACATGATAATGAAGTCAAATAGTGCGTACATGCCTCGTGTGACGACAGAAGTAAAGGTATTTTTAACTACAGAACTCACTTTAATTAACACAGTTTTGATGACACATGTAAAAATAGCATAAAACATGGGCTCAAATAATCAAAGCTGAACATAAATACCCGGTACATATTATCTGCCTAACAATTGGACAACACATGAAACATGGCATGTCAGACATGGGGACTAGGTGTGCAATCATGTGTAATGTAATCGAAGGTCTAATATAGGCGTTATATAAATAGCTTTCTGATTTGTGTTAAGATTCAAAATTACAAATTTGAAAGATACTGGACAACTTTGCTAATAACAGCTTTTGATTTTGATACTCTTGGTTTCTTAGAGTTTGGTATGTTCTCACAAAACACATTGTGAATCCCGTTCTGGGGATCTCGCTGGTGGATAACCTGCAGTTTTGCCATGGTTAACGAGAGGCTAACAAGTTTCTTCAATGTAACAGAAGAAATAACTTTGCCTTTTACAAGTGGATCCAAAGATTCCTTACAACTGTAATATGACAAATGAAATATGTCATCGCTAACACAGTGGGATTTCAGTTTGAGGTTAAACAGGTTCTGAAGAGAAGAAACATCTGCGATGGCATTGTGTGCTTCATAGGTTTCTCCTATCAGCTTCTGAACAAGATTCTGCTGCTTGTAGTTTCCAACATCAGCTTTAGGGAAGGCTTTTCTTGAAAGCTTCAAAGTATCAAGGTATCCAGTGACTGCAGTTTCAAAGGCTTTCAGAAGGTTGTATTTGGACAGCTGGTGTATCAGAACTGGTAAGTCAAAGTTCTGGATATTATGTCCGAGCAAAATGGAATCAGGAAACTGTGAAAGGAACTGGAGAAACCTTTGAAGTCCGTCAGATGCTTGTAATGATTCTACGGCTTTTCCTTTGTGTTTTAAAACACCTCCAATATAAGTAAGACCTGTTTTAATAAAACATTTAGAAATGATAAGTAAATACTTTGTAAGGGACAATCACAAAATTATTTCTGCTCACGATAAATTCTGTATACGAACCTGTTGCTTCAGATGCAGAAATACTGATGTTACAGCAATTTGGTTTCATGTATACATTAAAGCTCTCTGTTCCACAAACACATGCAATCTGGAGGATATCTGAAGTCCTGCCTACAGGTGAAGATAAGGCCTCAAATTTAAGAAAATTCATCGAAGGAAACCTTTACAAAATTGACAAGGGAAAAATGACAAGTCCATATTACACATACCTAGTCCAGTGGTTTCCAGATCAAAAACTATAAACTGACTTCTCTGCAGGCACACTGACTTTGGCATGCTGATGTCCTCCAAATCCACCGACTCCTCTAATCCAATCTTTGAACTATATGTTGCACCTACATTTTTTATCAAATAAATTACTTTCACAAGAAGACAATTATATTTTCAGATTAACTTATTACAATTGAATATAAAATTGTTAATCAAATAAATTACTTTCACAACAAGACACTTATATTTTCAGATTAACTTATTACAATTGGATATAAAATATTACCCTCTAATACAGACTGGGAAGCATCTTTTGTTGATCTTTCATTTTTCAATTCCAGGCGGCGCCGTTTAACACTTCTCTGAGCCTGTGCCAATCTTTGTCTTTTTAATTTCCTGGCTAACTTTGAAGTCCATTTTTCTGTAAACCTCCCAGGGGACAGCTGACATCGCCTATTCAGCTGAAATTATAACAGATTGAATATTCAATAAAATATGCAAACTTTGTCAAATTTGTACATCAAAACAAGATAGACATTCAAATGGATGTCCCCTTGGACTATTTTCACTTTGGTTTTAGTTATACAAAGATATATAGTAAAATTCAAGGTGTATCGATGTCTGGAAAAATTAGTTAAACACTAAATGACTCTCTGTCTGATTAGTTAACCTGTAAAAAATGAAAAACAAAAAGAACAAAAACTAAAAAAAAATACAAAATTAAACAATTCTTACCAAAAGAGAAACAACATATTTTAAAACTGAATAACTAAAAATAACAAAAAACACAACTGGAAAATGTTTCCAAACAATCTATTCTACCTCTGAGACATAACTGTAGCCCTCATTCTTTTGACAAACCGTTGCAAAGACCCTTGTTTTAAGACTCTCAGAACCTCCATAAAATCTGTCATCATTTATTACAAAATTTAAAGATAACACAAAACTTCCCAAATTATATATTTCCAATTAAATTTTTCTCAATACAATAATACCTTAAGTACTTACAAACGTTTTGGCGCTTTAGAGGCAACCATATGGTTGAAATTTTCATTGTTCTGGGTTGATCCTAAATCTACAAGTTCATCAGCTTTCTGGGTGTACTTGTTCATCAGACTTTCCAAAGCTACTCGCAGTGACTGATCAGAGAGCGGCTTCCCATATGGTAGATTCTTCGGCTTATAGTTGGTCTTGTCACTCTTACACCATGTTCCACATTCACTGTGCTCACCTTAAACATACACAATTTTACATATACATTGTATTAAAATATTCTTTGATTTGTTTTTTATATAAATCATGTACTGCTTATGGTACTAGTAATTTATATTTACACTTACCGTATAAATGGGGGACTATTTTATTTAAGTCATCAGCAAGCTTTGTAGAGTTGCCTGAATTCTGTTTCACACAGTACATGAAACAGCGTTCAATGTGTGAACGTACTCTGTTATTTTTCAAGACTTTGTAGGTGTTGCCAAGTTCTACAAGGCTGCCTGTGAACCCTTTGCGTGTATGGTTGCTATCCGACTTCTTTGTTATCGCTGGGTCAACGGTTGCCTTTACCCTAGCTATGGTCGTCGAATCATTGTCCATAACCAAAGTCTGCACCTACAAGTAAACACAAATTCAAAAAATACATTTCTTTGAAATTCAAAACTAACGATATGCCTGAATAATTTAATAATATTCTAAAAATCTTTTAATGATAAAATTCATTTAAAAAATTGTTTATTCTTTAACCGACTTTGTTTAATAATATTACATGTTCTTACTAGCTAAACTTGCACTTACCTACGTAAAATAAAATTGTCATGCTTAAACTTGGCTAAAAATCTGCTTATATAATTAAATTTACCCTGTTCCCTTGGTCTTTGATGCCCTGGAGCATCTCGCATGCCATTGCTGGCTCCATTGATTTGGCCGACCCAGACCAGTTGCGACAACAGTTATGATTCCTTGGAGGAACACCTTTCTTTTCTGCATGTTCACATATTCTACAGCGTTTCCCCATAACCGAAATTCCAATACACTTCTTGGTTTTGTTACCAATAAGGGATGCATGCCCTGTCAAAATAAATCAGACATTTTCTTTTCCTGTTTATTTAAACAAGCGCTTTAATAGGGTTTTGATGTAAAGAGGAGCTAACCAGTTAGACTGTTGTATGCACGACCTGTTCCCCTTTTTTGCCAGGCCCCATCAAATCCAGCTGTGAGGTTGCCATCACTCCTAAAATTAAAATCATCAAAATAGTAAACTATGGAACTGGTTATGTCATTTCAATAGTGCTTAACCACCTTTTTAATGAGCAAGTATATATATATATAATATGCACACACACCACACAATTATATCTACATGGAAGTGATAGACTACTTACATGCTGATTTCTTCTCTAAGATGTTTATTGCAACTGTCCTCAGCCATCTTATGGAGGTGAGGTGTTATTTCTCTTTCTCGGCTTTTCAAAGTGGACTGGGTAATAGTTGGAATGTTAAGAGATGATAGAAACCCATTAACATGGGACTCCCCAAATCCTCCATTTATCATACCTGTACCCCCCAAAAAATATTAATAATTAATATGGTTTAATATTTTTTGCTCAACAATGCTATGAAAAATTTGTACAATTCATTATACTTGAACCAATTTATTATTTAAAGAATTCTTACCTGCAGCTAGTTTTGTGTTTACATCCCATGCGCTTGCACAGTTGGTTGTTTTATGCCGGCTACCTGTGGGTACATCATTCACAAGCCCACATTCTACATACTGACATTTGACCATCAAAATGTGAGCCAGCCCAAACTTCTTTTCCCCTACACAATCTGTCAGATGGAGAGGGTGGCCACATAACTGGCACGCTTTCAGCCCATCAGCAAGGACTCCTACATTGCAAATACAAATTTTTCTATTTCAATAATAAATTCCCTTATGTATATAGGCATATGCTCACGGATCAGTAACTTCTGGTTAATCAGTACACATGCGGAGAATTGTTAGATTCGAGAATTTCCTTTATTTCAAAAACATATCCTGTATGTGCTATGTCACCCTTTTCATATTGTTTAGAGATTCTTACCTAGCTCTACAATTCGGCGTCCACAACGCCACCCAAGTTCGTCAACGTCTTCACTTTTAACTTCTTCTTGCTGACTTACGACAGGTTGAATATCCAACTGGTTGTAGGTATGGTCGACGTAAGGTAATGGAATATCCGATATGGGGGCACTACAACTTGGCTGAGAACTTTGATTTTCTTTCCACCTTGCTTCTCTAGCCTTCGTTAAACTTTTCAGTCGCTCTGCCTTTGTAAGTTTGCAAAACTTTCCGTTATGTCGCGCCATTATTTGGCACCACCGGATATTAAGCTTGCAGCGTAAAATTCGAACCGAAACATGTCAATCCGGAACAATATTCCGTATCAATATCGGTTTTGACATTTATAACTATTTATGACGTAGAGATACCCGGGAATTACTTTAATCCATAGCATCTGTATTGTTAGTATTTTCACACAGTTTTTCAAATCTTTAGTTTATCCACAACCTTGATGATTTCCAATATCACTATTATTTTTGTTCATATATCTCTGTTTGTAGTTGGATCCAGAAGAGGTGACTATCGACTCCTCTGGCAATGATACCAGCACACAACAGTACCAGGTGCCAGATATCGGTCGTCATCACAGACAAAGGGTCACACCTCTGTGTATTGTCAAGTTGTATAAATCTCAGGTCAGCACTTTAAAAATGTCTAAATTCTCTGCCTAAAAAAAATACAGAAGCTTGTATGAGGCCAGCAGTAACAAACATCAGTTGGCTCCAAATCCTAATCTGCATTTATGTTTATAAGAAGTAGGAAGTCATATTTGGCACATTAATAGGGAAAAATGTAACATATTGCTATTATCTTTCAAATCAGATTCACACCAATATTTTTCTTGATTCCAACACAGGATAATACCATATTAAAAAAAAATTGTTAATGTCATTTTTTAAAAAAAAATTAATTGCTTTGAATAAAGAAGATCACTTAGTTTGGGCCTTCTTCAGTAATTGATATATTTAAAAAAAAAAAAAATTCCTTTTTTTGAACCATATTGATTTGATGTTTCTTTTATCTCCAGGTCTTCCAAAAACACAATATTTACTGTTAAAGTGGAAGGAAAGTTACTGTAGTTCTTATAGCTAAAGACTTATCTGTTGTTGTAGGAGTCTGGTGATTTTGTGTTGGAAGTTTGTTGTTTTAGTGATTAAATTAACATATGATATCAGTCAACTTTGTGTTTTTATTTATCACTAATTTGTACATTCTATGGTATTAAAATTAACATCTTAAAATTCTCCTTTCTGGGTCGTTTAAAAAAAAAAGAATTCTATAAGTCAAAATACATCCCAGAGTATTATTCTCCTGTATATTTTTTTTTAGGAACATCTTGTATGCACTCAACCATAACGTCAATAAGGCGTGTCTAATTAGATAGAATCAGATTCAATAAAACTGGTTAAAATCAATAAGCCACTGCCTGATACGGCCAAATATGATTAAGATGTGTACATGTTCGTCAGTTTTTGTAATTTGACTGGACTGACCGATAAGTTGATCTTGTTTTAAAAGATATTTTTTGGTCAAATGTTGTAAAATTTGAAAATGCTTAACCGGTGAGAGTATTCTGAATATAATGTACTTTTATTATCCAAGTTAATATCGAAAGGTGACCTATACCACCTTAAAATCCATTTTAGACCATAATTTATTTCCCATTGGTTTTATCTTGTTCATATTAATTAAAAAAGAATGCCTTTAAGTAAGGGGTAATAAGCTTGAATTAAAGTTCTATTCCAACTGGGAAATTTCTAAGTCATAGGTTAAGGTCAACGCAAAATCCTCTGAAATGTTTTTCATCGTATTGTCCATTCACCATCTCAATGATGTCTAGTTTCTTTGTAGTATACGGGTTATTACGATCGCATATTTCGCAGTTTAATAGTTTCAGTTATATGATTACACAAGGTATCTCCCTCCAAATCGCGTGGATTTTCCGTCTTGCATACATTTGAATCCAAGTATCGGATGTTACTGCTTATGCTTAAGCATTAATGTTTAGTTTATTTTTCAAGAGCACACCCGTCTTGTTCCCGAATTTTATTATTCATAAGTATTATAACTGCTTATAATACGATAAATTCATACTACAACCGCTAGTATCACACTTGACATAATTAACTGTGGGTCAGTCAATCATCAATCAATCAATCAATCAAACTTGGTTAAGTTTTCTCGTTTTTTTTTTTTGACGAATTCATGCCATATTCTGATTGGCTCCTTTACACTTTATCTCACCAATTGCGTTATTGCTTACGCGCCTATCTGTAAACAACCGCATGTTTTCACAACATTATCTTTGTTTTCATCCCTTTTAAAAATTGAAGATGTTTGCTTTAATTCCCATAGTTTCCGTCAATGGGCTTACTTGTAACGCTGCAAAGGGATGTTGCATTGCCATAGCACGAAAGGTTCTAGAAGCAATTTAAGTGCCTTGTATGATACTTGCCATTTTCCTTGAACTTTTAACCGCACGGAACGTTATAGTAAAAGAAAATGTAAAACTTTGATTATTGGTTCAATATTCTATCCCCTAACACAGGCGACGTTTTATTATAGAGGCATAATCATTTCTCAAATCCAATGCACCTAGCTATAAATTATGTTTAGTTGTCACGTGCGGTTTTATGAAATACATATATGATTTACATGGTCTTGGATATACTTATTGTACAAGCGGGATGGTCCTATCTCTATCTGTGCTCAGCTGTCTAGTCCCAGGCGCTGTTGTTCTACAATGTGAACTTTACCTCAGAAGTAACACTGTGAACCTGCCCAGAGCTCCAGATTTTGGCAGCAGTCTTTGTAAACGCCGACTTTGTATGTCAGGTCCCTCCATTGCAAAACGCACACGCCTGCTCTATATTCAGCCTGGTTTACAAAACACTACGACGTGTTGATACACAATAAGGCTGCAATGCGGCCAAAGAATGGGGAAAATCGTGAAATTCTCCTATAACACTTTCAGTGGCTACGTTATTACGACGGTCAAACTGTTTAACTTGAGAATGCGTGCGGTTAATTATATGTATACGCGGATGCGCATCTTTTGCAGTTAGCAGAAAAAAAAAATGCAGCCAAAATCTTATTTTTTTTCTTTTTTAACTGAAGAATCTGTGATTTTGAAAAATAAGCCAGTTTATTTCAGCAACTTTATGGCAAAATGTCTTGCAATTGTGTCACTGTAACTGTTTTCCTTCCAGTATCATAGTCACACAGTTCGCTCTATGCCAAATATACTACACAGTTACTCATTGGACTGATACAGGTGCGCTCTTTTAACCTTACATATACTTCAAATAGAATACTAGTACTAGTATGATAATGTAATACATGTTATATGAGGATAACGAAGGATGATATCAGTGCATTATATTACAATGCTCCTGCCATGTGTTCAATCAAATATTCTATACACTTAACACGTTAATGTTTTTTAAATATTTTTGATGTATTTAAAGAATCGGTCCGAAAGTTTACATTTGCTGACGATTCCAGAAGAAGCCTACCTTTTTTAGCTACAGATATGGCGCTAACTTTTTCATTGAAAAAAAAGAGTAACTTTAAAAATTGAATGACAAACATTTCTAATACATTTCTATAAACTCTGTATTACAACTTTGAGGTATTTGCTTAACTAACGTGAAGGTGTATAAAAAAAATAGGTATGAATCGGTGCATCCACCTTAATCAACACGAAACCGACGATTAAAGAAAGGCGGTGGGGGTGGTACGGGGTGCAAAAATGGGTGGACGTAAAAGCTCTACTCCCTGGCGTATATGAACATCAACTATTTCTTGAATTCTACAACTCATGAACCGCTAACAACTGTTTGGTACAAAGTGGAAGGTGGACCGAAAGAGAATTACGTATCTCAACTGTTAACGTTATCACCAATAGTTGACCTTGGCACTTTTAAGCGTTATCATATGACTTTCGTACACCTTAAGCATTTATCATTATTTAAAGAAAACGCACAAAGAACAGATGTATGCATCTGCTCAGATCCCCAAAACTGGGTACAATCTGCCTTAAATCAGGCCTTGCAGTTATTAGTTTATGTATGAAACCAGGTCAAATGTCAAACGTTGCACCGAGTCAAGGCCAATTTCTTGGCTGGGAGAAAACTACATCCCTATGATGAAGTTCAGATGCGTGTAGACTTTGCGATTTACACCTTATTTCATGTAACTTACTTTTTTTCTTTGACTGGGAGTATACCTTTGTGTCGAGTTTTTGAACATTAACACATGGGAATCAAAGTATTTGTTACAGTTTGGGAAAGTGCGGGTTTGATTTTGTTCTTTAAATATCACAAATTGCACAATACGGAACTCCGAAACTCAAATTGCGTTTTGCATTTCTTATGATTAAAAAAGAAATCTCGTATTTTTGATTTTATTCTTACATAACTCCTACACTACGTCACAAGTTCCCCCTACGATTATCACGTGGTAGCAATTCAAGTAAATCAGATCATTGTCTTTTGATATCACTCCCTCTCAGTGTTTGATGTCGGGCGTAAATTTAGATCCTTGGCTTAAATATAAAACATGAACTCCTCATAAATATCCACAAATCATACATAACACGTCTATTTATATGATTTAGGAATGTCTAGACCAGGTGCCAGGCAATTAAGAGATTTCGTACTTTCCTTTAACTGATTTAGCATCGGGATCCACTCTTAACTTATCTCCATTTGCAACCCAATCAAGGCTAATAATTTCAAAAAACAATATTGTGATATCAAAGAAAAAAATCTTTATTTTTTGGCCTTTCGAAGAGTCGCAATTTAACCATAAACCATTAATTTTAAACTGACATGATTTGAGTTAACATTTCGTAGACACATTTATGCACTAGGATATATTTAAGGAATAAGGAATCATTCTTTGAGTATTATGGGGTGATAATTTCGGTCGGGGCGTGATCAAATCCAATAAAGCCCGAAGGGCTTTATGATAGATTTGATCACGCCCCGACCGAAATTATCACCTCATAATATTCAAAGAATGATTCCTTATTACTTATATTTATATAATTTTCAGCAGTTGTACGATTAAATATTATAATATTAATTATGCAAACCCGCTTGTGCCCCCAACAATACGTCATTTGAATTTATTGGGCTGTATAGTACAAAATCGATTCGTAGTGTTATCACAGTGGGAGACACTGGAAATGTAAATATTTAAAGTTTAAATTTAAAGTTTAATCATACACTTGGATTATATCTCAAAACGATCACATTATTAATATTGTTTTAATCCGGGCTTTTTCACAAATCCGACTCCATGAAATATTCCAAGAATGCATGACCTTTGAACCTCGACCTTCAATGAATGATATTAACAATGGAAGTAAATAGGAAATTCTATGCCATACAAATAAATCATTTTTTTTTCTCTCCTCTCTTTCTTTGACCTTGTCCAAGAACTGGGTAAGTTTATAGATACATTTAAAGTATGGGACAACTTTCATGGCGTTATTTGGAACTACAATCAGAATGATTTTAAAACAATAGTTTTTGATCTAGAATAAAACTACAAAATAGTATTTCTGCCTTTTCAGTAGTCTAGAGAAATGCCAACTGTATGGAGAGTACCTCTGCTTAGATAAAGGCAATTTACGGTCTAAGATGACGTTTTCTTTGGGTGTCCCATATACATGTACATCTTGTACTTGTATATACGGGTAAATGACCAACATATACAACGAGAAAGAGGTTTTTAATACCAACGTGATTTAATTGAATAGATCTGTTATTATATACTGCGTCATACAATATATATATATATATATATATATATATATATATATATATATATATATATTACTTGCATGCAAAGAAAGAACCGAACAATTTAAACTGCAAATATCCCTGCCTCTGTGCACGCTGAAGAAAAGATCTGTCAAACAATCAACCAATTAGCTCTTACACATGCTCAGTAGACATGTAGCACGTTAATTAAACAAAAGCAA
Organism: Magallana nippona; assembly: GCA_033439105.1. Lineage (NCBI taxonomy): Eukaryota > Metazoa > Mollusca > Bivalvia > Ostreida > Ostreidae > Magallana > Magallana nippona. The sequence continues at coordinate 26,875,498 of CM065922.1, read as the reverse complement.
AAGTTGAATGATTCTATCCATATGCCAACGATTACTTTTACAATCACTAAAACACTAATTAATTGTGAATTGCTTTATTTCTGTAGATATTGTCATGAGCGGATCCAGAAAAAAAAAGAATTTCACGGGGATCCGAGGTATATTATTTGAACTTGATTTGCATGGGGGAGGGGGGGGGGGGTTCTTATGCCTATTTTTAAAAATAATTTTATTTATTTATTTAACTTTGTGAATTTAATGTGTTTGAATTTTCCAATTTTCCAGGTGAGGTCCAGATCTTCCCCTCTATATCCGCGCATGCTTGCAGTGTTGTGTGTTTGAGGGTAGCATATGGAGGAACGTAATAAGTTTACAATCACAGAGCTTCAACACTGCATTATATAATGTACATGTAGGTAACAACATTAAGGGAGTGTCTAAAATTTGATCAAATGAACAATATCTTTAAGTGAAATAGTTTCAATTTAGCTTAATTCGATCAAGTTCTAACTGTGAATGTTCACAAATAGCTTACAGGTGTGGCAATGTGACTTTCAACCTTTCACTCAGTGAACACATGCAGTGGCAGACATAAAACCAGGTGCAAAATAAACATTATCCTTAAGTTTGAAATCATACAAAAGTTACAAAAAATCCAGGGTTAATTTCCAGCCCCCCCCCCCCCCTTTCCAAAAAAATAGGTGAGATATATAGAAACAATCCTATTGTCTTATTTCGGCTGTCGTTTCGAACAAAACACACAGAGCCGAAAGTTCCATTATCAGTTCTAACGATGCTACTCTGCTGATAAGGGGGAATTATCCGTCCCGTGGAGGCAGAGCTATACAGAAAGGTCATTCCTCTCCAGGCGTGTTGGACCGTGATCCCCAGTAATTGTGATATTACATGTATTATAGAAGTTTTGATATTCAAATTGGCGTAACATCCGTTTCCTTGGTATTACAGTCGATGAAAAATAAAATTGGTCAAGTTCAGCTTGATATTTATTTTTTTCCGACTGATTAAAAAATACCAGCTGAATGGTATCAATAGTATTTAAAGATAGTATCTCCTTAAATTAAAGCACTTAACAACAGTATCTTAAATTAGAAAGTCAATGGGAATGAATTAAATTAAATTTACAATGTTGGATGTACATATAGAAGCATGATAAAATATAACCACTTTTCATCATGTTCCGTGTATGGTTGGGTATAATCTAAATACATAAAGGTCAATTTTACGTTGTAAATCTAATATGATATCCTACATAAATGTCGTTTTTGCGCAATACGATAATATTTTTTTATATTCATATAATATCTGACTCTTGTCATCTTGGGAGGTGGTTCGAAGCAGAATGAAAGCAAATAAAACTAGAAACGTAAAATACCTATCGGAAACTGGTTGAGATTATGATGGCGGAGTAATTTTGCCAACGAGATACAGCGTGAGTTAAAAGCTCCGTGATTGGTGAACCGCGGGGAATGCGCTGCAAGAGCGATTTTCACCGGATCAAAGTCAGATTAAGTATCGAAAAGTTAACATAATATTCACATAGAGATAAAGAACATTTTCAGTTTGATACAACCGAAACTACAGACAACTGCTGCCGATACCGAGCGAAAAAAATGGCCAGAAATTGAAATTTAACCTGCGTGTATTGTTTGGACTTTTAAAATTCCCTCGTGCAAATTACGGATGGAGTAATTGTTAGTATTTTAAAACAATCATATGACGGAAAATTCTGATTACAAATATTGTGCAACTGTACAAATTGATGTCCCAGATTCGCGAGATCAAAATGAAATTGAAAGTCACGCGGGAGATCTGGCCTCACTACACCTAGAGGACAGTGATTCCGCGGCGCAAAGTAATCCCCAGGCGACAGACGAAGAGAGACACGAATCTCATGCGATATTTTATATAGAAAATGAGTTATGTAACAATGATAACGATGACGACCCTTCCCTTGAAAAATCAGCCGATGACATTCTGTTCATATCGGAGCACGAATCTTCAGATCAGAACGAACATTTTAACAATGACTATCAAGAAACAAATGAGGCTGATGAAAATATATGTTCTGATGAAAACGACGAGGTTCCGCAATTCCAGGTAGTGTATTCAGATGAAGAGAAATATTCCGACAACGAACTGCCCGATAGCCTAGCTCCATGTCTCCCGGGAGAGCGACGGGGGTCCAAGTGGAGCGCGACAATTTTGTTTGTGGCCTCGGAAGTTCAGTTGATTATTGATCTGGCTGAGTTCTGTCCTCCAGAAGGATACCTCACAGGACCATCGAAGGTTTGACATTTTTTCTTCATCTTGAAAAATAATGAATGTTAAAATTTGAATTAAAAAAAAACAATTTCTAGTTTGTTTTACAGTAAATCTTTATTAGTTCATTACATTTTTCTATCTAGATAAAAGATGATGTGTTTGTTAAATTCTACATGTAATATCTGCAAACTGACTTATTGAACTTAAGTTTAATTTTAAGTTGTCTTAAAGTCTGTCAAAGTGCCTTTTCTTTGCTCGATGCAATTTTGCTCGCTCGGTTTTTTTTCCTTCAACAGCTGGAATGAATCTGGAATGCATTGTATCTATTGTAGCTAAATACATTCTCTGAGAGTTTACTCTCCTAAATCTTATTTTCATCGTATATCAGTGATAAGCATCAGATATGTAAATTTATTACGACCATGATAAAATCATAATGGGGTTCCCCGTGCAGATTGAAATGAAAATGTTCACGCCGTCTCACATTTGGCCCTATATAAAGTAATGAAGGCATTTAGCTTGAAAGGAAAATCATTCGCATCGGAAAACAAAATTTCAAGCGTGGTTGCATTGTTTGAAATTCTTCAAGACCAGGGACAAATTTCTTAAAGGAACCTTGATATAAATGATATGAATCAAGAGGAAAAAGTTGTGGAAAATTCGATAATTATGAAGAAGTATAATTGACTAGTTGGCAATAACTGAAGCTGAATAGAATTTTTGGTTGATATATCTTTATCGTTATATGTAATATTAATTAGAGATATGTTTAAATTATGTGTTTTATGCTTCCTTTATATAATAAATGTACTAGTAATCAGAATGAAGCATGGGCAACTATAAAAAGCTGTTGGATCTGGAATAGTTGATGAAATTTGCAGTTTAGTGCGTTAAATTTAGAATCTAAGATAGTTTTATTCATTTGATGTATTATTAACTTCCATCTTATACCCCCCCCCCCCCCCCCCCCCCCAACGCACTATACCCCCCCCCCCCCCCCCCCCCCCAACGCACTATAAGGCGCTTTTAATGGCACCTATTTACGTTATAGTGACTTGAAATGAAATCTTATTCTAATTATATTGGAATAAAATAGTACATGTATATTATTACATTCTTATTATAACGCCTGCATTTAAGAACTTATTGGAAGCAAGAAATAAAACATGGATGGTTGTTATTATATTATTATAAAGTGGTATTGTAAGCAAGTAAGCAGTGGCATTGAATGTGAATGAGCACAAATTGAATGTCATTGAAGATTGAACTAGCGTTTCGTAGCATTCACGCTTAATACGAATTCGTGATCATGTAAATTGTATCGGGATCATAGCAGTAGTGCTAAGAATTTTCTATTATCACAAATGAAAAGTCCGGTTTTCGGGGTATGTTAATTGTTGAAAAAACGATTTGGTTTGTTTGAAGGTTATGAGACCTAGCCATGATGATTTCATTTAAGAAATTATACAAGCTACAAAAATAAATCTTACTTTAATAAGTATCTCAAAATATTCAGACGTATATTCTTTTTTCATCTTTGCTAGAGGCCAAAGAGAATTCTCTATACATACTCAGTATATCCGTCTAAAACAATTGCGCGGTAAAAAAAAAAAAAAAAAAAAAAACCAAAATAATCAAATATGGCATCAGAAATAAAAAACATTCAAATAAATAGACTAAGACTTTAAAGAAAATGTGTCTATCTGACTTTTGTAACTGCATGCTGAGTCCACACGCCTTTGATTCGTCGTAAAATTATAAGCACTGGCAAAGCAATATTCTTCAAAAGACAGACAAAATAAGCACCACAATTAATATAAATCTCTGGATTTTACAGCATTAAGTTTACTGGCAACTTTTGCAACTAGACCTATTTCGAAGGTTATGGTTCTGAGCTGACGTTGAATTAGAAACAGGAAATTGTGGTGTAAGACACAATAGCGCTAATCTGCAGAGAGGATGTTACAAACCAAGGAACGATACAGCGTTGGCTGTAACGATTACATAATATTGATAAATGCTCGCTTCGGCTTGTGTACATCCTGGAATTGTCTGGAAGATGTTGTATTCAGTAAACAGAATCAGCGAAACAGTGATTTGGGCAAAGAGAAATGTATTTCCTTTCCTATCATTCCATTCATGGTCTTTATCAAAATGCCACTTTCAAGACCAAACTAGAATATAACTGAATGGGAAATTCTTCATGTTTTATGAATGATCCTTTGCATCTAAATCAAATTATATGAAACATTATTTAGCAGGTTGATGAATTAATTAATTAGCAGGATCGTTTAAGTCGAATGAATAATTATCAGCAGAGGTGATAGTGGTTGATTGTTTGATGAAAATCAACTCATCATTTGACCCTTTACAGGATATACAGGGTATACATGTATTTACATTTTCTAGTGTCTTTGTGATAGCACTACGAATCATTTGCTGAAAAAGTTTTTAAACATTAGTAATAAGGAATCATTCTTTGAATATTATAAGGTGATCAAAACAGTCGGGCGTAATCAAATCTATTATGAAGCCGTATGGGCTTTATGATAGATTTGATCATACATGTACCTCGACCGAATTTGATAACCTCATAATGCTCAAAGAAAGCCTATCTCCTCTTAAGAAATGTAATGGAATAATACTTTTTTGTGCTTGCTAATATTTCGTGGATTTCGTATGAACCCCTCAACCATGAATTTCAATCCTAAAAAATGAATTATAAACTTGAGTGAACTTTTTTTTAATATAGTAAAAAGGATCTACAAAGTATTTAATGGAAAAGTAACTTTATTCATGTAACTTACTCTTGTACACCATGTACATGTTTTACATGACAACGCACGCAAAAACCTTTGCAGCTTTAAAATGCGTATTCAATGGCGTGTAACTAAAGATAACAATAGTTTTTATTTTGACATGCAATTATAAGGAACAACAATCTGTTTTACTGTTTCAACACCTGCCACCGATCAATTGCTTTTATCCGGAATGTAATTTTCCAATCCCGGGCGCGAAATATATATACACTGTACATGTATATAAGTTTCTATTTTCTTTAAGTGTAATGATATCCAAGAATTTAACAAGAGGCGGTATGTCTATTTCATTGTTATCTGCCACCTTTACTGTCAATTTTAATGTAAATAACTGTTTGCTTTTTGGAATCCAGCTTGCTATATGAAGTGGGCAACTACTCTCAAATGAAAATAAAATGCTAATGCTTAGTGAAAAAGCAAGAGATAAAACGGGGACATTTATGACTAAAATAAATACTCTTAGTAAACGTTGCATAATAAAACCGCGTAATAACAATTTGACATTTGAATTTAAGAAGAAACGTAGTTCTATTAATAGACCAGTTTAAGAGTTATAGGCACTAGTAAGTCTATTATAGGTATATGTATATTAAAATGCCGCTGAACTGCACTGGAACATTGTCATAAAAAGTTGCATTTCTAGTATTGGTTTATTTTCTTGCGGTAGAATTCGAGAAGTTATTGGGGTGATGCCAGGGCAATATTGAAGACAGTGAATAAATAAAATACATGTACATATAGTGAGAACTTTTTTAATGCCGGTAGAAGAAGTCAAGAAAAGAGGAATTGGGTTAAGTGTTTCCCCCTATCTACATACTGCATCCGGGAAGATACCCCCCCCCCCCCCCCCGTTTTATTTTCGCCCCCTATTGCCCTCGTTAAGTCTTTTCAAATTCAAAATAATATTTCAGTTACTGTGTTAATTAGAAAGAGAGTACATGTATCATATGTTTGTTTTTATAAGCGAATTCAAGACGTTACAAAACTTTTCAAGTGTAGAAGGGCGAGAAAAAAAACCACGGGGCGAAAATAGCCCTGTATACAGTGCATGATCCCACATTGCAACAAATCAGTGCAAGTTGGGTGGGAAGATAGAGGCAGAGTAATCTTAAATAGCGAACTGGGCGATAACCGTTCAATAATTTTACATATATAATCTACATTACCTGCGTTCAAGTTACAAGAATACTCGCATTGAACCTCAATAATAGGCCAAGAGTAAAAGAAAAAAAAACAAACATTTTCCTCTAGAGTATGGTGCATGTATTTACAAAGGTAGTTCTTGAAATAGATGAAAGTATGTTTACAGATTTTGAAAGTAAATAATCATGAAAATATCTAAAACATATCTTTCGTGTTCTTTTTAGATCACAGCATTGAATTTCATGCATTCTCGGTATAAAATTCGTCATGTTCTCTTGTAATACATAAGGGTGAATGAATGGCGATGAGACCATTGAACTAGACTCAGTCCATTCCACGTTTATCAACCAGCGATAGCGTGAATTTATGGATTAAAAAAAAAGAAACATTTTAAAACTTTAGATGAGGACAGATATTGGCCCTTTTTTTAAAGCGAAAATCGCTGGGGTTTTTTCGCTTCCGCTAGCGCTGGTTGCTATGGGAGCGAAAAACGTTAATGCGAGAAAGTTTATCTTCGTGGAACTAATCCATCATTCTTTTAACGTGTTCATTTTATTCTAGTTAAGCATGAAAAAAATATTTAGTTCCAATAAGTCAGACACGAAGATACTTGGACAGGGGGAGGGGGGATTCTGCGCTTTTTTTTCTCTCATTTTATCCGGAATAAATCATATTCGTTATGACCAGGTCAAATGGGAGATGTTTTAAATATGCCTGCTGGTTTTTTTGTCAGGTGATGTACACAGACCCTCAGGAATTGTTAATCTATTTATCTTTGACCTGACACTATCCTGTCGGAGTCTATGATTTTTCGAGATAATTTTACAAGGAGAAAAATGAGGGGAATGATAATGGGTAATAAATAATTTACATTACATTGCAGAAAAATGGTTTTATACATAAATATTGGTAGGTTTGAAGGTTTATCCGATAGATTTTTAAAACCTTGTTCTTCATGCACTGGTATCGGAATGGACATCTCGCTTGCGTACCTTTACTAATTGCACTATTTATCATGGTGACATTTTAATAAAATCACCACTTTTCAATTGCAAAAAGTGCGGCATTTTAGCTATCATACATGTACAATAAAGTGATTGTGTATTTGCAATAAGTTTCGATACTCGCAGCTCTACTGATGAATTACAACATCGATAGACGTAGTTGCAGTTGACTTCAAACCCAGTGTTAAAATATGAAAAAACAAATCTTTTCATTAAGAACCTAAAATTAAAATAGGAGGTACCGAACCATAGTTGACGATAACCACCTCCCCAAACATTATCCCTCATTAATTATTTTGTCCTTGGCACGGGTATATGTGTCGGTTATTGACTCAATGCTAACGTTCTGTCCATCTTAAAGTCAAAGTAATTTTACGGGGACATTTAACTTCTTGAAGTACCATAATTAATGCTTCGGTCCAAAAAGTTTGCGTATGAATACATTCATTTGAAATCGAAGTCTGGCAGACGATGGAAGCTACCATCATGATCTATGAGACATTTTTGTGATCTATTTTACAAGGGTTAAAATATGATCAATAAATCTGGTGTGTCTTGTCTGATCTAGCCAACGATTTTCTTAAAGACGAGGCAGTAAAAACATAAAGCACAATTTGATATCGTTGAGGCGAAAAATTTCCGCCATTTGGTGAAGACCATTAAATGGAGTATGAACACAGCCTAAAAATCTTCCTTGATTGATTTCTGATTGTTTGGTTGAGAAATTGATCAAATGTTTTAAAAAAGCACCAATATATTACGTTGCCAAGGAAATGTATTGTTACCTTTTTGATAAAGACTGGGAATACCGGTATTTGTTTGAAACCAGTTTGCATGGGGTACCGGTTTTGTTTTTCAAAGTCAATTGTAGCTCCATGTTATCGTAAAGAATACTATTTAATGGCCGCCACGGATTTGATGCTATTTGGAGAATGTTTATCCTGAATAAGCTTGGGTTTTTTTTAGTTTTAAAAAAGAAATACTTAATGCTACAGAGATGAAATTCTACAGCGTAAGAATTCCAAAACAAAAGTATCAACAAACTTTCTTTTATTCAGGATTACCCATGCATATTTCGGAGTGAATTAAATTTTGAAGAAAACAATACTTTACTATGTAAAAAAAAAAATAACCATTTAATCCAATTTATATGACACATTTAAAAATTACTGTGTCAATTTGAAATTCTAATACATTTGCACCACTACACTCTTTATATATTTCACATATTGAAAGTATCAAAGGAAACAAAAAAATGTTCAAATTTTCTACCTACCAATGTGAAGTTATCGATAGTTTTGACAAAATAAGTGAGAAAAAAATCAAAGAAACAAGAACACACCAATTGACTTCAATCAGAATTGCGTGATCATGCAATTCCAGGAAAATAAAAATGCTGTAGTGAATCCGTAGTGAAAAAAAAACCTGTTGACAAGCTCTAGGCTTAATCTTGCATTTTCTTCTAAAAATATTCGAAATAGGCCCATTATTCAATCAAAGCATACGAGTAAGTTGACTATATCTCAAGCCCTCAAAAGATACCAAAATCCACGAGGTTCCATGTTGAAATCCTTCCGGAATGAGATAAATAATCGTAGCTTTTTTTTTTTTTTACTATAGACTGGAGATCGTTAGGAGATTGAATTCTAAAATGACACACAATGAAGTGTGAACTGGTTAGAAATCACCTTCGGTATACATGTTGTTGGTTATTCTGTGGTATTGGACAGGTTATGCATTTGTTTCAATGTTTTAACGTTTTATTGTTCGATTGACCAGTCTAGTGCCATACGCATCTTTCAAATTGTTCGGTATTCCAAATAGAGACAAGTCTTTAATTATTTATAGGAAAAGAACGCAAATAATTAGGAAAATTAAACAAAAACAGCTTAAATATCCAATTTATTCGATAGAAAGTCTTAATGAGTGTTGAAATTCTTGATAAAATACTGAGTAAGCAAGCGTTAGGTAATATTATACTATATTTATTCTCAGTAGTCTTATCAGAAATATGTCCTTAGAATCTAACGTTCTTTTCAAATTAAGAATAAACTCTGAATAAAAATGAACGAAAAGAAAACCGTAATGTTGTTGTTGTTTTGATTTTGTTTTTGTTTTGTTTTGTTTTGTTTTGTTTTGTTTTGTTTTGTGTTTTTGTTTTTTGTTTTTTGTGGGGGGGGGGGGGGGGGGGGGGGGGGGGGGTTGGGGGTTGGGGTTGGGAGGAGGGGACGGTTGCAAGTTGTCCCAAGCGAAAACATTCTAGCCAATTGCACATTCTTGGAAAGTTCAGAAGAAACCTGTTTTTTGACCCCTTATTTTTTTTCCTCTCATTGTTTTCTCAAAATCATAGTTATCTCCAGATAATATAGGATAAACAAAACAAACCCTGTTTTTATACTGTTATTTTACTCCAGGGGAAGCCGCATACGAGTAGGGTGGAACGTGTGAAATAAGTACCAAATTGTGTTAAAGGATGACCACCTAGTGATAAAATGTTTCAACATCCCAGCGTCTTGGCACTCTTGAAAATTGGCTGAACAAAACGAGAGCCCCAATTACCGCAAACATATGAATACATACTTAACACTGTTTCGGGCTACTTCCTCAATTTATCGGTAACAATTCTAATTATGACTTGTTCCTTGTTCATTTGTGTGTATGTTTATCCCTTTGATTCCTGAAACTACAAAGCAACGGTTAGTGTTGAAAGATGCGGAACTTGTGAACGTTAAGCAGACGCTCGCGCGCCTTACAATGGACGAATCACTACGGTAGTTTAGTTTAAACATATATACTTGTGTTCTATAAGAAATAGGAAACAGAAAAATCACCTTGTACTTGGACAAGACAAATCATATCTTGAAAGAATACTTATGATATGCATATCATGCAGGTGATGGGCTGTACATGTACTGTCATAGCTTTGATATTTCAGATTTAATCATAACAGCGAAATGATTATTGCACAAAACATACAAACAATACAAGGTTTCATAAAATGTCAATTTAATTAATGGCGCTGACCCTCAAATGGCATTTGTCATAGTAATAGTCTTATAGTAAAAGATGGGTTTAATGCATACACTAAGTTGGTGTTCTTCATATATTTTTTTTTTTTTGATAATTTTTCTGTCTCCATTTTTGTGCATAATGATTATAGAATCAAGTCCTAAATAAATTGAAAGGCTTTATTTCATTTAAATATAAACTAAACTTATTCAAGAATTAAAACTTGTTATATCAGTAAGTCACAGCTTCCCTCTAAAATGACAATAACAAGAAACCAATTTTCAGTGTCATCAACACATTTCTTACTTTTTTAAAAAAGAATTGACTCAATGGTTGACGAACTATCTGTAGACATCAAAACATCGGATAACTTACAATGAAAACAAAACAAAAAAAATTGGTAGAAGTTGTGAAGCATAAAACTTAATTAATTAGGTGTTGTCTTCGGTTTCAGATTGTTTTATTTTGCACACTTCGTTTGTGATTTTAGACTTTCCACTTTTGCGTTGCTCAAGGTAATTGGCCCTAGCTAACGTTATCGCGAGATCTAGCGCGAAAAGACAGGCTCGTTAATATCCGAAAGTGTTGGTATGTCAAACGCTGAATTCCGCGCAAACTAGCATTTGTCACAACACCATAGAAAACAAATTTGCTTCCCTAGCTAATGGTGTCACATAGGTCGACCCCTGTCCATTAACCCTATGGCATTACAAACATACAGTATTATAAGATACTTGGATTCAACATAAAGTGTTTTTCCTTAAAATTGTAACAGAATAAAGGCCAGACCGAACCAGACTGTAATTCCAACAACATGGAGAACGGAATAGCTCCTAGTCCATGTAGTCCTTCTGAGGACACCACATTTGACGATGTTGGTCCTTTGATAAAGATGGACAACCTTAAGAATGGACGTGAGAAAAGCCCAGAAGATCCCAAGGATAAAATGCTGCCTGAAAACAATAATGTTAAGGACAAACATGCACCCAATCACTTTGTGGCCCCTCCAAAGGAGAACTGGAGCGGGGGTGGGGATTATCTACTAGCGGCCATCGGATACTCTGTGGATTTGTCAAACGTCTGGAGGTTTCCGTACCTGGCCTACAAAAATGGCGGAGGTGGGTTACAACAAGGCAACTGTTTTCTCAAAAGAACTAACGCAACAAAACTTCTTAACATGCAAAACTTGATGAAATCAAATCGATATTGAAAAAGAAATGGTGCATGAAATTAAAAGTTCAAATCGTTTTTATCCGGAAAACATTTCATTTAGTAATTTAAGAAATTAATAAAAAAAAAAAAATGTGCAGATTCTTCTTGTTATAGTGATATTCTGCGATATTTATGCCAATTTTTGCTTTGATAGGTGCATTTATCATTCCATATTTTACGGTTCTCGTGCTTGGAGCAGTTCCTGTCTTCTTCATGGAACTAAGCATGGGTCAGTTTAGCAAGGAGGGTCCCATCAACGTATGGAACAATCTGGTCCCCATGTTTAGGGGTAAAATGATTTATCTTATGTTTCATGTTTTGAGGAAAAACTTAATAGGGGTAAAAAAGTTTATCTAAGATTCCATGATTTTAGGAAAAACCTAACAAAAATTAAGTTACAAATCTCAACAGCTTTAACTGAATGTTATAAAATCAGTACCCTTTCTTTATTAGAACAGTTAAAGCTTTGGCACCTATCATTCCATGAGTTTAATCCTTTTGTGTACGGTCCAAGCCAAACATCGTTATATGGTCAAAATGTAGTAAAATGTTTAAAGTATTGCATGTGTCATGAATATTTGGAAGGTATGGGGCAAGTCCTACGGGACACGTATTTATTTATTTATTTATTTATTTATTTATTTATTTATTTATTTATTTATTCATCCATTTTTTTTTATTTTTTGGTCCCCACCAGGAATCGGGTTTGCCTCTTGTTGGATGGCCTTCATCGTCGCTTTCTATTACAACATGGTCATCGCTTGGGCCTTCTATTACCTCTTCTCTTCCTTTACATGGACGGTCCCGTGGTCTAAATGTGATCATGAATTTAACACCCCAAACTGTTGGCAGACAGACTGGGACGCCAATCAAACACACTCCAACAGGACCTACAACTCCAGCTCAGCAGTGTCATCCTCATTCGAATACTTTGAGTATGTATCTTCTTACCAATATTGTGTCATCATATAAAACATGCAAAGAGCAAAATTTACTTCGATTTATTCTATAAAATGTTCTGGGACAACTCTAAGACTTTTTATAGTTCAATGCATGTTTTTCAAAGGAAAGAGCCTGGAGCTAAACAAAAAAGGGACTAACGAGGTTCTGTAGTAAACATAAGAAAAAGGTACATTTTAAAAAAAGGGAGGGGGGAGCAGGCCCTATGCACCCCCCCCCCCCCCAAAGTTGCTACGTGCCTGCAATATATACGTATATTAAGGTATGTCCGAGTTTTGTGTCCTAGTAAGGGGTTGTACTTTGATATTGGTTACTTTGTACAGGCGCGGCGTGCTCAGTCTACAGAAGAGTTCCGGGATTGATGATATTGGAGGGATCAAATGGCAAATAGCGGGCTGTGGGATCTTAACCTTCACCATCCTTTACCTCAGCTTGTGGAAAAGTGTCAAAAGTGCCGGAAAGGTGTTTGTCACTAGACAACAAATATTTCAATATAGGGGATTCTCATTTTGAAATCAAAGTTTAGAATAGAAGATTATATTTTATCTATTCTATTTTCTATTTTATCGAAAGGCCAAAAAAAGAATAGAAGAACATGTACTATAGGATGTTACCAAAACAAGCATTAATTTGGTTTTATTTGATATGTATCGATCCTTTAAATTGCTTAATTCTATAGTTCCACGTGGAAAACTTCAAAATTCATTACATAACTTTGATAATGAGTTGTAATACTACTGATTCGTAGGTTGTTTGGTTCACGGCTACGGTTCCGTATCTTATTCTGACCGTGCTCTTGATCCGGGGTTCCATGCTCCCCGGAGCACAGGAAGGGATCAAATTCTTCATTGTGCCAAATATGAGTAGACTTGGGGAGGTTCAGGCAAGTCTCTCTCTCTCTCTCTCTCTCTCTCTCTCTCTCTCTCTCTCTCTCTCTCTCTCTTACATGTAGATGTAAATCTATTTCTAAAAATGTTAGATTACTTTCGTTTAGGTTTGGATAGATGCGGCGGTTCAGATTTTCTTTTCCATTGGAGCTGGATTCGGCACACACATTGCCTATGCTAGCTACAACAAGTTTAATAACAATTGCTACAGGTATCTAAACTTGCCAAAAATAACATAAACATTTGTGTATATAGTTTAAAGAATACCTTTTTTCCTGCGTGTTTTTTTTAATTAAAAGAATTACATAACCAATGTGGATGAATGAAAATCAAATGCAACATACACGCACATGCAATTAAACTGTCTTTTTATTAAATGGTACGTTGGACGAATTTTGAATAATATACATGTTATAAATATTGAATTAAGTGTTCTGGGGATATTTGCAGGGATTGTCTCATTACAGCGTCAGTGAACTGCATCACCAGTATCTTCTCTGGTTTTGTTGTCTTTACTTACCTCGGATACATGGCTCAAAAACAGCAGAAACACATCAGGGATGTTGCGCAAGATGGTAATCATGTAATTAAGTTGAATTTTGATCAAATGTAATCGTCAATTCAGAATTAGCACTTTGATTTATTCTTGATATTCATAAGGTCCTGGTCTGGTTTTCATCGTCTACCCAGAAGCAATTTCGACACTTCCGGGATCGTCTATATGGGGAATTCTGTTCTTTTTCATGTTAATCACACTTGGATTGGATAGTGCGGTACGTAGGATCTAGTTTTGTTAATAACTTAATATCAAATTAATATCAAATTATCGTGAATAAATTTTGAATATTAGAGATTAAAGCATTAAACCACGATGGATGATACAGTTCATTAAAAAAGTAGACGAAGATATTTATAGACGATATAACGTAATTATGTCAACTGTTTTGTCCTTTTTGTAATTTTTAGCATTTTCTGGGTGATTCGATGTCGGCTTGTGATTGTAAATCCTTATATAGATATTCTTGTGTAATTTTTACTTACAAACACATTGTCCTGTACTAAATTTGTGTGTGTCCTGGTATTTTAGTTTGGCGGACTGGAATCTCCTTTGACGGGACTGAGGGACGAGTTTTACCGGGTGTTCAGACACCGGTGGGCCCGGGAAGTGTTGACCCTGATCATAGTCGTCAGTGCCTTCCTATTCTCCATTCCATGTATGACTGTTGTAAGTATTATCTAAAATTAAGGGTTGAGCGGAGTGGACGATCAAAGGTTGCAAGTTCGATTCCCCGACATCGGACGCGGGTTTATTAAACTCATGTTACCTTTAGCCGTAGTACTTTTCGGTATTACAAAATATACGTATACGAGCAATTGAAAACCAAAAAACTTTATCAGAAATGATAACTCATATATGTGCGCGTTCATTGTATCATTTTCTATATGATAACTCAATCGAAACTTCTCGGGCCTTTCCGGTATATATCGGGGTGTTTTTCCGAGGTCTGCCGGAAGAGCCCGAGAAGTTGCGATTGTATGATAACTATGAATGTACCAAGCTGTTAGATTTTTCCGGTTATATTGTTACTAATGATTTGTATATTTGTAGTCTTGACAGTTACTTAAAAATTACAGCAATCAATTAAACTTTTAAGAATAAGTAGTTATACTGTAATAGAAATCATATACATTAAAATCATTGAATGATGGAAAAGCGCAGATCATGATTTTAAACGATGCTAGAAATTCTTCGGAATAATGATGAAAGCACGGGCCAGGCGCATGTTTTGTGTAGAGTAACAAAAACAGGGCTTGCTTGCTTTTAGATAAAAGCAGGAATTCACCTTGCGGTACAGATCATACATGATATGGAGTATAAATACGCACATGCAACTTTCTTTTTATCCTGCATTTTGAACTTTCTTGACTGTATTTTTTTTCTCCTCAAAGTTGAAGATAACACAAAATTTTTGAAAATTGAATTTAAAACAAATGAAAGAAACGGAAGGTTTTTTTTTCTTTTAAGTGCATCTTAGCTTCTCAAATCTTAATTTTTATGGGTATAGCCAATGTATTAAATGACACGAGTTTGATAAAGCTGATTTTAAGTTGCGCACATTCATGTATATAGGTATGCACATTTATTGAAGAATGTAAGAAGTGAATCGTGGTTGATAATGCACAAATCTAAGACAAAAAATCAAAATGGCCCCAGGTCCTCAAAGGTCACCAGAGTACGATTTAATCGTGTTATGGATTCAAAGAAAGACAATTAGATAATTATATGATATTTGCAAAATAAAAGATAAGAAGAAAATATATTGTTCAAAAACTTAATTCATAGGTTGACGAAGGATAAAAAAAATATAAAGATAGGAAATGGGTTTGGTATGATGAAGTTTTCGAATAATATTTGATTCCATCAAATGACTTAAACTGTGGAACACTATTCATATTAGTCATTAGTTCATGAAAAAAGATTGGAGTGGTGCGGAAGGAAAGAGAGTTGGCTTGTAAGACTCTACAAGTTTTTAAATATTTTCAAAACTCTTCTTTGAATCTTTGTGAATAGCGATGACCTAATTACTGTCCGGAGTTACCCAAATTTCCCTTAACACAGAATTTTCGTAGAAAAACGTTGCGAAGTAAAAAAAAATTTAACACATGTATAAGAACCAATTTAACAAGACCTTGGACTTTCGGTAGGACGTAACTATCTATTTCTTGCAACAATTACAAATCAAGTTAAAATACTGAGTGACCAACAGCGAAATAACAGGCCTACGTCACATTGCTGTTTGACAAAACTACCCAAAGTCCAAACTCTTTATAAAATGGTTCTATAATGAAAGCCAAATTAAAGTGTCCCTCACTCTTCCTTATCATGTACTCGTTTTGCCAGCAAGATTCCTGTTGCGTATATTGTTTTTTTTTTAATTTATAAGATGTGGGTGAAGTATGGATAATTGATCAGTTGTTGTTTCTCTGTGTAGGGAGGGATGTACGTGTTTAAAATACTGGATACATTCGCCGCGGGAACTTCCATCGTGTTCGCCATTCTCATGCAGGTCGTGGCAGTCTCATGGTTCTACGGTGAGCAGAACGTAATTTTTGAAATACACGACACTAATGTATTATTATAATGTGTACATTTCTTGTACACATTTTAAAGTTTATATCAGAATAAAATCGATTGGAGTCCTCTTGATGTTTAATTTTGAATCAGCATTTTACTGTGCATATTCAACTACAAAATAAAAATCGTTATTAAATATTGCTTCATAAAAAGACGGAATCTGGCACTTAATTATGTGAAAAACACCAGTACGATAAGGATAAAATATGTTCCAGTTTCGTTTACCGGTATTTGATATATGCTCTCTCTCTCTCTCTCTCTCTCTCTCTCTCTCTCTCTCTCTCTCTCTCTCATAAAGTTTTCAGCATAACTATTACGTTTTCTCGTTTCTTCAGGAGTAGACCAGTTTTGCTCCGACATCTATCAGATGACGGGGCATAGACCCGGGCTATACTGGAGAGTGTGCTGGAAGATTTTGAGTCCTACATTCCTACTGGTAAAATTTAACAACGACATCCTCCTACCCCTCAGATAAAATAAAAACCAACACAATTATGTAAATTATAAAACCAAATGAAAATTATGTCAAAACATAGTAACAGTCTTTTCCCATTTTTAAGAAACTTTTTAATACTATAATGTATATCTTTTAATTAAATGCTGCAACAGCCAATTTGACATCATTAATTTTCACTATATGACCAAGTTGATGTTGACATCCTCATTAAATATAGTACACAATTATATGGAAATGTATTTCATAATGCAATGCATTTAGAACCAAATGCTAATTTATTTCACATCACTTTGATGTTTCTTAAAAAGCTTCTATACTTTGCAGATTATTGTGATATCAAGCATTCTTCATTATCGACCTTTGACCTATAAGGGCAGTATGGGATTGTACACCTATCCCACGTTTGCTAACGTCATCGGATGGGGCGTGGCCCTTTCGTCCATGCTAATGATTCCGGGGTATGCTATATACTACCTCCTGACCAGAAAAGGGACATTGAAACAGGTACACGACTCGCGATCAACAATTCACTTCCATTCGCGCGATAATTTTTTATGGTATTGAGCACAGGCACTTATGATGGCATTGATATATACCTCCCCCTTTCAATATTGTTTTAAAATTGAACAAAAAACATCAGGCCAACTCACTTTTTTTTTTTTGGTTTATGTTTTAATATACATAATTTTATGGATAATGTAACCTATTCTCTTTAGCTTGTGTTAAAAATAGTGGTTTTCGACTGACACTTAAAAAAGAGTTCTATGGCGGTGTATGTAATAATTCCTCTGGTAAATCATATCTACGCCGAAGAAAGGCGGTGTAAATAAATACCATCTGATGAATTAATTATAATGTTCTATATCTTACGTGGTCTGATTCCACAGAGATTGGCAAAGGGCATAACCCCAAAAAGAGATCACGAAAACATCGCGAGAACTGATGACGTCAAAAGATTCAGGGTGAGTCCCAACCGCGTCTTTGGCAACCGATAAAATTGTCAGTTGTTCTTGGTCGCTATCACAAAAACAATGTCAATTTCTGATAAGTATCCAATGTCTTGTGCTAGCGTGCATGTAGTTCGAGAATGATATAAAACAGGAATAAAAGGGTTTCAAAATCGCATACAATGTACCGTAAAGATGTTTTTTTTCTCTATGGTATTTTCTCGTTTTAGCTGAAGCACTGGATGACTGTTTGATGAATATGTGGAAGGAAATTACGGGAGAATTTCCAGATTAGCGAATCGATTTTATCAATTTTATCATAAAACATATAACGTGATCGATTATGAAAAATATATGTGTTTGTGCAATATCACAGATTTATCAACTTTTATTTATTTTAGCGGGTATTAAATTTCAAATCAGGTTTTAATATTGTTAATTTTGTGGAACATGTTTATTTGTGCGTTTAAAAAAATCACGTGAAATAGTCTACTGTATGTCTATTGTATTAATTATCATTAAATAAATAAAAGCGTAGCGTTCATGTTTTTCTGTTTTCTCCCAGATTACCGGGTACCTCCCTTTTTACTGTGTCATGTTTTTCTGCAAGTACCACTATGTCTATATCTTTTATACACAAATGGAATACACACATTAAATTTATTTTTCAACTTTAAATTTAGGCTGAAATCAAGCATGCGGCATCGTTTTGTTTAGTAAGATGAGACATAACTGCGGATCTGTCTGGGAAAAAATGATTTTACATACTCGAAAAAAGAACGGAACGGGTGAGACAGTTTCGTTTTAAATGGGTTTTTCTATGTAATTAAAATGCCGTTGACACAAACATTGAAGGGACAGCCCTCTTCTTTTCTACGTGCCTCGAGTTGGTTTAGTTGATATGATTAAAGCTATTGCACTGCAGCAGAGTCTTTATTGGCAATACAATCGCAACCTCTCGTGCCTTTCCGACAGAGCTCGATTTGTTTTTCCGAGCTCTGCTGGAAAGGCCTGAGAAGTTGCGATTGGTGGCAACTGATAATTATCGATCTAACACGTGTCAGCATATAAATTCCTACCCACATATTCACTTTTCATTAATGATTGTCTCTGCATTGTTTGATATAAAACAGCTGCTGATTATTATACATAAAATATGTTATCCCCCATCGTGTCACTCCAGGACCACCCCCACCCCCACCCCTCGTGATGATTGTGCCGATGTTTAATTATTGTGTCCAGGTAATTCAAAATCAATCTACAAATATATCAGTCATAATCTAAAAGGAGTTTCTCTCTATTGAGGTACATGTGGGTGGGTCTTTTTTTTTAAGTGTTGAACTTTGTATTTGGAAATCGTATATAGCAAATAAACGTATATTTCTTTGAAAATATAAGCTTGAGTTGTAGGCATTTTTAATCTTATTGAGGTACATGTAGAAACACAAGAACTTCAATAAAAAAAGTCATTTTCAAGTAAATCATTTTCAAGTCGATGAAATTTAAATATAGAATGTTATGGGAAAACCTTCCAGTTTAAATTTAAACTCAATCGGCGTGATAATTTGATTGGCTAGTTTCATTTTCTACCGTAAAGTGTATTAAATATTCTAAATCCAGTGATCCGTTTCGTTTGACATTGAAATTAAGAAAAAAAAATCAGCTGATTCACTAAGCCGGATGCAGGTAGACGGCTCGGTTAGGATTCCATTTCACAGGTTGGTGACTAATTACATGTAGATGATTTATTATTTTTGTAAATACATGGGAACATGTAAACTATATTGTTTAAAACCCCTTATTATTAACTTTGTCTACTTCTAATATTGATAAAGATAAAATATCTTCCGGTTTCGTATACCGATATTTGCTATTTCTCTCTCTCTCTCTCTCTCTCTCTCTCTCTCTCTCTCTCCCCCCCCCCCCCCCCCCCCCCCCCCCCCCCCCCCCCCCATAGAATGGAGAGGGGTCGGTATTGTAGGATATACAGCACAGTTTTGTGTAAAATATAAGATACATAACACACCATGTAATTCATCCGTATAACATTAATTATCCCGATTTATTTATTTATCAAGAGAGTAAAAAAAAAGTTCAGAAAGTCCAATCGTCGGCGAACAATTTACGTATGGTCAACATGTCTTGAAAAAAAAATTTCCCTTTATCCACTTAGCATTCTTTTCAGACAATCCATTATTGGATGATCGCTTCTAATACATCCTACAGAATCCGATTAGGATCCAATTGGGACGGCAGATGAGAGAAACTTACACCCAAACGTTGTTTATACAATTCAAGCCATTTGTTAAGATAACTATTATTTAATTGATGAAATTGAATATTGTTTGATATATTGATGGGAAGATTATGTGGTATTTGGGAGCCCCGGTTATTTATCTGGGGAGGGGAGGGGTGTACCACCGGCCTTAATATATATATATAACTCAAATGCACTCTCAGCCCGGTATAGTGTTGTTAGATGGATGAGAAAAACAGAAAATATCTTTGGGGTTTTTTTTTTTTATCTTTTTATCTAAAAACGAAAATACTGAGTAATACACATTATTTGATTTATAGCTGTGATATATTTAAAATTGTTCCAAGAGATTTTGCAATTTTTACAGTAATTTAACAAGTCCAGAGTTTCAAACCAATGTCTTGCCAAAAATGACACGTGGCCATTATAATACTTGGATATTATTGTTTCATACCAGTTTTCGTTTTAACAGGAAAGTCGATCTAAATTGCAGCATATATAGTCATATATAGTACAGATCGATAGATGATCATTTACTTACAGAAAAATAACGTTAAGAAATACTAGATCATGTACTTAAGAACTTAGATGCTTTCTCGCATCAATTCTTGTCTTCTTCAGAGTCTTCGATCAAACACTTTACTGATAAGTTGACTCCAGAAAGTTAACTTCCGGAAACCATTTGAATGGAATTACTCAGTTACGTAATCGGACGATTATCTTTGCTTTTGACCAGCGATAGCAGATGTGTTTCTGTGACGTAATTTGTTTGTTTATTAATTAACAGAGACCTGTTTTGTGTCCAGCCCCCAACTGGGTTTTACAGGCCAATCAAATATGTACCACGGGAAAGCAAGGTCACGTGACCACGACCCCCCAAGGCGTCAAATGGGTCGACGAAACCAGTACTCTTATGATAATCCGGCACTGTCCGAATCGAACTCCACCCATAGCATCTTCACAGTAGAGAGTTCTAGCTCACTCATTCACAACAACGGCTACACGCCTGATCTGTTTCCTCCAATTCGAAGAGACTCATTCGAATCCGCCGTAGAAACGGGAAGTCGGAAAAGTTGGCGGGAATCTACGGAAAGAATGTCCGAGGACCCTGCGAAAGCTGCCGGAACATCCAAAGATGCTCTTATTGGTGTTGAGAAGGGAGGGAGTTCGCAGGAATCGCTGGAAGAGCGGGATAGCTGGGACAATAAAGTACAGTACCTCTTGGCAGTTGTTGGGTGAGTTACTGTAGTTTTTACAGGAACCAAAGATTATGATTAATAGTTAAAACAGTTATATATGGTAACAGCGTTAAAATATATGAAGTGAAACATTTTCAGTTTTCCAAAATCTTGTAAGTTCAATAATTTGATATTTTTTCATAGAGATTTCACTTTTTTTATTTAATATGTGTGGTTCGTATGTAACTATATGTGTGCACATAGAAATGTATAAAGATTAGGGACAAAAATCGTTGTTGGACGTAGTTCATGAATTACTCGATCGAAACTTTACAGCTCCATTGTAGGTCGTGGAAGGGGGGGGGGGTATACATTATGTTGGTTCAGAAACCAGACAGTACAGCATATTTTTATACTTATCGGCTGATATTTATAATAATCATGAAAATTGCAGATCAGACTTAATTTAGATATATCTACATGTGTCTGTAACTCGAGCGGGGTATAGATTTTTCAAATAAGATTTTTGAATTTAAAGTAAATAATATCAAAATAAAGCACTCAAATGTTTAATCAAGAAATTGGATGATTACTTGTAATTACTTGTACATGTAATTATCAATGTGGCACGGCGGGTTGTTAATTTTGAATCTATCGAGTGTCAGGAATATGGCAGCTTTGTTAATTCCGTATGTATGTGTCATGCCACTTGTGAATTCACATATTTATTGGGATTTGGAAGTTGACAAGTATATTCACATAATATTAGCACTGTTCATGTAAATTTAAAGGATATTTTTCTCCGTGCTGTAGATTCTTCTGTAATATATTTACAAAAATAGTTCAAAAAACTAATGCTTTCGATGTTTAGTCTAGTCAAAACCGGATGAAACCGATTCCGAGAAAAATTAATTAAAAACCCTTAATTTTAGGTACACTGTATATTTAATTGGGCGAGGGAGTAGAATTTTTGGTATAAAGTTTTGTTTTATAACCGTAGTACACAATTATGACTATTGTATACATAATCATAAAATCAAAGTTTTCACAATATACATCATAGATACATATTTAATTACAGGTACGCCGTTGGCTTAGGAAATGTATGGCGCTTTCCATATTTAGCCCAGAAAAATGGAGGAGGTAAAGCTTAGTTTTAAATTTTTACTTATCTATCGCTGGCAGTTTAACACAATAAAACATGTAAATAAAACTAGTTAATAAATGTTTTTACAAACATGTCAGTGTAATGTACATCGTCAGACCGGGCCGTCAGAGAAAGACAGCAATTCTTGTGACCTTGAGTAGAGGACACAGATACTTTTAAATGTCACATTCTAATCTTGAATACATTTGTATAAGAAATTCTACACGCACAAGAAGAAAAATCGGGGGGTTTCTTCATGAAATGAATTATGAACATTAAACAAATTTTACTTCTTGAACTTTACCTTGAATCCCATCATTGTATAATGCGATAATATTCTTTGATTTAGTAATGAAATTTACAAGCCTCCATATCAAATTTCATATATGTGTAATTTGAAATGTACAGGGGCTTTCCTCATTCCTTACACAATAATGCTGGCGGTGGAGGGGATTCCCATCTTTTACCTGGAACTCGTTGTTGGACAGCGCCTTCGTAAGGGGGCTATTGGTGCATGGAATCAAATATCCCCTTACCTCGGGGGCATCGGAATCGCCAGTGCAATGGTGTCGTTCTGGGTGGGGCTGTACTATAACACCATTATATCGTGGTGTCTCTACTACCTAGTCTACAGTTTCCGGTCCACGTTGCCATGGTCTGAATGCCCTGGCAACGTCTCAGAGTGCACGGTAAGGTGGTTATATGACAAACACTTTGATAAATCACATACCTAATTCATTCAATATTTTAATTACAATACACACGAGTAGTATCAAACTCAACCAAGAACTCTTGACATATCCCATGGTGTTAGATCTATTAAAGAAGTCAGAAATAAAACGTTTTTTTAAGCTTTATATAAATATATTATGAGTGAGAATGAGAATTTGACAACTTTTGTTTAAAGAGATTTATTTTTACTATTATAGATGAGCAGCCCGACTACGTATTTCTGGTACCGAGAGACCCTCAACATCTCGCCGTCCGTGGATGAGCGGGGGAGCCTCAACTGGTGGGTGGTGGTCAGTCTACTGGCGGCCTGGATCATTGTGTTCCTCTGTATGGTCAAAGGAATCGCCTCCTCCGGCAAAGTACGTCATCAGAATGTCTTCTACAGTACAACCCCCTTCCCGAATTTCTCGCTACTTTATTCCACATAATGGTGTTCGTTTCAAAGTCAGAGAAATTCTAAAGTAAAGAGAATATAGTATAATTATATGAAATTTGTTCAATTTTAAAATAGATTACAATTTATAATAATCATTAAAGTACCCCCTCCTCCCCTTCCTCTCTTCAAACACCCTGCTGTTCGTTTAAT
This sequence comes from Magallana nippona, assembly GCA_033439105.1. NCBI lineage: Eukaryota > Metazoa > Mollusca > Bivalvia > Ostreida > Ostreidae > Magallana > Magallana nippona. The sequence continues at coordinate 26,851,762 of CM065922.1, read as the reverse complement.
AAGTCTTGTAGAGAAGGACTATGTTGTAAAAATTATGAATATAAATCAGTTTAATTTGATTAGGCATTTTATCATTTAATTCATTGACTTATACTAGCCACAAGTCTTTTTTGTTGATGCATAAAATGGTATGTAAATTATATTTTACATGTTTGCTGGTCTTTTTTTAAAGGTCGTTTACGTCACAGCAACATTTCCTTATTTGGTTCTCGTCATTTTCTTCTTCCGCGGAGTGACGCTGGAGGGGTTTGAGGAAGGACTCAAGCATTTCTTCATTCCAGACGTATGTATACAACAACAAAAAAATAGTTCTATATTGTAAAAATCGCTTGAAAATGAATTTATGATCCACACGACTATATATAGCCTCAGACGCCAAAATGGTCATTGACAGTAGATGTAGGATTCTTTAAAATAACATATTTATTGCTTTTCAACTAATTTATATTAAAAAAAATTGATTTTTTTCCATTTATTAGAATAATACATGTAGTCCTAAAGATAAATCATTTATACAGTCTGAAATAACGCATCTATATTTACCTTTTACATGTAGCTTCAAGTACATGTACACGGACGATTCATTAATTCTTTTTGTCTTTTTACATCCTACAGTTCACGCGTTTGGGAGATCCACAAGTTTGGCTCGAGGCGGCCACACAGATTTTCTTCTCTCTTGGTGTGGCTTTTGGAGGGTTGATAGCATTTTCATCCTATATGCCTGTCAGAAATAACTGTTACAGGGACGCCATCTTGGTTTCAGTTATCAACTGCGGCACTTCCGTTTTTGCGGGAGTTGTGATTTTCTCTATCTTAGGTATACTACATGTATATAGTAACCCATACCAGATGAATTTAAAATGACAAATGATATTTTACTGTTCCATGTACTAATTTCCTACTTTTGGAAGTATACAGCAACATACGTTTAGTGGCTTTGTTTCACATGAGATGTATCCAAATTTACACAAGACATTATCCAGATGATAATTCCAATGAGATTTTTTTTCTTTGCTTTAGGATTCAAAGCCACTCAGAGTTTCAAGGCCTGCAACGCTCACAATGATTTGTTATGGAGTCAGAATAAGACAGAAGGATTCCTTACCTGTGACATCAAAACAGAAATCGAAAAGGTATTGAATTAGAGACTTACGATTGTTGCAATCTATTCATATGAAACATATGCTTACGGCGTGTTTTACTTTAAACTCTTTAATATGCATAAATTTCTATCCCGTGAATTAACATTTACACTTATCCAATACTACAAGTACTTTCTTTATTTGTAAAAATTTTGGAAGTAACACAAGAATATTATTTTTAATATACAGAGCGGATCCGGAACCGGACTTGCCTTCATCGCCTTCACGGAGGCCATTAATCAGCTTCCGGCGGCTCCGGTTTGGTCCGTGTTGTTTTTCCTGATGTTGCTGACCCTGGGACTGGACAGTATGTTTGGCATGTTGGAGGGCGTGGTCACGTCCATCATCGATATGAACCTCATCAAAAATCTACGGAAGGACGTTGTTGCAGGTAAAGCTTAATTGAATCCACCTTCAGAACAAAATTGTAATAACTAAGATATCATCAGAGGGCACCTGCTCCAAAAACCTTAACCACCTCCAAAAACATTAACCTCCTACAGCACCTGAAATTCATGGCCCAGATTCAGCATCCTAGTCTTTCAAGTTCATTAGTAGATCCAGATGCATCATCCATGCAAGTTTGGTAAAGATAGGACAAGTAATAACTTAGATACAGGACCTGCACCAAAAACTTTAACCACGTCCGGACGCCGACGCCGATTCCGGTTTCCAAAAACGTGGATTCATTGAACCATTGTTAAGAGTATTGCTAATTTATGCAAACATTAGATATAAAATATCCTGACTTACTGATTAATCACCACCTTGTTTGTGTTGCAGCTGTCCTGTGTTTGGTGTCGCTGCTCCTGTCGTTCTGTTTCGCAGATTCAGCTGGTCCCTACATATTTGTGCTCTTTGATGAGTACAGCGGCAACATTCCGTTACTGATTATCGCTCTTAGTGAACTTCTTGGACTTACCTACATGTATGGACTCAAAAGGTTAGTTACTGAGAGAGAGAGAGAGAGAGAGAGAGAGAGAGAGAGAGAGAGAGAGAGAGAGAGAGATATTAACGAACATACTAAATATTTAAGTATATACTTTACATAGCTTAACGTTTTTTTTTAAAAGAATTCCGCTTTCTAACTGTTCATTAAGCAATGCTGTTTTGAAATTATACCTGTTTATGCATTGTGACGGCTTACATATATTTGAAAATTAAATACTGGTATTTTATTCTTAATCCAGATTTGGTGATGATATCGAATTAATGATTGGCCAGAGACCTAACTATTATTGGTTGATTATGTGGAAGTACGTCTCTCCCATCGTCATCATCATCATCTTCATCGCCAGTCTCATCAAATCTATGACGAGCGTCGCCACATACGAAGCATGGATCCCTTCGATCGTAAGTTAAATGTTTACCACATTCCATATTTAAAACAACGTAAAAAATGCATTAATTTCCTTTCCAAAAAAAAAAAACTTTAATTCTCTGTAAAAATGCAAGAAAATAATTTTAAAATTAAATCCTTACCAAGCCATGAGACACATACGGCTGGTGCTTATCTCCGTTTTCAGTGGTGCTAAGCGGATGAGAGTCTGACTCTCCCAGAATAGGACAAAATGCGGAAAAGAATGTACGAGACAATCAGAAATTTAAAAAGTTTAATTTGTAAACCTTGTAAATCAAAATTAAATATCTATCTTTTCAGGCTGATAATGTGAAACTTGAATGGCCCGCGTGGTGCAAGTTCATAGCCTCCATGCTGATAATTACTTCCATGGGTTGGATCCCCCTGGTGGCAATTGTGAAAAAATTCAACATCATAAAATGGAAACCCGAGACGCCCGCCGAGTTTCCGGAAGAGGAATTAAAAGCAGAAAATGGAATAAAACCACATATTCCATCGGACAGAGAAAGAAAATGGTTATACTGGTTAGAAAAGCTGTGAACATTGTACGATGCACTGGGGACTGTCTCAAAATGTGTTCTGTCATTTTAAATTTCAGTGTTATAATAATATTATTTCACACTGTACTCAGACTTTTGTACTTTTATATCAATATGTTTTAACTCATTTCATGTGTATCTCAATGCTTTTTATAACAGTATTCTTACATAAAATATTCGGTTATGAATTATAAGTTGATAAAGTATTAATTTTTATATACTTACGTTTTTACCCGGCCACTTCTAAATATTTTTTATTTTATGTACAATAAATAACCACACAAATTTTACAATTTTGTAAATATATATATATTTTTGCTTGTTAGGCATGAGCATGAATTATTTGCAACATAAGTTATGCCGTTTGCAAAATGCTGAAATAATCTTTTTTTAAGTATGCATGTATATGACAACGAAACGAAGTGAACTGGTAGTCAATTTGAATAAAATACCATTAACAGTCAACATCATTTTGTCTCGTCATTTATGGGCATTCTGTTCGTTGCACACAGACTTTAGTTATAATATAATGTACCTATTTTAGTAGAGTAATTCGCCATTCGATGTGAAATTTAAAAAAAGAACATGTAATCTAAATTTTTGTTATAATTTGCAATCAATATAAGTGATCTAATAAAACATTAATGGATTAGACCAAGAACTTGATTTACTCACATTCTTTTCTTGTAAGTGAGCAAAATCGGATGCGATTTTATCTGTACTTATTGTCTTTGAGATTTTTACATGGGTTAAAAGGATAAGAACCACTTTTCGAAGATTTTACATGAGTCATAATGACAAGAACCAATTTTAAAGATAAAATAGATAAACTTTTTTAAAAAAAATAGTCTTAAATGTTAGGCGAAATAAAGTTTTAAAAAAACACCCCATTTTTGCATCCGTGTACAGATGATCCTCAATTTAAAAAAGGCTGGGTGGTCATTGCCGGTTTTAACCTATTCAAACCTTCCGGAAAATTTAGCAAAAGTACACTTGACCCAGTGAAGGTCTGAAACAATCTAACCTACTGTACGGTACCGTAGGAGTGACAGAAAGTCGTTTGTAAAGAGTGCACACGATAACTTTTTGGATACAATATCACGATTTCTTGCACCCTTAGATTTAAGGTGGCTCACTACACCTTGGAATACTTTCTCTAATCAGCAGAAAATTACTTGATTACGATAGATAGCATGACGCTTAAGAAGTAAATAAGTCAAATAGGCAAAACGATAAGCAATTTTAAATAAAAAATATGATTTTTTTAAATTTAATTCAGTAAATATGAACAAAAGCCCCTGGCGGATTCGAACTCGTGATCTGCGGTTCACATGCCCGATACTTTAACATCTGAACTATGATATTGAACCATATCAATCGATAAAATTTTTTTTTACAAAACATTAAAATTGCCATCTTGTGACGTTGTGTCTTAAAAAGTATGTCTTGATGTAGTGAGGTACCTCAAGACTTGACGAAGAAGTCCACATTGGTCATATCGTATACTAAGTTACATAGAGTTAAATATATAATTATACGACATGCTGTTTGATTCCTGGATACTTTACAATTGATTGCAATGTTACTATTTATATTCCACAACCACGTGACTTTCTATTTTTTTTATTATAATAGACTCGAACATGATCGAATGAAAATCATGTTGTAGCTTAACTTTGTTATTTGACCCAATCTGACCCACGTCGATGACTTTCCCGACCGTTGCAAGGTGATTTGTGTAGAGATAATCAGTTATCAGAAATACTAGTAATGACGATCACAGGAACATTTCTATTTTATTTGTCATTTTCAATTTTTTTTCCTATGTACCTTTCTAAGTACATGTAAAAAAAACTCTTATTATATATACTAGTATATTTGAAAATGACTTTAAAATGACAAAGAGCTAATACATTAAATTTAAAGATATTAAATTTTAGTACGTTTTATCTTGAACATTGCCTGATTGCTTTTTCAAATTAGATAATAGGCCCCTATATGTTCAAAACATTTGTGAAAACAAGCAGCTTACTGAATATATCTAATGTGACTACAATTGCTTATATTGATTTACAATTATTTATAAAGATTTCATTGTGCTGTTTCGATTTCACCGATAAGACATGAACTGTTCGGGGACAAAGAACATCACATCATATCTACAGAGGCCAGCAATATTCAATTCAAATTACTCGTGTAAATTGATTATCCCATTATAAGATTTTTTCGAAAAATTCTTTACTTTGTAAGAACTTATGCAACTAACCCTAGTGGTAGATATACCCGAAACTAATCTTTTATTCCACAAGGATGTGGGTTTCTATTGGATAAAAAACCTAGGTTCAACTATTTGTACTTTAAACAAAGGACTACTCTTAACTAGATCAAGTATATCGAAATTTACAGTACAGCACTAAGAAGGTCCCATTGAATTATCTAACCTACATGACCCCTGACGCATGATTCTAGATGAATCCCCGAGAGATATAGAACTTCGGTCAGAATTTCTCGGGAACTCTGTGAACAAAGGAGGAACATCGGCGCCATGCTTCGCGTTTTCGGTTTAGTTTTGTTGTCAATTTCGAACTGTTTTTGCCAATCCACCCAGTCAGCAGATCCTTATGGATACAGAATCCACCAATTTGATGGCCACTGCAAACCAGATGGCACATGTACCTACACTCTGACCATTCCCGTCAAAGATTCGCTCGTGAATCCCCATGTAATGGACAACTCCACCGCTGCAGCCATGATCCAACATTTGGCCAACCACGATCAGCAGATTGATCAAATTCTTGGTCTTTTTGGCCATAATGTATCCGGCAGTTCTAACCTCATCCAAGAGGTGAACCAGCTGAAGAAGGAGGAGGAGAACCTGCAGCATTTGGTTAATATCTTGACGGATGAGGTCCACAACCTTTTGACCGAAAACGGACTTTTAAAAAACCAACTTTCAGTCGTTAATTCAACTGTATTGACCAGACTTGCTGGTAAGAAAACACACTTATTGGTCGTTTGAGTGTCATTTGTGTCGAAAAATTCACAGTATGTGCAAACAAGTAGTTGAAATTTGAAAGAAGTAAGTCGTTGAATTTTTTTTTTAATCGTGATTTCAAGTAATTTTCACAACTTAGACTTAGATTTTGATAATTGTCTTATAAAATGTGAAGATACAGAAACATGCATTGCGACATAGATATGCTTAGAATAAGAATAGGACAAATATTTGTTTGTAATGTAGATCCGTGTATGATCAGACCATGTGAGCACGGCGCCAAATGCACGGGCCTCCCAAATGGAAATTATACCTGCGATTGTCCACTTGGATTTGTGGGACAGGACTGTGATGAAGGTTATTTTTTCGTACAATTAATATATTTCACATTTTTCGCTATGTATTTTTTTTTATTTAAACAATATTGTATTTCGCTATATTTCACATATAAAGGAATATTTTTATACTTACTAAAAATATCAAGAATTAGAATATGCATCAATATTGAAACAATTGAAGTGTGTAGTTGCAAATTCCAATACATTTAGTATGAGCCATTAATATAGTGGCAAAAACTTGAGAATCGCTGTTGAGAGTTTTGAATATAATAAAAATTTCGATTTTTTCCCGCATTTATTGGATTCTCACACGAGGCTAACAAAATTATAACGTAGAGATATTGATTTATTTAGAGATGCTTAAAAGAAGATGAGAATGTTAAAAAACAAATTACCTTATTTAATTTTTTCTCGTTAATGAATAGTTAAACATCATGTACAAATAACATTATTTTACAGACGTTAACGAGTGCAACCAGGCTGGCATCTGCAACCATGGCACCTGTAGCAATATCTATGGAGACTACATCTGTAACTGCAACTCCGGCTTCACCGGTCCAAACTGTTTACAAGGTGAGTACCATGGACATACCGGTGTTGTATAGCAGTTTTTCCCCCATAGTAGCTTTTCCCCTAGGAAAACGTACTATATACATGTAGTAGCCTTTCCCCGGGGGGAAAAGCTACTATATAGTAGTTTTTCCCTCTAGTAGGATTTCTCCCTCACGTTTTTTGGTTCAAAATTTATAAAAAATATTTATGGAAACCCAGTAAGGATTTAAAATCAATGTTTTAACCCTCAGTTTGCATATCTATACAGGTTAAATTTCGTTTTGCCGATGTATTATTTTCTATAGACAATGCTGGAAATTGAACATATGTATCATAGCATACATAGAACTTATTTAGGTAATTATCTGATAAATTACGTGATTTGACAAGATATACACTCTTATGCTTCCCAGCGACGGCCCCGATGACTTGATTAATTGTTTCTCATTAGGTGGCCCGGGTTCAATCTTCGAAATAACTAAAGTCTCTTTCTCTTTACATTTATCTTAATTGACGAATTCCAATTTTTTACGTTTTAATTTTGTAAAAAGAAATAAGTAAACAAATATAATGCGTACGTTCAAATGTTTCTCGGAGATGGTTCAATATAATTTAAAGAAACTTTATACTCTATTTAAAACATTATTTAAACTTTATCTCAAAAGAAAAGAACTGATTTAAACTACTGTTGGATATTCTGTGTTTTCCACGAAACTTGAAACTAAAAAGGACCTTTTATAGTAGATGTTTCTTACGGAATTTTCTTGTATGTATTCTTGTCTTTATTTTCATTGTAATACATGTACATGTACATATAGTTTCAAGTGATGGTATATATCTGAGAATTTTATTTGTTGAAAAAATAGAACGAAATACCTTTCTGAGTATATGAAATGTAATGAGTTATCTAGTTTGAAATACATTTCACAATTTGAAATTTCATTTGATTTAGAACCCCATCAAGCGAAGTAAAAAAAAATCGTATCAGTTTCTCATCAAATCATTGCTCACAGCCTCGCGTTAGATAATTATTTAGAAGTAAAGATACTAGTATATGATTACATTTAAGATCGTCAATTTTAAAGGTATTAACTTAAAATCAGTAGCCTCTGGGGACAATGTAAAACAGGGGGAAAGTCTACTATATAGTAGGTTTTCCGTGTGGGTAATCTGCCTATAAAAAGGAGGAAAACCCACTATATAGCCGGCTTTCCGTGGGGGAAGATCTACTATATAGTCATTTTTCCGGGGGGGGGGGGGGGGCATGCTATATAGCCATATTTCCGGGGGTAAGATGGCTAGGGGGAAAAGGCACTATATAACACCGGTACATGTACTTATTAAACCCCATAACGGGGAATATTCCATTGGCCTAAAATGTCTTTAAGTTATTTAACGTCTTGATCCAACTTATATTCCGGTTAATCAACGTGGGTTTTTTTTTTAGGTAAATGCAATGTTCCGTATCGTCACCTCCCCCCCCCCCCCCCCCCCATTTCCCAAATCTAGGTCAGTGTATGAAAATTATGCATCCCTGTTTTATTAAATCAACAAGGCCGACAACTCGCCGTCATTGAAGGCACCCGATTTCGACCGGAAATTTTAAAACACGTTTGTTTCAAATGGTATCTTATTTTCTTAAACAGTTCACATTCTTAGATGAGGAGTTTTACCTAGGAATATAATTCGAAGGCAAAAAAAAAATAATATTTGAAAACTTTCAAAACTTTCAAAATAGCCTAAGCTGCAGGCATTGTTTTTTTTTTTTATATTTCTTGCACAGAGTTTTGGATGGAATTTAAAAAAATGAAAACTCATCATTTATCAGTTAAAACTGCCTAATGTTATAAACTTTTCCCTGCATTCTTTTTTTTTTTTTTTTTTTTTTTTTTTTTTTTTTTTTATAAAAGCGTCTTTTGCAACCAAAGTTTTGATTGATGTATTCATTTTCTAAGAAATAGATTTAATTTGACTTTCAGATGCAGGGTTTGTTGATATGAATTTAAACGTTTAATCTTTTGAACTGGTATAAAAAATAGAATATTTTTAACATTCCAGACGTTGATGAGTGTTTGTCCAACCCCTGTGACAATGGCGCCAGCTGCGAGAACTTGGTCAATGAGTACCGCTGTCACTGTGCCCCTGGATTCTCAGGAACACACTGTGAAATGAGTAAGAATATCATCTAAATTGAAACCTCAATATTACTGTGGCATACATTCTTTTGAAATAAACAATAAACCATAATCTAATACATTTTTTCATATAACCACCTTACGCGTAGATTCATAAGTTTTTATTGTTTATCATTGTAATTACGGTCTTTCCATCATGTGCCATAAATAAAATCGTATGTACATGTAAATTAAAGTATTTAATATATTTATTTTGTAGGAGTGATAAAGAAGATTTCCTATGTGCACTTTCAGTACATTGATTCTGATTTTGGGTACCTTGTATTTTGCAGACGACGATGAGTGTGTAAGCGACCCTTGCTTAAATGGCGGGTTTTGTTTGGATGACATTAATGATTATTTCTGCGTGTGTGCACCAGGTTGGAATGGAAAAGATTGCGAAAATGGTGAGTCCACGGTAGCTGTGGAGACTGTACATATGTAATTCATTAATCTAAGGTACTAATATCGTTTGTTTGGAAGAAAAAGTATAATGGTTTGTGTGTTTTACAATAAGCATCGAAAGTATATAATCGTAAAAAATCAGTATTTGCCCACATTTGTTTCCTTTTTATGCTTTTAGATTTAATTAGATTATTGGTTCTATTGTTAGATAACCAGTTATCATATAATAGCTTTGTTAAGACAAAGTGTGGTAAATGACTTTGAGAAAGAATACCATTTTTTTCTTTCTAGTCAAAGACTTCGTAAAAACTATTACAAAAGGTATCATTGGCTAAAAAAGAATAGTTTATCAATTTCTGAGAGTTCACAATGATTATGAACTGCTTGATAAGTATATTGTGTTTAATGTGGAACATATTTCAGTCGCGACACAGTCCATTCTTCGATGTTTTGATATACCGCTAAACAATGTCATATCTGCACTCTAAGTTATATATGCCGTAAAGATGAATGTTTAATACAATAACGATGTCGTTATTAATAATATATTTCCAGACGTCGACGAGTGTTCTGAAAATCCTTGCGTGCATGGTAAATGTATAAACGACAATGGAACATTCCACTGCGAGTGTGACTCCGCTCTCATCACAGGCGACCTCTGTGACAAAGGTATGAGAACAAATACACTATGCCTGCAACTACACTGTCGGCAATCAAATAGAGAACAACTACCTATCGGCAATAAAATAGAGAACAGCTACATTGTCGGCAATAAAATAGAGTACAACTACACTGTCGGCAATAAAATAGAGAACAACTACACTGTCGGCAATAAAGTAGAGAACAACTACACTATCGGCAATAAAATAGAGGACAACCACACTGTCGGCAATCAAATAGAGAACAGCTACACTCTGTCGGCAATCAAATAGAGAACAACTACAATGTCGGCAATCAAATAGAGAACAACTACATGTACACTATGCTGGCAATAAAAAAAGAGAACAAGTACTCTATGTCGCAATCAAATAAAGAACAAATACATTATGTTGGCAATAGAGTACAGAACATATACACTTCACTTACACGATTGTAAAATAGAGATTTACACGCCACTATGCTCTTGTCAGCAAAAAGAAAGTACTTAAAAATAGACAAAGTTACTACATTGTAATTAGTTTTGCAACAACGTAATGTATTATTGAGATTTAAGTGCTGCTGCGTTTTCTTTGAATTCTAGAAGTAAAAGTATATTCTTAGTTTTCGCGCATGCTCCCATTAGTTGCACTAACGAATACATTTTTAAAAATGTATAATTTTATAGTTATTTCATCGATCTAGTTTCTTAAATTACGTCTGATTCAAGCTTACGTGTACGGAAAAGGTTTTGTTTGAAAGTGCATTACATGTTGCTGGGTTAATTAGTTTACAACCATCCAATTTAGTAATGGCAATGCTATTGCAGTCAATAACACAATTATATCTAGTTTATTGAAGTAAAAACGGGGGTAAATTATAAAAATATCATTATAATAAACAAATAGATTATCATTTGGTAAATAAATAAAGCATTGTTGTAAACCTTGTTTACAGCCCCCAACAGAGACTGTGGCGATCTGAAGGCTTTCTGGAACATGAACCGTGACGCCGTTTACACTGTGAGAGAGCCCAACAAAATGCTAACATTGGCTGTTTGCGACATGAATACCGATAATGGAGGATGGACCGTTTTCCAAAGGTAAGTGAAGAATAATATGAGAGTCGGGTTCGGGATGTTAAGAAAGCTTTAAAATGGTGGTTGTCAATATTTCACGTCAAGTAAAAGTCATGGAATAATGATGGAATCCATGGATCTATCCCACTATAAGACGCTTTATTGGTCCTTTATGTGAGACTTTCTAACGAGGATTTTAAGCCACTTTATTCAAAATATGATAGGAATAGTCGTCAGACTTATTACGACCAAACGGTTTGACTTAAAGACTCTCGACACATTTGATGCAGTTTTCATTTGATTTTTCACACTTTATGTTTCAAGATAATCTTTTATGCAAAAAGAACAAATTTTATTAAAAAGTTCAATGAAAAAAAATCCATTATTTCAAATCTTAGGAAAAAACCCGTGCAATCAAACAAATAATGAATATTTTTATTGCAAAGAACAGACACCTGATACATGTAATTATAATTGCTTTGATTCAGAGAAGAAGACGCATAGTTTAAAAATAGTTGTTTGTTCGATTTGCAGACGTGTGGGAAGTGTCGTTAATTTCAACCGTAACTGGAACGATTATAAGGTCGGGTTCGGAAACCTCGCTGGCAGCTACTGGTGGGGAACGGAAAGATTATACAATGTAACCGCCAACAGGACAAACCTGGTGCTCAGGATTGATCTGATGGACTGGGATAACAAAACAGCCTACGCTGAATACGACAATTTCCAGGTCGGCTCTGAAGACGAACAGTTTAAGCTGACAGTGGGTGGATACAGAGGAAACGCTGGAGACGCCCTTAACTTTTACTGGTGTGAATCTATCCAGTCCAGTACTTTCATAGCTTTTTTCCCTATATTTCTTAATTTGCAGTCCTTTAATGTTCTATCAGCATGATAAGGACGTTATACGCCAGACTGATATACATGTCGTGTTAAATTAATTTGTTTGAAAATAAGAGGTCTATAACGCACAAAATGGTTTAAAAACGCATAAGACTTAAATGATAATACATGTATACTTATTACAGGAAAGTGTTTTCACATAATGGAATGAAATTTTCCACCAAAGATCGTGACAATGACAACTTCCGTACAAACTGTGCGGAGGTCTACCACGGTGGATTCTGGTACAATGGCTGCTGGGCGGCAAATTTGAACGGAGTATACTATCATACCCCTGATTACAACAGCACAGTACGTATACTGGTTTATTTTTAATTATTCCATTACAGACCCATACCCGTTAAAGTGAAATTTCGATAGTAAAAAACATTCTCTTTTGCTAAATAACGTTTCATTAATACTTCATAAATACTGTCTACATCCATTCGTAGGAATTCAGATCAAATTTAAATCTCTTAAATATGTCCAATTTCTGTCCCCGGAGAAATCTTAAAGATTAAAGACTATTTCCTTATTGGAATATTTGCCTATTTGAAAATTTGACAATTTTGATCCAATCTGAACTTTTCAGAACAATGCACGGTTTTCAATACGTTTTTGCGTAGTTTCTTACGAAAATTTTACGTAGACAGTTTGATTTTATGCCTTTTTTATGACCATGATAAGAATGTCATTACTTTGTATCTATCGTGATCATAATTGTTTTCTTCAAAAATCTTTTCTAGAAACGATGGGCGGGTTTTTACGAAACCTTTCCGGCTTACATAACATGTCCTCTATCTGAAAATTATTTTTCTTTATTTCGATGCAATGAAAAACATGGCTTCGTTTACTATACAGTAAAAGACGCTTATAGCGAAGATGCTTATAATGATTAAACGCTTACAGTGAAGTGATTTAAATCCCGTGGGTCTTAAATATACTGTGAAGCTTACGGATATAACGAACTACCTTTATAAAGAAGCAAAATCGCCCGTCCCTGGCACTTTGTTATAATCGATTTTAACTGTATATAATAAGACTACGGGGGCAGGTAACATGTAATGTTAGTACATTATAACTCAGAAGTTAATGCAGAAAAGCAAAAAACGCCCGGGTTATGAACTTTACTTAAATATTACCGAAGCTACAACCAAACTAAAACAGATGATTTATATGCTGGTATAAAAACGTGTGATTCTCTGCAATAAATTAAATGTTTAGATTAATAAATAATGATGGCAGGGAACAAAATGACGTAAATAAGTAGCAAAAAAGGTTAGTTTCAAATTAGAGATATCTTGCCAATGGATTCACAGATCCTTGTGGTCAGGACCGTGCATCCCCCCCCTTTCCTAAAAATTTTCATGTATTATCGTAAGCAACCCCTTATATATGTCTCAAGTCGAAGAAAAACCCGAAATATCACAACTAAGTGGCATTTCATATTAACACTCGTTTCCCGTCCACAAGCACCTGTGCTTGGTTTTTCTAAATACTATTTAATACTATTTATACATGTATATAGCTAATATGCATATTTGGCCATACACATATAATGCTTGTTTTCGGTCTTTTGTTTCAGATTCACGATGGATTAGAATATTTTACATGGAAGAGAACGAAATACTCCCTGAAGATGGTAGAAATGAAGTTCCGTGACGCTTCAGTGGTTCCCTCCAATAGCACTGCTTCTTTTTCATAGAGCATCCTAACACATTGTATACAATCTTATAAACATTAAAATACATAGTACACATTCTTCTTTTTAATATTTTAAGCTCACCTGAGCTGTAAGCTCAAGTGAGCTATTCTGATCACTTTTTGTCCGCCGTCTGTCTGTCTGTAAATTTTTTTCATTTTCGACTTCTTCTCCAGAACCACTGGGCCGATTTCAACCAAACTTGGCACAAAACATCCTTAGGTGAAGGGAATTCAAGTTTGTTAAAATGAATGACCACACCCTCTTTCAAAGGGAGATAATTAAGAATTATTGAAAATATATTGGTATCTTTCAAAAATATTTTTCTCAAAAACCGAATTGCCAGAAAAGTTGAAACTTCTGTGGAAGCATCCTAAGGATACTAGATTCAAGTTTCTTCAATTCGTGATCCCCGGGGTTAGGGTGAGGCCACAATGGGGGGTCGGATTTTTATGTAGGAATATATAGAGAAAAAATCTTTCAAAAACTTTCTTCTCAAAAACCAATTGGCCAGAAAAGCTGTTACTTGTGTGGAAGCATCCTCGTGTAGCGTAGATTCAAGTTTGTTCAAATCATGCTACAATGGGGGTTCGAATTTTTACATTAAAAATCTTCCTCTCAAAAACCAATGGGCCAAGAAAGCTGTTACTTGTATTGAAGCATCATTGGGTAGAATAGATTTAAATTTGTTCAAATCATGATCCCCGGGGGTAGGTTGGGGCCACGATGGGGGTTCGAATTTTTACATAAGAATATATAGAGAAAACTCTTTGGAAATCTTCTCAAAAACCAATCGGCCAAGAAAGTTGTTACTTGTGTTGAAGCATTCTCGGGTGGTGTAGATTAAAGATTGTTTAAATCATGATCCCCGGGGTAGGGTGGGACCACGATGGGGGTTCGAATTTTTACATAGGAATATATAGAGAAAACTCTTTGGAAATCAAAAATCAATTGGCCAGAAAAGCTGAAACTTCTATGGAAGCATCCTCGGTTAGTGTAGATGAAAGATTGTTCAATTAATGAACCCCCGGGGGTAGGGTGGGGCCACAATGGGGGTTCGAATTTTTACATAGGAATATATTGAGAAAAATCTTATTTTAAGTCGTCTTCTCAAAAACCAATGGCAAGAAAAGCTGTAACATGTGTGGAAGCATCCTCGCGTAGTGTAGATTCAAGTTTGTTCAAATCATGATCCCCAGGGGTAGGGTGGGGCCACTAAAGGTGTTCGAATTTTTACATAGGAATATATAGAGAAAAATTTCATTCTCCTGTTAAATTGTTTGGACAACAGGTTCAAAGTTTGATTTATGTTTACATATATATATAAACAGTTTAAGATTTAAAAAAAACTGAAATGCTCAAATATGTAATAAGACTTATCAAACCACCCTGTTACAAAAGGGGCTCAATGTTTTACATATGAATATCTGGAGAAATATTTGAAAATCTTTTAATTCAGAGTCTATTCTACTCTATCATCCAGATATTTTGTATATGACTCCATAAAGCTGATTTTATTATGGCTATTGTTGCTAAGGTGAGCGATGTGGCAGTGGGCCTCTTGTTTTTTATCCTAACCAAAAATTCAAACAATGTAATTGATGTTCCTAAATACAGACACCTTACTTTGATGTATCAAAAGCGGAGCGGAGTCCAAAAGCGTCAAAATGTAATTGACTATGAAGGTATTTCATAAACGTAAACGGATACGTTTCGCCCCGTCCTCATGTGTCTCGTCTGCAGTATTGTGAGCAGTCAGGATTTTTCATTGAATGCTATTTGCTTTAGTTCTTTAGTGAAGAAAACTGTCGCTCAAACATACTTTTGCTACAAATGTGCATAAATTGATTGATAAAGACAAAAATTATATATTTTAAATATTTCAACAAACATTAACATTTTTTTTCTCAATCGTAACATCTCTGGGCCTTTCCGACAAAAAATAAAACAACAAAAAAAGTTGAAACTTATATGGAAGCATCCTTAGGTAGTGCAGATTCAAGATTGTTCAAAATCTTTAAAAATGTCCTTCTTAAAAATCATTAGTCCCCAAAAAATGAATCTTGAATCGTGGAAGCACTTTTAGGTAGTGAAGATATAAATTTCGTTCAAATCATGATCCCCGGGGGTAAGATGGGGCTACAATGGGGGTCAAATTTTTACATTAAAAAAATAAAGAAGTATCTTTAAAAATCTTCAGTCGTATAAGTGTATGTACACACATGTAGAAATTTCAATGCTATCATGTATGATATTTCTATGCAAGCATTATGATAAAGTGTCACTTGTAATTGACAAGTATTTACGGACCCCCCCCCCCCCCCCCCCCCCCCCCCCCCCGGGAATAATTAGGGGTTCAAAGTTTTATAAAGGAATATATATCGAAAAACTTTTCGAGAACTGCAATGCAACGAGAGCATAAAAATGAGCATGCATAAAGTGGGGTTTTTGAATTGTTTTGACCTTTATCTGATACTGGGGCTCCAAGGAGGGGTTCAAAGTTTAATATAGGAGTACAGTTTAGATTTTAAATAGTTCAAACCACGACCCCGATCTAATGTAATAAGGAGGTCTCTGGAGAGATTAAAAAATCAGTACTACAAGAATGTAGGGGACAAAATCTTTAAAGACGTTCTTTTTAAAAAATGCAATGCTATAATATGTAATATTATTACACGAAAAAATCATCTTGATTTTTATAATTTTTACAGTAAGAACTTTACTAAATTGTCTAGATATTTTGTATTAGACTTCATTAAGCTGCTTTGATAAAAGCTATCACCTTTTTTTGGCTCAGAGTAGCATTGTGGCCCCTGGGTGCATTCCGTCTCCCTCCCTGAATTCATAGTATTGAAATTAATGAAGAGATACAGGGAAACACTTAGATCTAAAAGCCGTTTCTTATGAGAGCGATGAAGTGCATATGGTCGTCTTGTAAAATCACAGAGAGAGAGGGGGGTGAGGGGGGGAGAGAGAGAGAAAGGGAGAGAGAGATGGATGGGAAGGCTCGATTTAACTATGCATTATCTGATAGGTCTATAAAGTGTCTTTGTTGAATTACCATTGTACTAAAAGAGCTATATAATTAAGCTCTTAATCGTTTTTTTAGATGGCATTTTTATTTTTTCCCGCAAATTTGACTTAAAAATTGTTTTTAAAACACATAACATGATAGCGACTGATACAAAAATATTTGTGACTTTAATAGATGTTTCCGATTTTCAAAAATATACCAGAAATTTATTAATCAAATTCCTTTACTGTTATATATTATTGATTAAATAGATCCATGCATGCATACTTCGGTTACAAATATATTTATTTCTCTTTTATTTTAACCAACATATAATGCTGATATTTATAATATAAATGATTCTTTACTTTTGGCAATACTGTAAAGTTTTTGGCCGATGTTCAATATTTGAACAGAGCATATTAAAACGTTGCTGACAATAAATGAAATTCGTTCTTATACCACCCCACCCACCCCCGCCCCCACCACCCATTCTCTATCACAATAACAAATCGGTGAATTTGCAATAATATTTGCTAGTATTATATATTCCTTTTGCCGGTGACCTATTGACCTGGTTTGAAAAATGACCCGAGGGTCATATTTCAACGTTGAATATTGATCCGGGAGTGCTTTTACAACGTTGAAAATTGGGACCAAAATTCGTTAAATTTATACCCGGGGTCATTATTCAACAGCTTCAATTTTTTTTTCTAATCTCTGACGACCTTTACCCGTTGAAAATTGACCTTGTTGAAAATCGACCAATCTACAGAGTTTTGAACTGTTTTTGAAATTCAAACTTTAATTGCTCTACGCAATTTAAATTAATCTACTTGAATTTTCAGACACTTTTTCGTGGGTATATTAAGGGGGTATTGGACATTTCTGAAGCACTAGATATAACAATTATTTAACGGAATTTTAAACTCTAAAAAATCAACAGGGAGGAACTGCGCCTAATACCTATCCCTACGCATAACTATATACTTTTAAAATCAATTAGAGCTTCAGTTTTTTAGATAATTTTTTTTGAAAAATTGTAATTCACCACTTCAGTGACAAAAGAGGCCCAGAGGCCACATCGCTCACCTGAGCAACTATAGCTATAACTATGAATAAATGAGCATAATAGTATAAAATTCTTAATATCTTGACTATTAAGTACAGTATATCTAACACAAAAAGTTAAATAATCTGCCGATTTTTATCCACATATTACCAAGTCCCTTTGTTTTAGATTTTTCTTTATTTCTATATACCCCCCCCCCCCCCCTTTGAGGCGCCACTTTTCTCCAGGGAATAATGATCAACTTCAATCTGCACAATCTGTGATTTCACACAAGTTTTAGCTTTTCTTTGGCTGAATGCTTATTCAGAAGATTTATATCTATATCTTTCGCATGTAAAAATTTAACACCCCCCTCCCCCCATTGTTGCCCCACCATATCCCGTGATCATGATTTGAACGATCTTGAATCTAAACAACCTGAAGATGCTTTGAGCTTTTCTGGCCTAACGATTTTTGAGAAGAACTTTTTAAAAGATCTAAACTTCTTCGTTACCCCCGACAAAAATGTTAAAGGGCTATACATGTAATTCTATGTAAAAATTTCGTTTACCTGTACGATGTTTTCATTAACAAAATGGTTGATATAATCGATAATAGTCAACTCAGAAACAATGGTATTCACCACATACCCAGAGGTCTTTTATAGTTCACAAATATATAATTATATTGTTTAGAAAGAGGTTACTATTAATGATAGTAAAATTAACAAATCAATCAAATTTCACGCCCAAAAATATTAGCATTAACCCAAATGACACATGGTATTCGAGACAAAATTAAATTCAATGCAACCTGAGTCGGAATATAATTCCTTTCCTACAAGACCCTATACTTATATATCACCGTCCTCAATCCAAAATAACCAGAAAGTGGAAGGGGGGTAACATTAATATTATATGTTTAGGTCAACTAATATCTATCTACTTATACCTGTATCTGTGTAGCTGCTATTAATAAATAATTGTATCTAGAAAATGCCGTTATCAAACGTACCATATTGATCACACCTTAGAGGCCAAGCCTGGATAGGTATATTGTTGCTCGATAATCAGAGTGCTTGTTGTTATGAATTATAGAAAATTCTTGAGTTTTTCGGGATTCAAATTACTACTCTCAAAACTTATATGGACGTTGATTGATTATATTACCAATTTTGATTAATAACATTTTTTGGGTGTATTGAATAAGACAGACAACAATTTCATGTACTAGTCTGATCAGTTAGTTTTTTTTTAGATCAAAGAAAGTAGCAGATATCTTTAAACAATAACAGCTTTCAAAACATCTTGATGGTCGTCTTACTTGCACTTAACATATCACAGACACCTGGGGCATACTCCCACCTTTTTCATTTTTTTTAAATGAAAGAAAAAAAACTGAGGCCGACATACAATTCTACCCCCCTCCCCCCCCCCCCCCAATTTTTTTTTCTCATTTGTATAATACTTTATAGAAACTGTATCCTATTCGAATCTATCGCATTATTCGTCTCTCTTTTCATGTGTCATTAGAAGGAAAAACCCGGGATTTTTAAAGCTTTTTTTAAAACTAACGAAAATGTTATACATGTATTATCAATAAAACACTTTGCCAGGTTCCCGAGGCCCCTCTGTTTTTATTATTAGGTACCCCAGGAGGGTCTCGAGAATCTGACTATAAAACGTTATGCATGGTAAAATACGATCACAAGTGTGAGTCGGTTTACGATTCTTCAGATTTTCCTAAATATTAATACGTTGAAACAGCTAGGAGAGGTGGGGGGGGGGGGGGGGGGGGGGTATCCATGCACCAAGTGCCTGTGTTAAAGATTAAAGGGGCATGGTCACGATTTTGGTCAAATTCTATTTTTCTGTTTTTATTATTTACAATGCTTTAGGAATGCATTTTTAATGATCAAATGAAATTTGAGAGTCTGTTGTAGAGTTATAAGCAAGATACAGGGCTCACAATTCTTTGTCATCTAAACAAGGCTCGTGTCCTGTTTTTGTTTACATTGGTCCAATATACCAGTAAAAAAAATTGTTCAATCTGATTTGTCTATCTTCCTATTTATTTTAAGCATAAATAAACAGTTTAACATATTCATTTTAGCTCTAAAACTGGAATTTTCACTTCAATATTCAAAATGCAAACAAAAGCTTTGTTTACATAGCAAATAATTTTAAGCTCTGTAACTCGCTTATACCTCAACGAATGACACTCAAATTTTGGTTGCCTATTAAAAATGCCTTACTGAAGCATTGTAAACATTAAAATCGGTAAAATAATTTTTGACCAAAATCGCGACCATTGCCCTTTAAATGTAAACTCGAAACGTTTTTAATGACATGGTAACACTTTCAATTGCCTAATGGCGTTATTTCCAGAAAGAACCACAAATTGCTATCTCATCAATATACGCAAAATGTAGTTGCCATTAATATAAAGCGACCATTTTGTAGTTGTATAAGTGGTGAATATGATATATCTTTCGTGACCCTTCAAGGGCAATAGGTCCCAGGGTTTATTTATACACCAAAATCTTGGATGGACACATCGCAGTTAACTGACACTGCATTTTTTAAGCATTTCGTTTTCAGTTACCAGTTTTTAACTATGTCTGAGTAAAATTATAAAACTTTTTCATGTACATGTTTGTTTAGTTTAAAAGTGTAAAAAAAAATAAATAAATAAATATATAAAATGTAAACTAAACGAAAAATTCGAATATTGAGTTGGGAGTAAAAATAAACTGGTCCGGGAGCAGAAATTTGTTTAAAAGTAGTATTTATTGTCCATTGTTTTTGTCCACTGAGTATTTTCTACTTTATTGAAAATCAATAAGCAGCTATTTGTCTTTGAACAAACAAATGACGAAAATTAATTCAAATTTAACCATTTACAGTAAAGACAATTTGAAGCGCTTATATACGGAGAAAGTAATGACAGTTTTAAGCTCGTTTGTACAATACACACCAAATCACTTACTTGCAAAAGAAACCTCCAATAATTTGTTGAAACCCGTTTGAATTTATTGTTTGTTTACGATTCATTGTATATTCAAACATTAAGTCTTATTTTATACATTTTGAATTTGGTTCTTCTCGGAATATCGTTTAGCGCCATTGGAAAGAGACCGACGCAGTAGACAGTATTACCATGTCATTAAAAACGTTTTGAGTTTATATTTAATCTTTAACACAGGCACTTGGGGCATGGAAACCCCCCCCCCCCCCCAACTCTCCTTTTTCAATATCAATATCGTTTAAAGACTCTACGGACTGACAATTATACTATTATGGGAACATTTTACTCCTTATTTCCACAAAGAAGTTGTGTTGTGTTGTCTCCCTTAGCATGTGTCGGTATTCATAAGATTAATGTATAGACCATAAATCGCCCTCACTCGTCTTCTCCGCTACCGTTAATCAATTCTGTCTTCGTGCAAATATCTCAAATCATCTGTTGAGACCAAATCCATTTATTCAAACTTTAAAAAATTGTCGGGATTTTTTTTTTTTTGAATCGTTTAATTTGTACTTTTATGATACCCTTCAGTCAAAAAAAGGAGTTTGTGTTTTCTGAATACATACTTGTAAATGGAATCAAATGATTGATTGATTCGGTAATTAGCGTTTGGAAATTGAACCAACGAACTTTCAACAAGCATAAATACAAAAAAAAATATCGATTTTACACTACAATAACTGTTGTTCTCCTGAAAAACTGTGGGTATTTTCTTGTTATTGTTGGGCACATAACGTTTCTTTCAACTCTATACATATCATACATCTAGACATGTATTGTCTACTCAAAGGACAATAACATTTTGTTCTTTAGACATTCTATAGCTTGAGGCTGAAATGTAAATTTTTATTTCATATCACATCCAATGATATGATACATGCATGTTTCTCAACGCTGATGTGTTTTTAATATGTTTTAAATCAATATTCCCATTATAATATAAAATACCCAATACCTTTTATATAATATTTCTGGCGTTAAAAGATAATAAAGATTACTGAAAATTATTGAGCTTGCTTGGAAAAAGAATTGTGTGAATTATAGACTTTTTTGCAGTGACATACTGTATATGATATATGCAGTTGTATAATGTAGTTCATATTTTTACAATATACTTTTGTCATGTCATAAATTAAATTTTGTATTTACATCCACCCAATATATTCAAAATTTACAACATGACACTTTTGTATAAGAGCAGACTTGAATTTATTCGATATTTATAAACATGAGCAATATTTGTCACAGAAAAGAACACCGTGTTCCATTACTATGTGCGATGAATAGTTATCATCGTTATGTAGGTGGAGGAAGTGCTGACAACTTATCTGTTTTGACCTTTTCCTAATTTGTCGATCCTTCAAGACAATTTAAGACATTACATGTAGAAACGAATGGGCAACAAATTCAAGAATCCCCCCCCCCCTCAAAAAAAAAAATAAAATAAAAAAAATAGTGCATTAAGTGCATCAATGATTTGTCACAAAAACATTCTGTTTAGATTGTTTTTGAAAAAATGAAAGGTTGTAAAAAAATCATATAACCTGTTAATCTGAGTTTTGTAATTTTCCCCTTAAGTTCATAGCCCTATGAACCACCAAAGAAGCAGTGTACTGTTTGCTACTATATTTACATCTCTCTTTAGAATCCCTGTACTTCAGAATACTGTTAAGAAGATTTGGACGCGACTTTAGCAGAGCAGCCAAACAAATATGTCGGCAATCTTTCAAAACAGGCATTATCTAACAATATTAATTTTTATGGACGTAAATTTGAATAAATAACGAACAGTAGCAAACATGTCTTATTGGTTTCTGGTATATACATGTACATGCAATGATTTTCTAAGATCTAACCGGGGGTGATTAGAAGAAACTTTAAGTTTATTGTAAACGAGAATCTTGTGATTTTCATCTTTGTTGCCGCGCACTTAGTCAGAAGGCTTAAAAATACATGTACCCTACAGAACATAGGCGACAAAACATGAAGACTACAATATACCGGCCATCAAAAACACTAGTCATTCCTAGTTGCGCTTATCGTAAAAGCGAGGGACTCTAAGGTAACGACTCTGTAGGAATCGGACATCTTTATCAACCCCACACTAATAGCGACCTCGAAATCCTGAGTGTGCAAAATCTTTATTCGATTTTGGTATTCATTTATTTTCCCCATATATATCATATGCAGAGCAAAAAATGAAAGCCATGCTCCATCAATGCCCCTCGAAAATGGTTGAAATTCTATCGATATGGTGTATATTAATTGCATGGGATTTTTTTGCATTTTAAATAAATAACGGATTTGGATTGATTTCAAAAATGGAATTCTTTTTCAACCGATCTCTTAATAATTGTTTTCAATCTCATATTTTATACATCATAATCATGATAAATAACTGTTAAACAAAAATCACAGTCTTATTGAGTCTAATACAGTGCATAATATACCGGTATCTGTTTCTGTTTTAGGACAATGTTAATGTTA
This sequence comes from Magallana nippona, assembly GCA_033439105.1. NCBI lineage: Eukaryota > Metazoa > Mollusca > Bivalvia > Ostreida > Ostreidae > Magallana > Magallana nippona. The sequence goes on along the minus strand of CM065922.1, from coordinate 26,828,381 downwards.
CAATAATATTTGCATTTCCCAGTGTCTTTGTCTATGATAACACTACAAATCGATTTTGTAATGTATAGTCCAATACATTTCATCAATGACTATTTTAATATTAAATCGTACAATTGCTGAAAATTATATAAATATCAGTAATAAGGAATCATTCTTTGAATATTATGGGGTTGGACGTGATAAAATCTATCATGAAGCCCTTCGGGCTTTATTGGATTTGATCTGCCCTGACCGTATTTGATCACCTCATAATACCCAAAGAATGATTCCTTATTCCTTTATTGTTTATTCATATTATTGAGTACTTTCTCTTCTATTTCTTGAGAAAATTATTGATTTGATTTATGCAGAAATGTACACGATTACACGATCCAGTTCTAAATATTTTAATATTATGCTCATTCTTTTAACGTTTCGATATGCATTATTAAACTAATAAAGTATTAACTTTAGCTCAAATACCTATAAGAGATAAAATTTATTAATGTTTTTTTTTTACAATGTTGATGATGACTTTGTCATGGATAATTTCTCAGCAATCAAAACTTTAGTTACATGTATTGAGAACATGAACTCCACGGTTGGCGAGTAATTTTAAAATTTTACATATATGGAAATTACGGCTGTTCCTTCTATGTAACGAGCTGATCGACAATAAAGACAATTTACGTACTTCTATAAGAACAAATGAAAAAAACATTTTTTTAAAAAAGAGAAACATTTAGACAGTTGTGTAAATATAAATATTTAAAAAATGTGGTGTTTTATATGGGCTATGAAGGTAACAGTCTTTCCTTTAAAAATACATGTATTAATTTGTGCGGGTTATGTGCAGTACTTTTTCTGCAATGCTCACTACCTTCATATCCATTTGAAGCACCAGAGAAAGCCTTTTATTTGAATATTTGAATTTTATTTGAATAATGGTATGCTACACAGAATATGTAAGGTATATGATAAACGTTAACTAAGTTATATTATTTATTGATTTATTTTTAAATTTGTCACACATTTAAATGAATTGTTTATATTTTAATTATGATTTGTCTTCTTTTTTCTATAATCCTTGCTATTCCTAGTTAAAAAACTGTATCAGTTTGCATAGCTCCAAGGATTACGATCAAAATACCCTATCAAGCTTTCCAACAATCATTTTTGCCATTCCTGTATTTATCTGTTAATCAAACGTTTTCGACGGGTTTAAATATGAGTATAAAAAAATATCCATCTTTCTGCATATTTATTTTTAAAGTAGACTTTATACTGATATCATTAGGGCGTAATAAGAAGCCGCAATGACTGATTCTGTCAATTTCAATTTCAATTCTTTTATTTTCTCAAATCATTAAACAATGGTACATGAGGTACAAAATTGTTATTTGTGCAAAATTGTAATGTCAAGGGTCTAACCACATAAAACACCATAATAAAACGTAGTAATACATGTATCAATAAACATAAGTGAGAAAAAAGTAATAATACAAAAAGTGGTAGAAAAAATGGTTGATCATGTAGAATACAGAGTTTAATTGGTATTAAATACGTAAATAATGATAATAAATACTAAATAATTTAGGCTGGGCAGCAGACTTGCTCCTGGGTGTTCAAAATAAAAATACATAATTTTTTTAATGTTTTTAAGATCGATGCCGTCAACATTTCCCTAAATTTTAATGTATATGGTTTTTGACAATACCTGGTAGGTAGGAGTACACATACAAGGCCTTAGGGTTCAAAATTACTGAATTACTTTCCATTTATCGATCATATTTCAAACGATAACTAGGTTAATGCTTGAACTAATAAAAAATACAATTTAAAGCCGGTGAAAAATATAGGAGTAACATATAATATAACTATATATACTTATAAAACCTGGATAATGGTAACAAATATTAGTTTCAAGCATGGATACACGTGGTTGACGAATAAAGCAATTTTAACAAGTTAGAAAGGTGTCTTGTATACATGTTACTGCAGCGGCTTTCAGTTTAATTAGTTTCAAATAAAAAGTGTTGTTTTTTATTTTTCTTTATTTTTTTTTTGGGGGGGGGGGGTGTTTTGTTTTTTGTTTTTTATTTACAAATGAACTTACGACCTAAGACCAAATTAATGAATGCTTATAAATCACAAACTAATCAATATTTAAATTTAATGGCTTTAAAATATATTAATTATTAAAGAATTCAAAATATGGGTAAAAAATGGTTATGTATAAATTATGTTAGTCAAGGAGAATTCCATTAATAGACTAAAAATATTCACGACTTTGTCGTAAGTTCCTTTGTTAAACGCAGCTCAAAACAACCCCACAGCAATGAAAATATTGCATGCTACAATATGGTTACAAAATACTAAAAATTCTTTCAAAAATCTGTCAATATACGGTGTAGTTAAAACAACCGGATTTGCATGCGTAACCCTTTTTCATTCATAAAATACATAACATAAACACAGAGGACTGAGATACAGCAAAATGCATGGTTTGGGACAGTTCGTAAACCAATGGTGTTGTTATAAAAGTAATGAAAACATGTTTCGTAAGATTTTCGCGTGAATACAACTCTGGGATTTTATCTATTTGATATTTGCGAAACATACCTTGATTCCATATGTACGCTCTGGCCTTCACGTTTCTAAAGAAATTCTTATATCAAATATGTATAGTGTGTACAGAGAATAAATTAACCATCCTCTTTCAAGTTATACAAAATATTTCATAACATTAAGGAAATGGAAAGCAAAAATTCATATAATCTCCGTGTGAATCAAAAATCTGTTTTCCGGGTGTCAAACTTATTTAGCGATTCTTTTAAATTACCAGGTAGTATTTCGACCATTCATTCTATTTTTGGAAGAGTTTTTACGAAAATGGAAGATCTTATTGGTTGACCTTCCAGAGCCGGTGACCCGACGTGGGCACTCCAAGCCTTATCAGAGACTAAGGCCAAGCAAACAATTTTTTTTCCGATGAATTTCATAACACGTACAGAAATCACAATTACACATCCAATCTAATGCAAATTCATTAATTTCCTAACAGCATTGTAAACTCATTCTGAGTTTTGAAACTTTTCCGATGCATAAAAATAGTTGGTACCTCGATTTAGGCGAGAGTCTGACTCTGAGAACTGCTTGGCCTGGTGATTACGTTGGCTTGGCCTAACGTTTGGCGCCCATTCATGAGGTGTAGTATATAATGACCGTCCGATTCCAGATTCACTATTTCGTTTCGTTCAACTAAAGGATGATTACATTCATTCTTTGGTTAGTCGCCGTCCACGGCGCGGCGGCGCTTTCGACAGGTGAGAATTATATATATATTAATTATATAACAATCAATGTTTTGTAAACAATTCAATTAACTATCATTATTACAATTATTTTGATTTTTTTAACATCTTTAATATTCTTTCTATTATTTTACGTTATTAATTACAAACTTAATATTTTTTCATCTGTATTAAATATTTTTCTTTTATCTAACGTAATTAAATATAAACTTAAAAATAATTAACATAGTGATTATGATATTTTATTATTCATTTAGAATTGTGATATTTTTATGTAAACATACAAATAGTATGACGAAATATTAAATTGTAATACTATTAAGAAATTGGATAACAATTCTACTATTTAGCTGCTATTTGATGTTTATATATAGTTTCTTTTTCGTAGACTTGTGTAATATCATCTTAATTTGATCTTAAAAGTTTTTCTGTTATCGAATTTACTGAAATATCAATGGTAAAAATTATACCTTGAAGATTAATTTAATCTATCCAATTTTTTTTTCTGATGATGCCATCCATTAAGAAGTTAAAAAAAATCAAATCATATTCGAAGAATAAATCTAGTTTACTAAATGAATTAATTAGAGCATCAATTAGCTTTCAAACTTAACACTAGTACCATTACATGTAATTTGTCCAAACAAGACTTTATGTTAAATTGGATAAAAAAAGGGGGGGGGGGGTTAGAATGTTTTAGAATACACGTCCTTCGAGTTCATTCTTTCGAAAGTTCATGGAAATACAGTGGTACATCAACATGTCGTTGGATTTTGGCAACCGTTTGAATTCGCTATATTTATCAAAAGTTAACGTCGACTCTGGAACAGATGACAATTCTCAGACCTTCCAAATGACAATCCCAAAATAAGAATTGATAAGACAATTGTGTTCTATTTTGCAATGTTGGCAAATATTTTTATTAGTGACCAGATAAGAACATATTTGAAAATATTTGGAATGGGTTATTTGATCCACTGAGAAATATTTTCTAAACGAATGAAGAATTCTATAAGGAGATGTGTTACGCCCTTCTCTGTTTCAATTCATATACTAGTAGTACTGGAATGCATAGAAAATATACCTGTGTACATGTACTTTTATTTTTGAGACAAAATAGCATTATGCAGTTCTTTTATATATATACTAGTAATGGATTGAATAGAAGATACACATGTGTACTTTAATATCTGGAGAAACAAATTCTGCACTTAGTCTTTTTTCACGTATATTTTTTATTTATTTATTTATTTATTTATTGGTTTTTGCTCAATTCATGAAAATTGGAGAAGAAATCATCCGTCCATCCATATGTGTCTTATATTAACTAAGTTTAATACTATATAGGCATTTTTATCTCATAGTCTAGTCTCGTTAATTAGCCAATAATACCTTTACAGTAAGTCTTTACCTTTCATTCCAGGGTGCAATACAAGGGCAGATGTAACATTCATGATAGACTCTTCGGACTCAGTAGGACAATTAAACTTTAACAAACAATTAGACTTCCTTAAGGATGTAACAAACAAATTAAACGTTGGACAGAACCAGGTTCACGTTAGTGCCCTCACGTTCAGCTCCGGAGTTCACAACAAGTTCTACCTCAATGATTACATGCGCAAAAACGACGTTTTGCATGCGATCAGTGGCATCCAGTATTTCCCGGGTAACACCGATACTGCCGATGCCATTAAGTTCATGTCGCAGCAAAGCTTCAGCCCGTCGCATGGAGCTAGAGGGGATGTGCCACACATTGCCGTCCTGCTGACGGATGGGCCTTCCACCACTAAGGCTATCACCAAGCTTCAGGCCCAGACAGCTAAAGACAACAACGCCGTCATCTACACCGTTGGCGTCGGCAGCGGCGTTGACGTGGATGAGCTGACTTCCGTCTCCAGCAACCCCGACCTTAGATACTCCATGTTTGCCGATAACTACGAGACCTTGAACAGCCTGTCTGACATGCTTGCAACAAAAATCTGTAACGGTGGGTAAAGAATAATCTCAAAACTTAATTTTTTTCCCGAACAGTGTTAGATAAACTGCACGCTAAGATATTAAAACCTTTTTGACAACAACTACGATTTTATTTTGTAGAGCTGCCACCAGATACATCTACTCTTCCAGTTCCAACAGGCAAGTTTATAACATTTTGAAATAAACGTTCAAAACCACGGTAATGAAAAAATCACTTTCCCCTCTTTGTAAGTGAAAGAAATATTGTTCATTTAAAACGTGTTTCCTTTGTAGGATGTCTCCACAATGCCGATGTTGTCTTCATGGTAGACTCTTCCACGAGTGTTGGAAGCGAAAACTTCCAGAAAACCCAAAACGCTCTGAAAAACATCATCACAAATATGGACATAGGCCACAATAAGGTTCAAGTTGGTGTCATGCAATACAGCAGCTACCCAATGATGGGCTTCCCCCTTAAACTTTACGGTAACCGCGGTGACGTTCTGCACGCCGTAGAGAATCTGCATATGACCAGTGGAGGAACAAACACAGCTGATGCGATCAAATTTACCACCGATGAAATGTTCTCTGCAACCAGTGGAGCCAGAAGCAATGTTCCCAGAATTGCCATTTTGCTCACCAATGGTGGAACTGTTGACAGCCAGGCCGCTATCGATGCTGCAAATGTAGCAAGACAAGCCGGAATTGGAATCAATGTCGTAGCTGTTGGAAACAACATTAACCAGCAAGAGGTTCAGAAAATCGCCAACCAACCTGCCGGAAATCACGTGATTACCGTCAGCAATTTCGACCAACTTGAGCAACAAGCAACCAACATCCTCAACCAGGCATGCGCTGGTAAGTACCTTTCTTTAAATATATAAAGTATGTCATGTTTTTAATTTTCCAAACTTTTTTTTCATTTTAAAAATATCTTTGTCCAGTTTCATCAACATACAACTTCGGATCTTCTGCCACTGCTACTTGCTCTGACAAAATCACCAACTGTAATGAATATGGAAGCAACGTGTGTAGGGATTATCCTAAATGGGCCGAAGCCAACTGTAAACAATCATGTGGGCTTTGTCAATGTAAGTATAATTCTTCAGATTGGTTTTGTTTGTTTTTTTTAACAATATCTCCCCGAAATAAAAAATCGGATTTTAATAGTCTATACGTTTCTGTTGATAATTTTAGTTTTTACTTAGCCTTCCGGTAATTTGGCGGAAAATTACAAAATGGAGTGCATGTAATAAACACGATAGAGTACTGATGAATCACTGTGATTTTCTTATCGAATACTCTTGTATAATAAATATGTGTCTTTAATTCTTAATAATTATTCAGTGCTAGTAGTTAGGATGTGAAATCGTGAACATATGTCACGTTTCAAAGTTGTCTATATATCGTCTCCATCTTTTGTTTGTAGACCAATACATTATGAATTTCCCCAAATGCACCAACAAATTGACAAACTGTGAGAGCTATGGCAAAGATGTCTGCACATCTCATGGAAGCTGGGCTCAGGATAACTGCAAACTCTTCTGTGGATTCTGTGGTTTGTATTCAATATCTTAATTATTATATAGTTTGTAGTCAATGCAATATCTTATTAATTGTATTATGTTATAAAGTAGTTTTTTTCAGTTTCTTTAAATCATTTTCTCTATTTCTCTTTTTACAATATAGGTACCTCAGCCAGTTCCAATGGATTCTGTAAGTTTGATTTATTTTTCCTCAAAATTTTCATTTATTTGAATCGTGGCAGTTAAAAGTATTGAAAAATTTTGCTCTATTTTATATGAATTGTGGACAGTCAGTATTTCGTTGCTGTCTTTACAGATGGAATGTGTAACTACAAAGGCAAGATGTACCAGACAGGTGAAAAATGGGTTGATGGGTGTGACTATGAATGTGTATGTAGAGATGGAAACAAGGGAGACTACCAGTGTTACAACAGGTTAGAACAACAGAATCTTCAATACTCAATTGTCTAATTTTTTTTTATTAAATATTATAATTTTTAAAATTTTTAATAATGATAAAACAAGAAAAAAAAATAAGAATCAAGAATTTGCATGGCATTTAACCGGAATAATTATTCATGAGGAGTATGATTGCAATTATGCTCAAAATTGCTGGTAAAAAATAGTCATGATCAAGAAAATGCAAACCTGCCATCATTGTAATTTTAGATGTCCTCTGTACTACAACCTTCCATCCATGTGTACCCTGGTAAAGAAGGATGGTGAATGCTGTCTGCAACCAGTGTGCAACTTTAACCCATCAGTCAGCCATTTTAACAACACTGCCATGGCAACCACAGCCACAGGAATCCGTAAGTACACTCCATTAAGGCCAAAAAAAAAAAATAATAAATGTTGGTTCTCAGATACAGCCACAATTGATAAATTTTAATGCTATATTGGAAAGGGGAAAAACCTTAATGTTTAAATATGAAAAATGAATACCCAGTAATTTTGCCAACAAAGATAAAAAATTAAAATACCTGTCTGCCTGCGCATTTTATGAAATCATATTAAAATTTAGGCTTGAGAATCAATATATCAATAATATTTTTTTTACCTGTGCAAATTAAAGTTACTTATTTCATACAACACTACTAGGTGAATTAGAAATTTAAATTCTAAAGAAGAAAAATATGCCTTTCTGTTAAACCACGCCTCTTTCTCCTTAATTAAAACACAGAAAAACCCAAAAATCAAAGAATCCAAATGACATGGACTGAAGAGTACAGTAACTTCCCTATCTGACTGATTTCATTTCAATATTTCAGCCACATGTTCTTACAAATCCAAGATGTACTTCCAAGGCCAGACCTGGAAAGATGGATGCCAGTATCAGTGTACTTGCATTGATGCCTCCAAGGGACTCTACTCATGTGAACAACTGTAAGTTTTGCTTTAAAATCTTCTATGCTTTTCAGTTTATTTTGTATCATCAATGTGAAAGGAAGGGGGGGGGGGGGGGGAGGGTATAGTTGAAAGGGAAAAATAATATGTCAGGTGTAAGGTCAGTAATAAGATGTTGGAGCTTCATTGGAAACTGAATATTGAAAATGCTATGTTGATTTTACATAATAAATTTGATTGTACCTAATGATCTTAAAAATCATTTGTTTGAACAGCCAATGTTTTAATTCCATAGGTGCCCGACCTACTCAATTCTTCCTGCCGCATGTCATCTGCAAAAGACCCCTGGATCTTGTTGCCAGACCCCATCTTGTGAATTTGACCAACAGCAGGGTAGCTACACAGGATATGGATTCACCAGTGGTGAAGGAACAGGTATGAATATGAACTGAGAAAATTGTCTTGATTAGTACAGTGTATATTTTTGAGAAAGATTTTGAACACTTAGTAACAGTTCCTCTGCACTAAGGGTGTGAGAAAATACCAACAACTAGTATAAGGGGTAAAGATATTGACTAAAAAAATAATTATAATCAAATCACACTACAGGAAACATGAATTGTGAATATGAATTAAAATCGAGTGATTTTTACAGCCCAGAACGTGGTAGCACCTCAGCCCTGTGTAGATGTCGCCACAAACTGCAAAGTGTACGGAAAATCAGTCTGCACCACTTACGGCCAGTGGGCCTCAAACAACTGCCGAAAATACTGCGGCATCTGTCGTAAGTTTTAAATTTTTAATTTTATTAAATATCGTAATCTCTCTTGACGAAATTTTTTTGGACCAAATACACATGAATGCAGAAAAAGAAAAAGTAAAAATTTTGAATGCAATCTTCCGTGATTCTATGAAATCTAACTTAATATAGGTAGAGTATTAGTTTTGGTGATAGCACTTGGAAAAGAAATCATGTCTATGTTAGTAAAAAAATTCCTTTACTTTGATAAGAATAATTATAACATTCAATTTCTATTTTATTCCAGAGAATTCTGTGATTCAACCAGCAGCAGGAGGTAAATATCCCATACTGTTGTATTATTCAAATTCTTGAGGGCAAATTTTTATGGATTGTCAATATTTTCAAATGATTGTCATAGGAATTTTGTCAATTCTCTAGAACAGATAATGAAAAAGGACCGCTTTGCAATTCATTAGGGATTTTTGATTTCTTCAGTAAAGAGAACCCATGAAATTCACAGAAATTGAGCTACCACAAATTCTAATATGTTTTCACAGTAAATTTTACCTGTATATCAAATTTGATTATTATATTGTTGCATAGGTATTGAATACTATGGTTTAGGCAATAAAAATTAAGTGGAAATGCTTCAATTTCCCATAAATAATTCAAGTTCTTTCCCATTATTTTGATATCAACACCTGGCAAGGATCTGATTTACTTTTGTTTATGACAGTGGATTTTCTCTTCTCCTTGTAGATGTTTGCATATACAAGGGTAAGACCTACCTTCAGGGACAGTCCTGGGAGCCTGACTGCAGTACCAGGTGTACCTGCGAGAACGCTCACTATGGTTACTACAGGTGTAACGACGCTTGCCCCTCATACAACAACCTTCCTGCCGGATGTAACGTGATCAACAAGAGAGGAGAGTGCTGTCCCGTCGTCAACTGTCAGTCGGGAGTTTTCTACTCCTCCAGCGAGAACATCAACTCCATCGGAAACGGTGGATTGATCAATGTGCTCTACCCCCCGGACAACCATGTCCAGAACCCACCTTATGGACAGACCCAGATCGGATCCGGAGGAACTGGATTCCTGGCTCCAACTTTGAGTAAGCGAATTCTGTCTATTTAGCAGAAATATTCAAGATGTAATGATAACTTAACCCCCCCCCCCCCCCCCCCCCCAAAAAAAAAAATAATTAAAAAAACAAAACAAATCATTGTAATTAGGGAACTAGAATTTATTTTGTAATGCCATGTTTAATTCTGTATCTTCATTAATCTTTGAGTTTTGTTTATATTGATTCTATTCAGAATATTTTTTGTTCATTTTTCCTTAAAATTTGTCATCCTATATCCTATTTATTGCTTTTCTAAAATTATAAATCTGTTTTTTTCTACTTTTGCAGGAGGCTGTTTGTACAATGGCCAGTTATACAACCAGGGTCAAATGTGGGATGATGGGTGCAAGTACACTTGCACTTGTTTGAATGCTGCTAATGGTGACTACAAATGCCGTGAAAAGTAAGTTTTATATAAGCAATAAAAATCTCTTTTAAGAAATCAAAGTTGAAACAATAATATACTTAAATAATATTTTGAGAGAATTTCTTGGAAATTAGTGAATTAGGTTCTAAGTTAAAAAAAATAGGAGAAGCATTGAGATGTTGTTGGAGTTTAAGTCAGAGAAAGATCTAGAGTCTTTCATGCAACATTGTTATAATGGTCGGATATCTTTCGTCATTAAGAGAGTTAATCTTTCAAATAAAGAATGCTCAATAACGAGCTACTAACAGTGAATTGGAGAAGAAATAGAGCATTTGATGCTTTACGATTATTATCATAATGATAGATACTGTATATTTCGTCATTGAGAGGGTTAATCTATGCTAAAGTGACATTGGGGTCTATTTCACACAGGTGTCCATCTTACCAGAATCTTGCCTCAACATGTGTCATGGTCACTGACACCAACGACCCCTGTTGTATGGTCCCCAAATGTGGATTTGATGTTGCAACAGGCCAGATCCCAGTTCCAGTGCCTTCTTATAACCAGGCTACTTCTTACGTTGGAATCGTAAAGCCCCCTGTCCCAACAATGTACCCCACCGTGTACCCCGATGGACCCTGGGTCATTCTTAACACCACAGGAATGCAACCTGTTGCACCAACAGCCCCAACTAATGTCAGACAAGGTAAAATTAAGAAAAAAAAATTCTAAGTAAATAATGGATATGCATTACATTTTAGTGTGTTAATTTTAGAATTATTCTGTGGCGATAATAGAATGCTGCATTTAACAGCTAGCTCTCTTTCTGTTATGAAAATGTTAAAGTTTGTTAATGATATTTTTTAATATTAAGTTTAAATTATGGGAAAATGGGGGATCATTAAATTGCAAACAGCATCTTAAATTAGATACAGTATCTCTATCACCCTTGTATAGGTAATTTCTAATTCTGGTTAACTTTGTGTACTGTGTGTTTTGGATCCACAACTCTCTTGATCTCTGTTAGCTGAATTCATTATTTCTGTCTTGGTTCTCTAGCTGAATTTTAGATTTGAGTAGCTGGCTTTGGTGATCTAAAATTAAAAAATCTCAATTTAGATCTCCAAAGTCTTATTTCTACTGAAGAAATGTATATAATGGAAAAGTGAACCTGAGATTAAAAGTATGTTCATCTAAGTTCAAAGGACCCAAAGTAAGGCCAAGAATCCCTCAATCTGGCCGGCCTAGAATCCTTCAATACGGGCCTAGAATCTCTCAATCCGTGCCCGGAATGGTGACTTATGCATTTGGATTTGGTTTCAGGTTTCTGTATGTACAAGAACCAGAGATATGACGCTGGACAAACATGGGAGGATGGATGCGACTACAACTGTGTCTGTGATGATGGACTACGTGGCCACTACAAATGTATCGACAAGTGAGTTCCCAGACCCCTCCCTATTCTCCCTTCACCCATGTGCAATATACTGGAATATTTATACCCTATTAATGTTGTTGCTACGATCGGCCTTTGTTGATGGGTTAGTTGATTCAAAAATGTGCTAAATCAATAATTGTGTTATATTTCTATATTTACATCCCCTGAGCATTGACCTCTTGATATTTCTTTTCTTACTTTAAATTGAATATTGTCTTAATCTTTTCTTTAAATTAAATATTAGCATATTAAAAAACACTGTTTGATAAAGTACTATGGAAGTGAACAATTTAATGATTTATTTTGGTTTTCAATTGAATTTAGCTCTCTATTAGCACTATACTATAAACATGTATTTCAGGTGCAGAATATTTATTCAATATGTCATTGTTTTATGTTTCATTGATGTATATTTCAGATGCCGAACTTTTGACTATGTGCCACAGCCCTACTGTAGACTTACACAAGATCCCAAAAACCCTTGCTGCCAAGTTCCTGAGTGTAAATTCATCCCCCACAATCCACAGATTGAGGGAGAAAGAACCACACCCAGCGTACAAGGAAGTAAGTTTAAAATTGGGTCAAGGTACATGATTATTTTCGCCCAATTTTTTTTCTTCGCAATTTCTACACTTCCAAACAGTTTCGCCCCATCTTGAGTTTGCGCAGACACAGTTGTGTTAAAAGAGAAATAATTTGAGTCATTTGAATTTGCCCAGTCTTAAATTTGTCTCTGACAATAAGGGCAAAAGGGGCAAAATAAAATGGGGGCGAAAATTTCCCTTGGAATTGGAATCTCCGTAAATTATAATGATTCTGCAGTAGCCATTTCTTCAAATGTTTGTATTAGAATTACATGTGCATTGAAAAAAACATGATACACCAACTACTATGAATATTTCTGATAGATTTCTGTGTGTACAATGGCAAACAATACCAACAAGGGCAGTCTTGGTACGATGGCTGTAGCTACAAGTGTACATGTGAGGATGCTGAAAAGGGCATCTACAGATGCTTGAGCAGGTCAGTCAATCTCATTGGATACATGTATTTTGATTGTCAGTTTGCATGAAAAGAGTGTATTTTATTTATTCTCTTTCTCACTTTATACCAGGGTATGTTTATTTCAATTTTTTGTGGGTTAAGTTATTAATTGTCACATAATTTAGAGGGGGTTCGGGACTGGGGAGTTCAAAGTGTTGTCTTAGTAAAGTAGTTGTTTTTCAAATCACTGAAAGAGAATACTAAATATATTATTTCATTGATAAAAAGTGTTCTTTGGGTTGATTCAGAGACATTCTTGCATTGCGTTGCCCCCTGAAGGAATTTAAGATGATTTCTAGTCACATGCATGTAGTGGTTGTTTATTGCAGATGTCCAGAGATCTTGAACGCCGAGCCTGGATGTAACTACATCACTGACCCCCGTGACCCCACCTGCTGCAGAATCCCTGATTGTACCCCAGTCAACCCCAACAATCCAGAACCCCACCCCATCCCTCCAAAGACCTACCAAGGACAGATGGTCGGAACACCTGGTATGCCAGAGGTTTTTGCTTTCTTGTGAAAGTTATGATCAACCAGAGTCCTGAATTGTATTGTCTTATAGAGGCAGGATGGTCAACAAATTATCGATCAGATTTACCTTTTAGACAGGCTTATTATAGCCATAGACTGTTATTTTGATAGCAAAGAAATATCCCTTACATTTCAGCTTAAAAATATTGATATTTTCATAAATCTTTTTTCCTAATTAAAGCTCTTCTTGTAAAGGAGATTAATAGAGTCTAAAAATAACCATGACCATCTAGCCCTCTTAAAGTTAATCCAATGATAGAAAAAAAAAGATTTTGGTGTAAAATGATAAATTGAATTTTTGGTCATGAATTGATTTTTTTTTTCAAGGCATGTGCACATACAAGGGAGTCCAATATCAGGCTGGAGAGAGATGGGAAGATGGCTGCGACTTTACCTGCACTTGTACCGATGCCCTCAGAGGCCACTATGAGTGTGTGGACAGGTAAGAATCTTATCCATCTTGGAATCAGGAAAAATGCTAGATATCCCTCAGAAGAAGAAGAGACTTTTCTTTCACAATGAAGCATTGATCTACATGTACCTGTAAACTTGATGACTTTAGCACCATTTTTATCGTTAAAATTTTCTATAGTTTAAAACTGTCTGAAAAATAAAGGCGATATCTTAAAATCTGTGAGGGTTGCTTCTAGCAAATTTACCCGGATATTAATTCCTCACGTTTAATTAGGAATCGACAGTACTTTTTATATGCTTTGGGAATTTTTGAATATTGTAAGCATCATATCTGGTTTTTGCTTTATAACAGATGCCCAGTGTACACTAATCTCCCAGATGTTTGCCGAATGGTCAACGACTTTGCCAACCCCTGCTGTAAGAAACCAGACTGTACCATCACCGCTCACCCTGGTGTAGTTCAGGGAACCGGAACAACGACACCAAACCCCGCTCTGCCTCAGACCCTCCCACCAAAACAACGTAAGTCATCCCTGACCATCCAACAACAAAAACAAGGAAATTCACAAAAGTTTTGAATGATTCTTGAGATGGAAAAAAATAGAATGTAAAATAAATAGCTTGCAGTAAAATGTATAAAAATGATATAGTATTGGCAAATTTTTACAATGAGATGTCTTGTTTCTCTCTTACGACAATTTTTAGAATATGTACTGTGAGTACAAAGAATGTACAGATTTCTCTCTTTTGACAATTCTCAGAATACTGTGTGTACAAAAATGCCCAGTATCTCCAGGGACAGACCTGGGAAGATGGCTGCAGCTACAAGTGTCGCTGTGATGACTCAAGCCGTGGAATTTACACCTGTAACCAGAGGTGAGTGGTCAGGAAGGACTGTGAGGAGAAAGTCTGATAAGTGTTGTCAAATTGTTTAGCTTAAGCACTGGATTGTTTAGCTCAAGAACAGGATAATAAATTCTGGCTTCAAAACTTTAATACATATTTTAATACAATTTAGTTACATTAACTAAGTCACTTTTCATAAGGGAACTTCTGAGTTTACTTAGACTCGCACATTTTATTATCTGACTTTTCCGTGCATAAACAGAAGGATATAAACTAAAAGAAAAAAGTGATATTTGCTTCTTACATGTAAGAATTATTAAAACTGAATATTTTTTTATTCTTCAGGTGCCCAACAGTCACCAGTGTTACTCCTGGCTGCACCATGAAGACCGATCCTATGGATTCCTGCTGTCTGGTGGAAGTCTGCCCACAGCCCACACCAGCCCCTGGTCAGACTAACCCAGTTCCCACTATTCAGCCCATACCCTTCACAGGAAAGGTCAATCTGCCCACACCTAGCCCAGTGCCTGGACAGCCAGCCCCATCACCAAAACCAATTGGTACGTTATTGACTTTTTGGTCTGTTTGTTTGTAGAGGAATTGTTTTATGATGCCTCGGTAATGATATACATGTAGAAGACAATTCAACCTGCTCTTGTAAGGCAGATTTTATGTGTACATTTACATAAATTGGAAGTTTTTTATTTTTTGAAAATGAATTTCTATTTTATACTGATTTTTTTTTTACAAATTCTGATAGGTTTCTGTGTGTACAAAAGTGTGACCTACATGCAAGGCCAGAAATGGGATGATGGATGTGATTACGCATGTACTTGCTATGATGCAGAGCACGGAAGATACAGATGTGATCCTAAGTAAGTTGCTATAAGCTTAACGGCACAATAATATTACCACTGTACCTGTATACACATCCGAATTTGATAAAATGCATCTTTTGAAGAAAAGTTTTTCTTCCTTGTTGTGTGATGTAGGAATTGCTATAGCTTTTCTTTCATTTTTGCATTTCATATGATATATGTGATCATTTTTTCTTTAATTTAACCGTGTCTTACAGATGCCCAAGATATATGGATCTGCCTGAAGGCTGCAGACTTCATAAGGACCCTGCCAACCCCTGTTGTGACATTGTGGAATGTGCTGAGCCAACACCTGCTCCCAACCCAACTCAGACCCCTCCTCCAGGACAACCAAACCCCAACCCGAACCCCAATCCTAACCCTAACCCCAACCCCAACCCACAGCCGACATACAATCCTACCCCACAGCCAACTCCGGAGTCTAGATGTAAGTCAGTCTATAGATGAAAGTCAAATCACGTGATTAAAGATGCTCAATATGAGCTGTGTAAATATTACATATTCTGTATATAGGGTACTTTTTGCTATGTTTGGTTTTCACATATTCAGGGTTGTAAAAGATTCTCATTTCCCTTATATAATTTACTAAGTAAGTGACTTAAGTTTTCATTTTGTCCCATTTTGATTTCATGCAAAGTCTGTGAGGGTAAATGAAGCAAAAATATAACAATAGCCAAAATTTTCCTCTACACAGGATATAAATATTATAACTTATTTCATTACTTATATGCATCCGAAAAGAATAATTGCATGTAATTTGTCTAAAAACGAGAAAAAGAGACAAGGGATAACTTGTGTCTATTCTGGGTGATAGGTACTTGTGAATACAAGGGACAACAGTACCTCCAAGGACAGCAGTGGTTTGATGGATGTGACTTCTCCTGTATCTGTGAGGACTGTGTCACTGGAGTGTACAGATGCAACCAAAGGTATGTCTTTCCATGAGAATCTATAGTGAACAGGTTGAGACTTATTAGATTTGCACTTATTTAGTTTTTTTTTGTTGCCTTTTGCTAATGTAAAAAATAAGAAGGTTTTGTCTTTTGACAGGTGCCCAACATTCCAGGCTCCACCCCCAGAGTGTACTCTGGTTGCTGACCCCAAAGACCCACTTTGTTGCAAGATCCCAGAGTGCCCCTCCACAGGAAACTACAACACTGCTCCCCCATTGGTCATTCAAGGAGGAAAAGCTACTCCTATCCCCACTCTGAGACCAGTCTACACCCCACAACCTACACCCTTCATTCCAAATCCTAACTTTGGAGGAATTACTGGTGGTACAGTCTACACACCAGCACCCACTCCAGCAATCCTGATCCCTGGACGACCTTATCCCACAGGCACCCCTTACCCAGGGGGTACTTACCCACCCGGTACAGTTCCCACAGTTCCTCCACGAACCTACACACCATACCCAGGAGCAACCTATCCAGTGAACTACACACCCAATCCTTCTGAAATCCCAACATTCAGACCAGGGCAGACATACCCACCAAATAGGACTCCATATCCAAGTGGAACATACCCAACAAGACAAACTTACCCTCTGCCAACCATCTATCCAGGTGGAGGAACTTATCCTCCAGGTTTCAGCCCAGTGACAACCCAAGTTCCATACAGCCCTGTTGTGGTGTACTTTACTAATGCTCCACTGATCCCAGGTGGCACCTATCCTCCAAGACAGACCCCATTTGTTGGCGGAACCTATCCAACTGGAACTGTACCCCAAAGGACCTACACCCCATACGTAGGCGGCACTTATCCATCAAGTGTGACCTTTGGTCCTTACTTCACTCAGCCCACATTTAGGCCATACCAGACCTACCCTACCAACAAGACTCCATTTGTTGGTGGAACATACCCAACCGGAACTGTACCACCTCCAACTCCATATGTTGGTGGAACATATCCTCCAGGATACACACCAAGGCAAACACCCACACCCAAACCACAGGCTCCTATTCTGGTCCCTGGAGCACCTTATCCATCTAGAGAGACACCCTACCCAGGTGGAACATTCCCTACAGGCACTGTTCCACAACAGTACACTCCCTATATCGGTGGAACATATCCACCCTCTTTTACTTTCCGACCAGGACAGACACCACCAACTTTCGTGCCAGGACAGACCTACCCAACTAATCAGACCCCATATCCAAGTGGGACGTACCCAACCCGTGTCACTATACCTCCATACACACCTTTCGTTGGCGGAACATATCCACCAAGCTACACACCACCT
The DNA here is from genome assembly GCA_033439105.1 of Magallana nippona. Lineage (NCBI taxonomy): Eukaryota > Metazoa > Mollusca > Bivalvia > Ostreida > Ostreidae > Magallana > Magallana nippona. The sequence goes on along the minus strand of CM065922.1, from coordinate 26,810,629 downwards.
CCATATTACAGACCATCAACATTTAGACCAGGTGGCACATATCCAACCAACCAGACACCTTATCCATATGGCACCTATCCAGTAGGCACTGTCCCAATGGGAACACCCTTCGTTGGAGGAACCTATCCACCAGGATTCACCTTTAAACCACAACCAACCACACAAAGCCCATTCATTCCAGGACAGACCTACCCAACAAATATTACACCTTATCCTAGTGGCACATATCCACCTGGTCAAACTGTCCCACCTGTGACACCATATCCTGGTGGCACATTCCCAACTGGATACACTCCATTCTATCTGGTCACCAACTATCCTCATTACAATGGCGGTACCGTTTATCCACCAGGAGCCACACCTTATCCAGGTGGACCAACTTATCCACCAAATCTGACCTATCCTACATACACTCCCTACCCAGGTGGCACCTTCCCGCCAATCAAACCATCATCCAGCTATTTCACTGGTGGTGTACCAATGACATTCAAGCCATACCAGACTTATCCACCAAATCAAACACCTTATCCAAGTGGAACATATCCACCAGGCACTGTGCCCCCACCAGTACCATATCCAAGTGGTACCTATCCACCAGGATACACGGATAGTAATCCAAACCAGCCTTACTTGATTCCAGGAAGAACCTATCCACCATACTTGACACCATTCCCCTCAGGAACGTACCCGCCAGGTGTGACCGTGCCATACACCCCCTACCCACAGGGAACTTACCCACCAGGCTTTACTATTCCACCACAGTTCACAACACCTCAACCCACTCCATCACCACAACCAATCTATGTCCGTAAGTCATTTCGCTATCTATTTCTGCTTAGGTTTTATGATGGTTTTATTCAGTGACATGTAATTTAGTCGGCATTTTTGCAATATATTTGTTTTATGCAAGGATTTAATGAATAATTTGCTCAATATGAAATACAGTTAAACATCATATTTTCATGGCAGATTGCCTGCTGCATTTTAAATTTCAATTTTTTTTCATCTATGACAGAACTCTAATATTTTTCCAAAAGAAATAATTTTGTTGAGTAAATGATGCGTTTCCAATTTTAGCCAACACTTGTATCTACAAGGGTAAATCCTACACCCAGGGACAAAGATGGCAGGATGGTTGCGACTACGACTGTGTATGTGAAAATCAAATGACTGGAGTCTACAAATGTACTGAGAAGTAAGACACCATTCTAAAGCCTAAAAATGTCTGGCAGCTTGACTTGAGATTTAAAGGCCAAAATATTTGTATCCATGATTATTCTTCCTAGTTGGGTACCTTTTTAAAGGAGTCTTGTTTTACATTTTAAACATTCATATGTTGGGCCATGGATAATGATATCATTGAATTTTGTGGCCCACAGATGCCCAAGAATCACAAACCTGAACCCAGGCTGTCAACTGGTCCAGGATATTAACGAGCCCTGCTGTAAGAAGCCTTACTGTCCTCCCAACGTGTCCCCCATCGTCATCAAGGCCCCAACACCCACCACCATCAACGGATCTCCAGGTGAGTCATTCAGATGATTAGAACATTACAGGAAAATCAGGTGGGCCAATCAAATGCTTCAAAGCATTACAATAAAACCAAGTTAGCCAATCAAATGCTTCTAAGCTTTACAGTAAAACATGGTTACTGCTTACATGCATATAATGAATTAATGCACACAGCGAAGTCGGTTTCATTCCCCCTTAATATCTTTAAAATGTATTATAAACTTATGGACAGATATAACATTAATAATGAATCACAATCTCCTGGGACTTTGCTATAAATCTGTTTTAGTGTACTGTGCTAATCTTTTCCAATCAGATACTAGGGACAAAATATACACAATAGGGAAGTCAGAGGACAGAATTTTTAAAAAAAAATTATTGTTTTCTTGATCAATTTTGGATGGAGATGCTGATATGTTATTGAAACGTAGACAGTAGGGTAGTCAAAAGTTTAATAGACTAGTTTTCTGAGTTTTCTCGATGGATTTGATTGAAATGCTGATATGTTATTGAATGTTTTGACAGCTGTATGTATGTACAAGGGCGTCTCCTTCCAACAAGGAGAGTCCTGGAAGGATGGCTGTGACCTGGTCTGTATCTGTGAGAATGGAACAACAGGATTCTACCGATGCGACGACAGGTAAATGTGGCTGAGTTAATTGGTTGATGCCAGTTAAATTTTATCTCAATCCAGTTAAAATTGAATGTTTTACCATTGCCAGTCCCCCACCCCAAAAAAAAATAAATACCATAAAAGTACATCAAGTACGTAAGTACTATAACCAAAATCCAACCCAACCCAAACTCCCTCCTCCCCCCCCCCCCAAAAAAAAAATATTTTAAGTGGAAAAACTTTGATATAAACTAGTCTTTTGAGATTAATATTGGTATCTGGAACAGATGTCCAGTGTACCAGCTGACTGAAGGATGCTCTATGGAGGCTGATCCTGATGACTCTTGCTGCAAGAAACCAGTCTGCCACCCAGAGCTGATGAAACCACCAACTGTGGCCCCCACACCCTCACCCAAACCTGGCGAGGTCCCAATGCCCACACCATCCCCTACTCCATATGTTCTGCCCATGCCAACAGCTATTAACTATGGATCTGGACCCAATGGAGGACGTAAGGGATTTTTTTTTCTCTTGAACCAGTTTCAATATTTGATATAACATACACTGAAAAATTTCTTCTTAAAGATTCTTTCTTTTCTATCAAACCTGAAATTCTTTGGTATTGATATTTACCATGTCAGCAATTTTTGTGAATTTAGTTAAAATCCCAGTTTCGAGGATATGTAAATTTGTACATGTAGGTGATACACTTATCAATTGAAGTGTTCATTAAATGATAATGAGCCAACATAATATTGAAGTTATATCAGAAACGTTTTTCGGGTTTGAACAGATGGATGTTTGTACAAGGGAGTCTCTTATAATGCTGGACAGACCTGGAAAGATGGCTGCTTCTACACCTGTGAATGTTTGGACATGCAGACTGGCAGATACCGATGCAAGGACAGGTGCAAAGACTATATAGTATTATCAATTCAGACAGAGATCATGAATTTTGAACACAATTTTTTCTGACAGGTCTTTTTTATTACTTGTTTTGACTGTGTTTTCCATCTCTAGGTGCCCATCCATGGATGGCGTCGTCCCACCACCCAACTGCCAGATTGTCTCTGACCCTGCAGACCCATGCTGTAAGATAATGCAATGCAGACAGCCCACCCCAGCTCCTGTCCCAACATTCAACCTGGTCACAGGAACCAAACCCCCGATCACTGGCAGCATCACCTTCTCCCCCTTACCTAACAACACACCTGTACCTAACCCATACCAAACCACTCCAGACTACACCCCTATGCCAACCCCTAAGAGTAAGTATATCAAGCTGTAAAATTGAATTCATAGATTTTATCAGCTAGTCCCCTCTTGAGAGTATATCTAAATTGGCAAAGTCGATTGCATCTTGCAGTAAATTGAATTCAAAGATTTTATCAATCAGTCACCTCTTAAGAGCATTTCTTCATTGGTTGTGATATCTCTTTCTCTGTTAGACATCTGAATCATGATTGTTTGTGATATCTCTCTCTGTTAGATATCTGTATCATGATTGTTTGTGATATCTCTCTCTGTTAGATATCTGTATCATGATTGTTTGTGATATCTCTCTCTGTTAGATATCTGTATCATGAATGGTAAGACGTACAGTCAAGGACAAACTTGGTATGATGGATGCGCCAGAGTGTGTGTGTGTGAAGATGGAAAGACTGGCTACTACAGATGTAGTCAGAGGTCAGTATATTAATTACAAGGTCACAAAAATTATAAATATTTCAACACTTTCATTTATTTCTCCAAAGAAGTTGAAATGTTACAAATTTGATTGTTTCATTTATAATTTTAAAAAATAAAAAAAAAAAAATTTCTAAGATAAATGTCCTCTTTTTCCAGATGCAACACCTATGATAACTTGCCTTCCTCTTGCACCTTGATTCCTGATCCAAACGACCCCACCTGTTGCCAGGTGCCTCACTGTACCACGCCCACACCTGGACCCAACCAGCCTGTAACCATCAAGGGACAGCCTGGATCTTTCACAGGATTTGGAATCACCGAGACACTACCTCCTACTCGACCCACCACTGTCAACCCATTCCTGCCAACACAGCAGCCTACTCCTTCTCCTCAGCCTAGCACTCCTAAACCAGATGGTGAGATTGTACTGTGTACTGTAAGGTTAAGGGAGTTTGGGGGAAGGGAAGATGTAAATTCAGTTTTGGAAAGTTTATATTCAGGGTACAGGAATATGTAATGGGATATAAAAGGGAATAAAGTGAATATATTAAGGATAATAGTTATTCATTAACTAAACTTTAATTTGTAAATTATTTTTTTTCCCCAGTCTGTATCTACAATGGACTGGCCTACAGAACAGGTGAGAAGTGGCAAGATGGATGCAAATACAACTGTGTTTGTGAGGATGGACACATGGGATTGTACAAATGTACCGAGAGGTGAGAGGATTTTTGTATACCGAGTATTTAAGCAATACCGATTTTTAACTGACATAAATGCATATCTGTTGATTTGGCACTTGACATGGGAATTAATCAGCAAAGACTAGAATATGTTTTATCTCTTTTCATTAACATTTCAATGTAATGTTTTATTTTTTTCTTTCATTTAAAAGGTATTACATTTTAAGATTTTGGGCTTAACTGAAAGTTGAATAACATATCCTATTTTACATGTAGATGAATAACGTTAGTTTCAAATTTTCTGAAATATGTGTAAAAATTTGAATAATGCATATAGATTCTGATGATGAGCTTTGATCTTACAGATGCCCCACAGTTCCTCGCCTCTCCCAAGGATGTACCCTGGAGACTGACCCCAGCGACTACTGCTGTAAGGTGGCCGTTTGTCGTCAGATCACAACCCCTGCCCCCGGACAGCCAACACCTCCACCCACCAAACCACCAAGTAAGTTACCTTCAATATCACTATCAAAAGGTTCACAATTTTCTTTTCAACACCCCCACCCACCTTTCCACCCAGTAAATGACCATACAACCACTGTCAAAGGTTTCACAAAGCTCTTGCCATTATTCATGTGGATCCATTCATTACCATTTCTATAGATTTTTTATGCCCCTGCCACCATATGACTTGTGTAAGACAATGTGTGTCATGTACTTGTAGCTTTCTGTGTATACAAGGGAGTCCCATATACTCAGGGCCAGACCTGGCAAGATGGCTGCTCCACCACTTGCAGATGTGACGATGCTGACAACAACCTCTACAACTGCTTTGACAGGTATATAAGTGAAGAAATTCTTTTTCAGAAGACAGTTTTTTTTAGTTTGTGATTACCAGTTCTACTATAAGGTTCCAAGCCAAGACTACATACACTGATGTGCAATTTATATGAATTAAGAAATCAGGCATTGGTATTATTTAAGATCTCTCATCCTTAATGTGTACATGGTGTTTTCATTAAGAATCCTATGGTGCATTTACAATTCTATTAAGTGCCCATTGTTTATTCTTCTAGGTGCCCTCAGTATCCTGACTTACCTGCAGGATGTACCAAGACTGCTGACCCCAATGATCCATGCTGCCTGGTGCCAGTGTGCAGCACTCCCAGACCCACACCGTACAACCCTCTGTACCCAACCACCACCCCCAATCCTAACCAGCCTACTACACCCTACAATCCTTACGTTACACCACTGCCTAAAGGAGAGATTGTAGGATACAATCCTACCACACAGAATCCTTACAATCCTTCACCCAAACCAAGTAAGTGTTGGGGAGATTATTGTTAAAGGGAGAAAAACATTGTAGAAAAGTGACAATTAAGAAATTGATTCAAGATGCAGGTATGATATTGTGTATCCCTGATCCATTGCAGCATTCTGTGTATACAAGGGAAAACAATACACCAATGGACAGACTTGGCAAGATGGATGTGACTACAACTGCGAATGTATCGATCAAGCCACAGGCCGCTACAAGTGTACTGAGAGGTAACGATGTCATCTATGTATAACATTCTGATTTTGATGTTTTGAATTTAAATGTGCTTTAACAAAGGCCCATCATAAACATTCTCAGCTTTCAGCTTACTTACATTTGTAGCACACAATGATTTTTTATTTTGTTGTGCTTTCACAGATGCCCATCCTTCCCTGTACAGCCTAGCTGTTTCATGGTACCAAGTCAGACAGACAACTGCTGCAGAGTACAGTACTGTCCACCCCCAACCCCACCCACCACCCCAGTACCACCAGAGAACACTACTCCTGTGGGTATCACCCTTGTACCAAACCCAGGCACAACTCTCATACCACCACAGCAGTACACCACAGCTCCAGTTATCCCCATTCCACAGCCCGGAGGTCAGAGTCTTTTTTTAACCACTGTTTCAATCTACAATCCATTCATTAAACACTGTTTATGCAAGCTTCTAATCTAAGCATAAACTTAAACACCTTTATGGGTCAGGGTAGGAATATGGAATTCATAAAACAATTTTGGCACGGATTTTTTTTGTATGCGTGCTTGTGTAAATATGGCTCTGTTTTCATGAGAATTCTGTTTACTAACAGATGTATGCGTATATAATGGCAAGACCTACACTCAAGGACAGGCATGGTACGTTGGTTGTGACCAGAAATGTGTCTGTGATAATGGAAGAACAGGACACTACACATGCACCCAAAGGTAATTACTTGACTGTTTGAAAAAAAATATTCTGTAAGATAATGAAGCACTGCAACTAAACTTGTGTTATCCCCATTTCATATTTTACACATTCAGAATTTTTATGTGTGTTATTTTGCCTTCTAAATTTTATAAACCTCTCTATAAACCTTTTCCCCATATAGATGTCCTCAGTACGAGGCTGGCTCTCAGTGTCTTATGGTGCCTGATCCCCAGGATCCTGAATGCTGCAAGGTGCCTCAGTGTCCCCAGGGTAACACTGTGCCCCCAGTCATCGTAGGAACACAGTCCCCAACTCCTGCCCAGACCACACCATTCAAGATTGTCATCAATCCCAATGGACCAATCATCTTTGGAACTCCTGAACCTTCCACGCCCGTCCCACGTAAGTCTTCAACAAATGGGGAAAAATTGTTTTTGTACTGTTTTATCTCTCTTCTAAATTCCACAAAGGTTGGATTAGAAATATGAATGCAAGTTACTGATAAAATGTATGGCAGTGTAGGAAAAGTGTCTTTTTGTTGTATGGTATAATTGCTCTTTTAGTCAATTTTATTTGGGGGAGGTGGATGTTAAAAATCTGTATGCAGAGCTGTATTTTGCAAAGGAAAAAATATTATACATATTGAAATTATTTTGTGTTTATTTTAGACATGTGTGTGTATAAGGGACAGATGTACCAACAGGGTCAGAAATGGCAAGATGGCTGTGACTATCTGTGTGAGTGTGTTGACTCAATGACTGGAAGATACATGTGCACAGAAAGGTCAGTATGATCTACCAGTAAATATGTGTTACTGCTGGTAATTGTAGATATCCTCAGTATTTGTTTGCTTTGGGTTTGTTTTTTGTTGTTTTTTTTGCATTGAAACATTTGATTGTTAACTGAAATTTGTTGCGTAAACCATCTTACTTTTTTGCATCCAAACACTAAGATATCTTGTTTTCACAAGGGGGAGGGGGGGGGGGGGGGGGTGTCTAGAATTCGAAAAAATGAACTATGTAATGTATTCTGTTGAACAGGTGCCCCAACCTAAACCAGATTCCACTGACCTGCAAACTCAAGTACAACTCTGATGACCCATGCTGTCCTCTACCCGACTGCCCAGCCATCATCCCACCCACAGCTGGACCAGGGTCCACCCTTGCCCCCACTGCCCATCCTCCACCAATGCCAGGTAAGGTGGAAGCTATCATGTAATAGGATCTAAGCCAACAATAAATTATATAGTCAAATACCTGCATGCATACTTTTTTGTTTTGGATAAAGAACAGGAATGAAAGAAAAGGTATTCAGTTAAGTGCATGACCATTTTTATGAAATTATAAAAAGATCTTTGGGCAGCACAAAATGGGGTACTGTTCAATCAAACCAGTATTAATTCATTTCCACAATGATTTCATCAAATGTGTGAAGATTTTGTTTGGATTATGGAATTAAGTTATGAAATGTATCTTACCCCATCTACATGTATTTCTACTTTTCCTTGCAGCATTCTGTGTGTACAATGGAGTCCCCTACAAGCAGGGAGAGAGCTGGAAGGTTGGCTGTGAGAAGATCTGTAGATGTGATGATGCTATGAACAGTCAAATCAACTGTGATGAGAGGTTTGTCTTTCATATTTTAATTCAGCAATATACATGTATGATGTTGGTATTTTGATTTTGTATTTCACCTAGTAACATTAAGACAAAACAGTAACTGAAAATGTAATAAAAAAACTTACTACAATCCATGGATAAGGATCGAGGGAAATAAATTTTCAGTACAAGACCAAGCCCAAAAATAAAACTAGATTTTATTAACTTTCTAACATCTGATTTCATATGTGAGATATTTAGAATATTCTCCTTCTAATGTCTGAGCTCATGAGAGATATTCTTGTGTTACAGATGCCCAAGCTACCCAGCACCCAAGCCAGGCTGCAGACTTGTAACCGATCCCAATGACCAGTGTTGCCAGGCCCCGATCTGTATCGATGTCAACTCCACCAACCCCTTCACAGTGGTGACTGGAAACAAGGGCACCTTCATGGGCACCCCCCAGAAGCCAGAGCCCGGACAACCTAGCATTCCTCAGATTTATGGCAAGAGTAAGTTCCGGATTTTTTTTTTTTTGACCATTTGAAGTTCCATGTTGTACCTCTGAATCATGAAGTTTGGGTCTTTTAATTATGACAAACATTATACTTACTTTTGATATTCCTATTCTAATACTTTCAATTTGATGATGAAAACTTTGGTGTAAAAGCTTAAGTTAGGAATAAGAGTTGCAAAACTTTAATCATTTGTACATAATATGAGTTGAAGGAGAAGTTGAACCAGAGAAGTTTTATGTATAATTCTCATTTTGCAGTGATGTGTGTGTACCAAGGCAAGGCCTACTCACAGGGACAGACATGGCAGGATGGATGCCAGTTCCAGTGTGAATGTATCGACCAACAAGCAGGAAGATACAAGTGTACGGAGAGGTAACCTTACTTTTTTGATAATCCCTTTTTTTAGAAATAAATTTCCTTAATTTTGATACAATTTACAATTTTTTATGGTGCTGTTTTCCTAAACGTAGTGTAATGTGATACCCTATTTCAACAACTGTTTCATTTTAGTAATATGCATTTCTTGTGATTAAACCAGTTCCAAGGGTCTTTGATGAGCAACACCTAATTTTTTTTCTCTCAACATTGTAACAGGTGTGCAAGACACCCACAGGTACCATCCTACTGTACCATGACCCAGGACCCCAATGATGCCTGCTGCCAGTCTGTGTACTGTCCCATCCAGCCGACTGCTGCCCCGACTAAACCAGGGCAGGTGACTCCTGGCCCAGGCATGCCCAACCCATACACAGCCCCACCCCCTCTTGGTAAGTAAAGGTTTTAGATTCGAACCCTGGGACCGAGCAACTTTGACAGCCTCACTTTGGGGGTTTGAGATCTGACCTCATTGAGCTCTTTCATTTTTTTTTGTTATCTCAGTCTTAGTTTTCCACTACATATTCCTTTTCTAAAAGAGAGACTTATCAATCCAAATTTAGCTTGGCAAAGTTTTATGGCCTCGAGGCTTGACATAAATGAGCTCACTTTTGATAACCATAATGATTATAAGTCATATTTTTGCTTTATTATCCTTTATATATTTATTTAAAAATGATAAACTTAAGTCTTTTTGAAGTACTTAATTATCATAAGAATACAAGATTTTGAGATAAATATATATCATCTACAAGATAGAATTATAATATAATCAACAAATTTTTCTCCAAAATGTGTTTTTCCCTAAACTCCCTTTTAAATTTGTGAACTATGTTTATGATAGTTGATGTAATTGGGGTTTTATGTGGTACAGAGATCTGTGTGTACAACGGACAAGCGTACAGACAGGGACAGGAATGGTACGATGGCTGTGACAAGAAATGTGTCTGTGTGGATGCCAAAACTGGATACTACAGTTGTAGACAGAGGTAACATATCTCTTGATTTGTTTGATAAAATGTTGACAAAATGCATAACATTCCTCTGAACTACCAGAATGATTTTTGCAAAGGTCTATAATTGGTAAAACTAAAACTCCAGATTAATTATATATTTTACATACAAATGAAGAAGTTTTTCTCTTTATATATCAGAAATTTTAAATTAAAGTTTTTTTTTCAACACATATGAAAAATACACTGGCAACTGTTTAGAGTGTATTTATTCTGCTGCCCAATCCCATTCCATGTTTTTATAAGTACAATGTCATTCAATGGTTTTAAAAAGTTACAATGTCGTTTGAATTTGATTGACAGATGTAATGTCTACCCACGAGTACCAGATGGTTGTACCTTGGTTCCAGACCCCGCTGACCCCACATGTTGTAAGGCCCCCAACTGCCCAGTGGTTCAACCAGGAGCCACCCCAACACCCGGAGTAATCAAGCCCCTGCAACCAGCATTCGGTACCATTACAGGAAATGGTACTCCACCACCAGAACCAGTGCCAACCATTATGGTCAATGGTAAACCTCAACCAGCTACCGGTGGATCTAATGTCACACCCACTCCAAGACTAGGTATACAGTCTACAGGTTGAATTAATAGGGAAAAGATTTGAATTATCATTTTGAAAAACTGATTAAGGAATTATTGCATAATATGACTGATTTCTATTTGTCAATATAATAACTACTTTAGAAAATATATGCTTTCCATTGTTTTCAGGATGTTACTATAAGGGAACAATTCACAAGAAGGGAGATAGATGGGCCGATGGTTGTGAATACAACTGTGAATGTATGGATGACATGACAGGCCGTTACAGATGCACTGAGAGGTAAAGGCTTATGATCGCTTGGTTATTATGGAAAAAGAAAAAGGGAAAAGCAAGAAGGGTATATTTGTGCAAAAGTATTTATGTTTGCTCAAGTTTATTCTTTACATTTTTCATTGCAGATGCCAGAAATTCCCCAACCTACCAAACTACTGTGTACTGGTTCAAGATCCAAATGACCAGTGCTGTGGAGTGCCATATTGTGGAAACCCCAAGAACCCAACACCACTGGCCAGCATTCCCCCGCAGTACCAGACCATGCCCCCCACCACCCCCGTTTACGTCAACCCTAACCAGCCCTCACCCATCAGTGGAAGCAACACTCCAGCTCCAGTCAATGGTCAGTCTTGTATATTTCAAAGTCATGTATACTTCAAAGTCGGCAAAGTTGGTGATGTGATAGGATGAAAAATTAGTGTACATGTACCGTAGTTTAAATGGACAATTTTCCTGATGCTGAATTTTGGAGGGTTTGTTTTTCCTTGGCAAGAAAACAATGTGCTTAGGATTCTGTGAAAAACTGTTGAAGTGCTGGGCTAAAAAATTAGTGTGATTTCTTCAGGGATGATTTTCAAAAGGCTGAATTTTATACATTTTTGATTTTTCTTTGGCCAGTATACAAAAGATTTACTTACACTTAAAGTAATGCATTTGTTTTGAATGTTTTGAATATGAGCTTATTTTGATTTTAAATGAATAATTTTCAAATGCTAAGTTTTGTATAGAGTTTTGGTTGTCTTTGGCAAGTAACCAATAGATTAATTTACTGGAAGCTGGAAAGTAATGCATTTTTTTTAATGTGTTAAGGATTCTGTGTGTACAAGGGTGTGTACTACAGACAGGGACAGACCTGGCAAGATGGCTGTGACAAAATTTGTACTTGTGATGATGTCACCAACAATCTCTATAGCTGCAGATCTAGGTTTGTTATAGGTTTCTTTTTTAATCAAAGTTTTCATAGGAAAAAAATTATTATGTCTTTCTATAAATAACAAAATTATTGTGATTGTGAGAATTATTCATGATCAACGTTTGCAAAAGGGAAATATTAAAATAGCTAGTAAACTTCATTCATAGTGAATCAGAATGTAGTTTTGGGACCTGAAGATTTGCAAAGGGAAATGTGAAGTTAACTATTAAGTTCATTTGTAGTGAAACTGAATTTAGTTTTGGACCAACAATTGCTAAGGAGAATATTAAATTAGGTATAACAGCTAGTTTATTCATAGTGTGACGGGAAAATATTTTCGGTAACATTTTCCACTGTTTTCTATCAATAACAGATGCCCAGAGTTCAACCAGATCCCAGATACCTGCCGATTGGTCGCCGATAAAAATGATCCATGCTGTGTAGTACCTGATTGCAACATTGCCCCAACCATGCCACCTGGATACACAGGAAGTACCACCCCTCGCCCATCCTTCTATGCCAACCCAGTCCAGAACCCTGGCTTCGGTGGCCAGACCAACATCGGCCCCAACAACCCTCTCAACACTCTCATCAATGGCACTGGTGGTAAGTTTGTTATCAACGGCACAGCTTATAGAACTCTTGCTTTTTCTGACATACAGTAAAACATGGTTATAACGAAGTGCCAGGGACAGGCGATTTTGCTTTGTTATAAGGATAATTCGATATATCCGTCAAGTTTACAACATATAATAAAATTATCGGGAATGAAAATCACTGCGCTGTAAGCGTCAATTCATTATAAGCGTGTTCGCTATAACTGTGTTTTACTGTATATGACCATATGATGAGACATTTCCATGCTGAGAATTAAAGTGTGGGTTATTATTGACAAATTATCGATCAGTTTATGCAATGTCAAAATAATATATTCTTTTTTAAACAAATTTACACAGGTCTTGGGTAAATTTAGTGTAGCTTGTTTTGCACTTTTAAAGAACAAGACACTTCCTTACAGTGTGCCATTATGCAAGATTTCAATCACAATTGGGTTTTTTCATTTCAGGAGCATGTGTATACAAAGGCAAAATCTACCATCAGAATGATAGATGGCAAGATGGCTGCAAGCTGAACTGTGAATGTTTGGATGCTCATAGAGGACAATACAAGTGCACCTACACGTGAGCCATTTTAATCATGTTTTCAACAGAACCGTAGCCCTTAAGACTATATAGTATATTTCTATAAAAATTATGATTTTTTTTTCCATGTTAGGCTTTATTTATTGAAATAAATAGAGAGTATTATTTCATTATTCATATCAAGAGTTGCTCACTTTTTTCATAAACTTTGCAGGTGCCCACAGTACTATAACCTGCCATGGTATTGTACTTATGAACAAGACCCCAACAACGCCTGCTGCCAGAGAGCCAAGTGTGACGAGAGTAAGACCACCCCCAAACCCCAGCCCAGTACTACCATCAAACCAGTGACCGTTACCTACCAAACAGTACCCCCAGAGGTCACTAGACCACAAGGTATTATATTGTCATCAAAAAACCATTTCATGTGTAGGAGAAATATCATTTGATTGATTTGTAATCTGTCACATTGGTATGATTTTTCCCACTGTGCAATTTGTGCAACAAAAGCTGAGTAAAAATTATTAAACCCATTTAAAGCTTTTTGATTGATTGAAAAAATATTCTTTTATCTGTTAACAAAAAGTTTATTTCCCTCTTGTATCTGTAACGGTGGTAGAAAGAAGGATGTGTTTATATTGTCAATCTCTGCCCAGATATGTGCCGTTACACGGATAACACCGTTCACGTACAAGGAGCTACCTGGGACGATGGCTGCAATTACAGATGTGTCTGCGTGGACGCCAAGCAAAACAACTACAGATGTGATGCTAGGTATTGGTGTAAATCTGTTGGCCTGTTCTCTATATAGTGTGGATATATCATGGTCATTTCGGGGAATACTTCCTCAGATTAAGTTAAACCAAATGTATTAATGCACAAAGAACGCAATTTCTAGGGACTTTAAAAGGTGTCTAATTTAAAAAGATGCTTGTCCATTATTTGTATATGTATCTGTTTGTTTGAATTTTGTGAGCATTTTTGAAATTGTTGATACATTTTCTTTTCTCTTGAGTACAGATGCCGCGTGTACTCTGGCCTGCCGTCTTACTGCACCCTTGTGGCCGACCCCGCAGACTCCTGCTGCAGAGTTCCAAAATGTCAGAGCGGACCTATCAATTACCAGCCAATCTACAACAACATGGTCGGATCAGCCACACCGCCACCCAACGCATTCAATGTGGTCCCTATTGGATCTCACAACACCATCTACGGCTCTAATGAGGTCAAACCAGGCTCCAACAATCCATTCACAGCATCAGGAGGTCAGTCGTTAATTCTTCGATCATTATCATAATATTGTGGAGATTAACAAAAAGGTCTCGATATTCTCATTTCACAACTAATTTTAGCCGGAAAAATTATGAATTACAGGCTCTTTTAGTAAAACATTGAATTGAAGAAAATATCTCTTTAATTTATTCAATTTGTGTTGGAGTTTGCAGTCCAGAGTATGAAATTTACACTATAAAGTGAAAACATTAATGCAGAGAACTTTCTCTCTAACTCCTTTTAACTCTGTCCCTCTTTAACATTTGCTTCCCTGCTCTTCTATAGGTTACAGTGCTTGTATATACAAGGGCGTCCAACACAGAGAGGGAGAATCATGGCAAGATGGCTGCGACTATGTGTGCACCTGTGTTAATGCCAAGATGGGTGAATACAAATGTGTATCCAAGTAAGCTCACTTATTTATTTTTATTCTTGCATATCTGAGCAGTTGTTCTGTATATGTTTTTTGGCCTTTATACAAACGTTAAATAAAATATTTAAATGAGCAAATTGTCTCCTGTGGGAAAATGATCTACTGAAATTAAGGAAAGTATATTGTAATATCCCACACATTAATTCAACGATATAGTCTACCGATAGATACAGACAGGGAACCCTTTAGAAATAAAATGTTTTTTGGAAGATATCAGTCAATTTTGAGTTACTCTTGATTTTGAAAATTTTAAAAAAACACCACACAAACCATTTGTTGATATGTTAACAATATCTGATGTGAATCTCTTGGTTGATTTTTCCTCAGATGCCCAGTTTATCCACCAACCCTCCCCACGTACTGTAGAAAGGTAGCCATTCCCGGACAATGCTGTCCCAAACTCAGCTGTGATATTCCCGGAACCAATGGCTCTTATGTTCCTCCATCAGAAGTACAGGTATGCACGTTTTGCCTTTTAAGTGGAGGATTAAATTTAAATGAACTCCTCCATGTTGTATTTTTCTTTTCACGGTGCCATTTGTTGCAAAATTTTGCAGTTTTATCTCATCTGCCAAAAATTCAATGCTAAAAAATTCTTTTGTATTTTCTTTATAGTAATCAATTCAAATGTTTATACATTTATAAAAAAAAAAGCCAGAAAAACCAGAATGTATCTAATTTGCGCCCACAAATATGAAATAGTTACGTACGGTACTTCACCCCAAAAAAGAGACGATATTTTACGTATGTTTTTGTAGATCACACCTGCCCCTACCATGCCTGATGGAAGTGTCATCACCCCCCGTCCTTTCGGTGGCCTCTCCGGACAAAATGTCTACACCATGCCAACCAACCCCCCAACGACCACCGTCCCAGCATTCCCTGGACAGGGATTCCCCATCTCCCAGAGCCAGATCACCATGGTCAGAGGTACGTCCACAAAATTGTGTCAAACAAAGCTACCTCTGCTTGCTGATGAATTGTCTCCTTTTTATGTTGATTGGTCTGTCTACTCCTTGCCTATCATTCTCTCTCTCTCTCTCTTACAATATTTGATCCATCTCTGAAATGAGAATGATAAACAGGCCATGAAAAAACAGAGTTCATTTAACGACTTGACAGGATTTATAACTGAACCAAGTTGTGCAGAAGAAACTCAGCAGAATTGTATTTTGTACATTAAAATATAAAATGTGATATATATATATATATACATGTATATTTATATTTTTTGGATAACAGATCAGTGTATCTTCCCATCAAAGAATGGCAACCAGTACCTCATCTACAATGAAGGAGAGAAATGGAATGATGGCTGTGACTACACATGTACATGCAAGGATGGATCTTCTGGATATTATGAATGCATTTCATCGTAAGTTTTCTAGACAAAGCCATCAACAGAAAATCAATAGGACTCTCTCCTCAATGAAATCTAGTTAGAAGGATTAGATCAAACATTTATTTGTATATCGTATACTATTACATGATCTTCCTCACCTTAAAAATATTTTTCGTCTCCTTTTTAAAATAAATATCCTTATATAGGCCTGTCAAACATTTAAAGACAATACAAGTATGATATGTATTTTCAAACATCAGATGCCCAACCTACAATAACTTGGAGTCCAGCCGTTGCTACATGGTCCGTGTGGATGGCAAATGTTGCTCTGAGCCCAGATGTACCCTTGCTAATGGCCAGGTCGTGGATCCCACAAAGGTCCAGACTTCGTTCCCCATCGTGCCTTCCCTCAGTGGAGGATACGTCAACTTCAGACCCGACACAAACTACGCCGCCATGGGATCCGGAGGATATTCCAACATCTCTGGAAGCAGAAATGGTAGGACAGTTTATGAGCTAATATCGTAAAAGTACTATATTTACATTATAGCTTGTACATTATTTAAAGGAAATCGATTTTTCAAAAAGTTAAGAGTGGATTTGATGTTCTCTGTCTAGTTAAAACTGCTTTCTGCCAAAAATATGTTATAGAATATGCTGCCAATGTTATATATTTACTGTACAGTAATTTTTTCTCTCTTGTGTCAAAAAGTAACTTGTTTATTATATGCAAAAATGACCATCACCTTCTATCATATCAATATGTAAAAAACTGTGACAGTTTCTCGTCATTTTTGTATGGAGCTGCAATGTTCTGTAAGTTTTAATCCCTCTCTCTGCCTTTGACAGTCTGTATCTACAAGGGACGTCAGTACCAGCAGAGTCAGTCTTGGAGCGACGGCTGTGACTTTGACTGTAGATGTGATGATGCATCCACTGGACAGTTCTCTTGCACACCTAGGTACAATTTGTTATAAGATTTCCGGTCTGTTACATCTTTAATGACGAAGAGATTACTTATAGTGATACACATATCATTTTTACAAATACCAAAATGTATTTGGAAAACATACAATATCTACTTTTCTTGCAAAGAAAATCAGAAAAAGTTGCATTTTAATTTGATAAAATCATTCGTCCTTGGCACTTCTCTATAAGCTTGTTGTACTGTACATGCATACAGGAGATGCATGTTTTGTATCATGTATAGTCAGTTCCAACAATTCTGAGTGTTCTTGTGGTTCACAGATGTCCAGTCTACACGGAGCTGCCATCTTTCTGTACTTTGGACACTGTTCCTGGTGACTGTTGCAAGAAACTGAACTGCCCCCACGTGGTTCCTGTTGGCACCACCACCACACCTAAGCCCACTAAGCCATCCTGCGAGTGGTGCAGAGACTCCCTGTCTACTTGTGAATCCTATGGACAACAGGCCTGCGTTGCTCCTTACGTTCCATGGGCAAAGAGAAACTGTCCAAACTACTGCAATCTCTGTGGTATGCTTTGGCCTAGATTTACTTTTCATTGGGTTCCAGCTTATTCTTTTTGTATACACCTGCAAACCAAAGATTAGGGGGGCAAATTGGAATCACTCTGTCCATCTGTCTGTCCATCTGTCTGCATCTGTCGAGACTCGGATTAGAAACATATTCAAGGCTTTATCCACAGAAGAGCTATGCGTGGCTATTTTCATTTTCTGCAAAGGGAGGGGATTGTCGCTATAGATATGGGGTTTTTTTTTCTATAACAAATGGAAAAATATCATCAGATAAAGAAATTTGTATATATATTACATTTCTATTCACAGTGAAGTTCTGATATTTTTGATTTTTTTCCTTTTTTAACTAAATTTTTTAAAACAATTCTAGAGTATTTTTTTTTATTTTTGTGTCACACACCTTTATGATTCAATTATATATTTGAATTACTTTAATTAAATTCATATTTGTCCCTATATGTGCCTTGTAGGGGTATTAGTTGCATAAGGACAGTTCTAGTTGCTATTTGTATGATACAATGTAAATCAAAGTGCTTATGTGAATAAAAACTTTGATTCTTGCCACAATTCAAGAATCGAACTCTAAATTTTTGTACTATTTCTCTGAATCTTATATGTGCACTACAAGTACATGTACGTTTTTCTTCTTTTTAAATTAATTCTTTGATCAACAAATCAAAGATTACATTAAGTCCAAAATTCTTATAATTTGACTTATTTATTGTTTTCTGTTATAAGCTAAATTACTTTCATAATTAATCTAGATACACCAAGTAAAAAAATGGCATTAGGATTAAATAGATAACAGTGAAAATGACTTTGCTCTTTGTTAGAATACGACTGTGACCACCTTCCACCTACTACCACACCGCTACCATTTGGCTGCCGCGACAAGTTGGACAACTGTCAAGATTACGGAAAAGACTCCTGTACTGGCATCTTTGAACCATGGGCAAGAGAAAACTGCCAGGCTTTCTGTAGCTATTGTAAGTGGTATCAATTGTTTGACCTACGCTTCTGATCTAGACAAAGTAACTTTAATCCTGGGCTGTCATTGCTTGTTTTGTTAAACCAGGGATAATAAACAAAATATTAGAGTTTTTAATGAGGAATTGACATTGCTTGCTTTGCTAAACAAGGGGGCATAAATGAAAAATAAGAAACTTTAATGCTAAATTGTCATATTGCTTGCTATGTTAAACACGGGGCAATAAAAAAAAAAAAGCAACTTTAATAATGGATTGTCATTGCTTGAAACTTGAATGCTGGATTGTCATTGCTTGCTTTGTCAAACACGAGGTTTCAATATACAAAGAAATGTGTCACAGTCCAATGTTATCAATGAGAATATTCCTTGTCATTCAGGTGGCTCCACCACAGCCCAGTCTGTCTGTCACGATGAGTCTCCAGAGGTGTGTGCCCAGATGGATGTCTCCATCTGTACCTCTATTGCTTACTCCCAGTGGGCCCAGAGAAACTGTATGAAGACCTGCAACATGTGTCAGGGAGGTAGTGGCCTAGCCATGACAACCGCTGCACGTAAGTTTCAACGGGAGTTATCTTTCTCAAAGCTTCACGTGCTATAAGGGTGATTTGTTAACAGGACAGCAACTCAATACTATAGGTTTTTCAGAATTTTTAATGATATAATCTTATCAGTATAGAAAATAAGTAACTTTTTCAATGTTGGGCCAAAGCTTTCATCAGGTCGTAGATATTTAATATCTTGTTTATTTGTTACACATTCATATTTTCTCTCTTTCTCTGACCCTTTCTCTGTTTAAGATATTATTACCGATTTGTAAAATTTATTTTTTGTGTTGTTTTGTTTTTCACAGCAAAGGCCTGCAGATACTCTGATGGAGTCACTCATGCTCATGGAACATGGTGGCAAGATGGCTGCAGTGCTGATGCCAAGAACTGTACCTGTAATGACGGAATCGCCAAATGCTTACGACTGTGAGTACCTTTTAATTTAAAGTGTAATTCCAGTGACATGCTAATGGGGCTTTTTTATTGCTTTAGTTGATATACCTTGTGAAAAAGACAAGTGATAAGATTATAGTGTATGGCGAATCAGTTCCTAAAGATATATACAAAGAGATGTTTTCTCAAATTTAAAAGTATGTTAGATGTCCATGTAAATCAAGAATTAATATGATCGCATTTTTGCAATCAAACATTAAATTAGTTCAGGCACTTTCTGTCATTGTGGTTGTTAAACATTTCATGTTTAAAAATGAATGATGTAATTTGCCGTATGGCATTTTATTTTCGACATCCCATCATTTCTGAAACGTTTTTTAAAAAAACACACATTTTGCTTTCTGCTGCTTCACGCTACAGCACAGACTATTGAACATTAAATTGTTCATTAATCATTCGACTAAACTCTGCATTTTTTCGTCACTATTCATAAAAGAAAAATTCGCACAAGTTTCGGTTTGTTTTGTGGCTCTTTTGAATGACGATGCTTTCTCACGGCTTGACTGCTGTATCGGGGAATGCTTGTTGGGGAAGAGTATGCTTCACAGATAAGTACTTTTTACATGTGCTTTTTTTCTTGCATTAACAGTTAACATGTTTTTTTTTTCCGGATTTTTCTTGTTCTTTTTTTTTACTGGTGTTTAAGACATGAAAGATGTTTGACAGAGGCTTATATTAAATGTTGTAGGTGTCCACGCTATGACTCTCTTCCTGTAGGCTGGCGTTTGGTTGAAAAACCTGGACAGTGTTGCCCAACACTAGACATTAATGTGCATATTGATGGTAAGGGGAAGTCTCTTATTTTAATAAAAAATATTTCTTTTCCCCATGTTTCAAGAGTTTCTAGCAAAAAGTTCAAATAAGTCTTTCCGAAAACATGAACAGTAGTTATCACATTTTGAGAATTCAGTGCGTCTGCCATAAAAATTGAAAATAATACTTTATTTTTTTTTTGTCTTTAGATGTATGCCAGTACAAAGGCTTAACTTACGGACAGGATGAATCGTGGAGCGATGGCTGTAAACTGTCATGTGTTTGTACAGATGCCAAACAAGGATTTTATCAGTGCCGAGAAAGGCGAGTTTGGTTTAATATCTGATCTGAAGATTTTTGCATAAATTAAAGCATTTTATTCTACAACTCAGATCAGATCACAAAATACAATCACAGGACAAAATACAGTATAGCCAATATAATCTTTGCATATTTTTTTTTATAAAAAATGCATGAAAAAGTAAAAAAAAAAAGAAAAGAAAAAAGTAATTGTAAAAAAAATGTGGATATACAGTATGGTTAGGGTACAAGTTAAATTGAAGAAAAATTAATGCATTCAAGAGGAATTAGGGTAGAGAACGCAACCAAGATACAAATAAATTAACAATGATTCATAAAATGTTACAGATGTCCTGCAATGGAATTCCCCCCTGGCTACGATTGTCACTGGGAAGACCCAGCACCAGGCAAATGTTGCCGACAGCCCAAGTGTCCCCCTCCCATTGTTATCTCGGGATATCCTCAGGATTAGATTCATCCATTGTTGCACTGTTATTTTTTCTTACCTTTTTTGTCATGTAAAAATTTGTTTGACAATAAAATGTTTTATTGATATTGTTGTTTTCTTTTGTTTGTTTTTTGTATACCCTTCTTATTTGCAAACTTTTAACTTTTTTGCAATTTCTTTTTAATTAAATTATGCTTGTAAATGATTTCATCAATTACTGAAACAACATTCATATATCAATATACATGTATTACTTTAAAAGTGGTTATTTATGCATTTTCTATAGTCAAACAATATGCGTGTGTATTTGATTTGTTTTAGCTTGAAATACAATTATTTTTTGAATGTGTTTTCATGACTGCTTAAACGAATTGTCCAAAAGCCTTGTGCAAGTAATAAAATGGTTTTGACAGATATGTGATATTTCAGATTGATAATTTTTTCTTGTCCTTCAGGTGCCCTAAATTTGAAAATCTCCCCAGCGGTTGGCAAGTTGTTCAGGTTGCCGGCCAATGCTGTCCTGTTGTCAAGGTCGTGGCACACAGTAAGTCATTGAAACCAGAAGGAATGAACAGATTTTGTTTACTTGTACAGTGGTATTAAGTTCCATCCTACATCAGAAGTGTTGTCATCATTTTTGTGTAGGCTTATTCTTCATTAAAGTAAATTAAAGCTGAATGTACATGTATTATCAAAATAATTTCCAGCTTTTCTTTGATCAATTTGATACAGCTCATAAGTTTATAGCCCTTTATTGTTTGTGGGATGACAAAATTAAGACTGTTATATGGTTATAGCTCTTTAGCAAACACCACCTTTACTCATTTCCACCTTTTTCAAAACTGACAAAGATTCCAGTATTTTACTTACCATTAAAACATCTTTCAGATTCTTGTTATTACAATGGTGTGGCTTATGGACAAGATCAGACCTGGAGCGAAGACTGCAAGCTAACTTGTAAATGCACGGACGCACAGAGAGGATTCTACCAATGCAGTGAACTGTAAGTAACATGTCATTAAGTCTGTAAAGCTGCATGATTGAAAAAAATAAAAAGATTTAGTAGTAGTACAGTTGAAAAAATTGTAAGTGAACATCATTTTTATATTAAGTAATCGTCCTAAAATTATTCTTCGCTGTTATATATGCATATATATCAATGTATCATTAATGAATGAGAAGGTCCGTTAAACATTGGAACTGGAGGATTTTTCAAGCAGAGATATTAGTTTACTCTACATGATGATCTTGTGTCTTAAACTTCAGGTGCCCACAACTGCAACTTCCTGATGTTTGCCACTGGGAAAGTCCTCCAGCAGGAAAATGTTGCCGAAGACCAATCTGCCCATCCTACATACAGATCCAAGGGTATCCTGATGTCTAGGCACCAGTTTAGTTTTTTTTACCTATTTATGTAAAACTTTATTTTTTGTTACAAATAAATGTATCTCTCAGTACTTTTGCTTGTTTATGTTTCCTCATTTCATAGGTTGGATATCTATAGTATAATGTTAATACACAAAATGCTTGATATATAAATTCAACTTAATGGATATGCTAGACAATATGTTATCAAGCATTGTGTCCAGGTAATTGCTCCTCACTATCAAATGGTAGTAAATAACCTCTTTCCCCCTTTGAAGGAGCTAGATAGAATCAGGTACTGTAAACCAACTTTTATTTGCGTGCGAGAAACTTTGGAGAGGTTCGCGAAAACTTTATTGTCCCGAATAATTTTTGCCGCAATTCAGTCGATGCCAAATGGTTGTAAATAACAGAACGGGTATGGATAAGGCTTGATCATGAAAATTAAGTTGTTGCGAATAAAAGTTAGTTTCCAGTAAATGTTAAAACCAAGAATAGGCACCTGAAGTATTGCTGATACTACAT
The DNA here is from genome assembly GCA_033439105.1 of Magallana nippona. NCBI lineage: Eukaryota > Metazoa > Mollusca > Bivalvia > Ostreida > Ostreidae > Magallana > Magallana nippona. The sequence continues at coordinate 26,787,600 of CM065922.1, read as the reverse complement.
CTACCCCTCTCAATCTTTTCTGATTTTCTTTTCGTGTGAATAATTTAGTTGGTGTGGATTTCTTGTCTATGTCATCCACATTTCAGTTAAAATGTTCTCACTTAATTTACACATTTGTCACAATTTAAACATTAGCCTCTCACTAATACTATAAAAAATATGCACAAATTCCAAAGATTTTATTCTTGCCAAAAGAAGGGTGAGGTAGTCTTAGCCTTACTTCAGGTGGCTGTGTTTACTAAAGAACCTGAATGAATGCAAAACGGAGGTCTCTTATTTGAGGACTTGTCTGTACCTTAACAGGACTCAGCGTAAATTATCTCGGAATAGTTGTGAATTGGGCCATTCGTGTTACACAGCAACCATTCACTCAAACAACGTATTGATTCAAATATCAATCAGGTTTTGTGAGAGTTTGAAATTGATACAGTGCGCATAGCTGTAGAAGAAACCAATTCTTAAACAACCAATGGCCAAGCCCTCTGCACTTTTGTGAATTCGCAAATATTTTATGGGCTTGTATCACTGACAACACAGATTATTCTTGTGCTGGTTGCCTGGTACTTGTAATAAAAATGGATAATAGAATTTGTGAGCGAGATTGTAACGACAAAGTTCATTGTAATACTACTAATCGCCAAATAAGATTGGGATGGACACAAAGACATGATTGATTGGTGAACAATTGAAAATTCTTACTTTTAGATCGTACATTGCGTTCTTTGTATATGACATGTTCAGGGTAGGAAAATGCTTAGTCAGGATGAAAATTTTTATAGTTAAGGGCCTTCGGGCAGTAGAATAAGATACTGGGAATGTGCAAGTCTCCATTTAGTTTTCCGTCTGTGAAAAAAAAACCAACTATGATTATCAAAATTTTAGTGGTAAAAAATGTCTGAGTTGTCAGACCCAAGAGGAGGCATCACGTGTGTCAGTTTTCACGACTGTTTGGATAGTTCAATACTTGACTAACAAAGGCAATTTATATTGTGAGAGGTACGGGATAGGATTTTACAACTCCAGAGTACTCCAATTGATCAGTTGTGAAGATAAAATCTATGTAAGAATCAAATTCGGTGGTGACGCATACTCACCTTCATTCATTTCAGTTTTATTGACATTGAAAAGTAAAAAAGAGCCTTGCATCATTCAATTGTTGCTATGGTTCCGTTACCATGGTAACAGAGGTTAAATATGGAAAAATATCATTTTACAGCTTGTTTGAATATCCACCATGATTAACGGTAACAACGTGGGGTTTCCAGGGTAGACTATTTTATGAACAAAATTGCCATTTTTCAAACTATAGAAGAAAAATATATGTGATGAAGCGCATATTTTCAAAGTGTTTCTGTGGTAACTAATGAGAAATTTCAAAAATTGTATTTTTTTTATTTAATTTGAAATGTAAATGACATTCCAGAATTTTTTTGCCCACTATTATGACTGTGCAATATGGAATTTTGAAATTAAATTTCAGAACCGTTGCTATTGTTAAAAGGTGCATAATAAGGAAAATGCTAATGTTTCGATGCATTTTGAATGGGTCTCACTTCATCATATACATGAATAAAATATAATTTTTTCAATTTTTTAAAAGTTTTAATGGTTGAAGAAAAAACCAAGTATATCCTTGACTTTAACGCAGCTTTAAACAGTCCTAATTTTTCTTACAATAATTGCCATTGCTATGGAGTTTTTAAAAAGTAAGAATTTCTGGCTGATTTTCTGTGATACTTAAATGTTCATAGCAGCAACACTTTTGTGTTGTATAACATTGCTACTTGTGATATACAGTGAAAATTAGGCATTTTTTTTTATCAAGATTAGTACAAAAACATTTTTAAAATCTTACAAACCAAAAATGGCAGCTCAACACTAAATTTAGTTTTTTCCCCTTACATGCTTTTTTATAGAGTGGTTCTGTGCTCCATATTTTAGTCATAGTCTAGGTGTGGTCTTATGGAAAGGCAAAGCAAACCAATTTCAATAAACAAAATTTTGGAGTGATGACCACAATGCATTAGAAATATCATTTTTTTATTTTGACAATTGAACGTTTTAGAAAAATCTATGTTTGAAGTATAAAAAAAAAAGATTTTGGAAAAAAAATAATTTGAAATTCTATTTTCACGATTGAAACCAATGGGAATTTGCGCCATCTTTTTAACTATCCAGCATCCTTTAAAAAGTAAACAGTCAAACAGATAAGCCTGCCCACATATTCATTAAAATACTGAAGACCCAATTGTTATGAAACACGTTGGAACATTGGTCTTTCATTATGCTGGTAGTGATGGTGCTATCCATACATCATATTCTAGCGCCTATTTTGAATTCAATGAAAAAAACTTAAAATCTCACAAACAGCTGAGATACATTGGCGAAATGTCCCTACATATCTGATCAGATATTAAACAATTGAAGTTGAGAGGTACATGTATTTAAACAGGTTTGGTGTACTAGTAAAACTGAAGACACATACATATCATGAAACCCACAACAAAGGACTGGTGAAGCAGGAGGCAATCAGTTTGAAACCTTTAAAGTTTTTTATTACATCTCAATATTGAGCTACTCAAAGAAGGAAGTAAAAAATGTGATGGGGAAAAAAAGAGAATGAGCGAATAAGGCTGGTAAAATGAAATCTGTTCTCAGCGATCTACATCAATTAAAATACTCAATATATCAAATGGTTGAGCGTTTGAATGAGCTAAATACTTGAATAAAATTGAAACAAAGGGGTGTGTATATGAATATTATAAATATACAGGTAATGTCATCTTTTGAAATTCATTGCAAAATTATTACATGTATTTAGTAAAGAAAAAAATCAATTTGAAAATCTTTCAGTTTTAAAATTTGAAGACTTTCCTATATCCCTATACAAAGCTATTCGTCTTAAGGAGGTTAACTAGCATACTAGCCTTAAAATGGCTACCACCATCTAGCCCTCTTAGATGCGAATGAAAAATAACCGATTTTAATAAGCAAAAGCTTGGAGCAATGGCCCACTACACATGAAATATTATTTTGTGAGCAGCATTTGTTGTGACTTGTATGGCTTAGTGGTTGGAGCTTTAGAGCTTGCTTTCACTATGCTTTTAAGCAGATAATTTAAAAGATTTTTAGAGGATTTAAAAATGTATTTCCGAATCAATAGGCATTTGTGCCGTCTTATTCGCCAATGTTCCATCAGAATTTTATACAGTGGAAATCCCCATGGAATATTATAAAGTGAGTCATACGAGCACACTCATTCCAATCCTGTATTGATTGTACAACCACGTGATGCGGAAGTACGGTATTCTAAATAGCCCATTTATTTTCATATTTCTTGGTGTATTTTTAAATCTTCTATGTTTATACAGCCAATCAAGGTAGTTGTACATAAAATGGACCAATTCTTAGCGCAGTTCTCATAATATATAAAAAAGGAATATAATCATTGATGTTCGTTAAATACTTATTGATAAACAAAATATTAATAGATAAATCCGAATTTGTATTGGTTAGGTAAGAGTAACAGTTGGCTAACATCCCGGCTGTTTCCAACCTCTCCTTTACTCTTGTCTCTAAATTTGCAATTCTGCCAAGCCTATAAACCTTGATCGTGAACAATATATGACACGGGAAATAAACAAGCATTATCCCTTGCCCTAGGGCTGATTACTCAACAATTTTCAAAACAGCCTTGAATTTAGATACAAGATTATTATTAATCATAAATGAATTCTTTTCACAAACAAATTCCTGCATGGAGATATTCTTATACGTTTCATTTCGACTGCCCCAAAACCCATGTAATTAGAATCAATAGTAGTTACGATAGACATGCTTTTTACGGAATCCTGTCTCTTACCATTTATCACAACAGACTTTTTCTATACACAATTTACAATAAAGCATAGAATCAACAACACTAGGCATCTTTAAAGTGTAGGATCTAATATATAGATACTAAGCCTGTAAACTGAATAAATAAAGCACTAAAAATGGCTAACGACACGGACAATATCAATTGTTCATGTCGTTAGCCAATTTAGTGCTCTCTCTCTCTCTCTCTCTCTCTCTCTCTCTCTCTCATATCTTTTCCAAACTTTTCTAAAAAGAGACACTATCTTGTTTTTGCAGCACTTTATTTTTTTCAACAGAACTAATATATCTTTGCAGCTGGACTGAACAACCTTTGATTGTAGACATTTTCAATTTGGTTTGTAAAACCAAAGAAATTAAGAAGACAACATAGAAAAGCTACTTGTAAGAGGCCCAGCAAACCTTGTGAAAATTAACGTGTTTACATACAATATGGGGAATATATTTCAATAACCTTCATTTTAACACAGTTTTTTCAATCACAAGAAAGATGAATGAAAACTTGGTCTGCATTGAAATGTTCTCCTTAACCGATATCTGAAGAAGAAATAAATGAGTTTGCCATATTGTACATAAACCAGATCAATTTCTGTTGCCCTATTCCCTTTGGCGAGACATGTCAAGGATGCAATATATTGCATTTCCAAAGAAATGTAGGTTAATTTCAGCGATAGAAAGGAAATCACTTTTTCCCCTGGTAGCAAATATTGTAATTAAAACTTATAGTAGGTATGTCAAGCCAGAAAGCGCTCCTTTTTGCGATATACACGTATTTGTTCCTTATAGCTCACCTGGGCTGAAATCTCAAGTTAGGCTAGGTTTAATAGGTATCCACTCCTGTGTTCACAGTTACTTTTTCTGCTTAATTTATATCCCTTTTTAAATAAATTACAGATTTTTGTAATTTCAGTAGTCGTGATTCCATTTAGTTCAATAGCCTGGCTATTTTAACTCAAACTACTTATATCTGAAGTATTCTGGTGTAAACTGGATTTACAGGGGCCGATTACTTTTATTGATTTTACGTTTTCCCCACATATATTCATAACACGCCGTCGCGCTGGAAATCATTTTGAACGCACTGTTTGGCATTTCCAATGGCCCTATCTGGATATCACAATGACATACATGTATATTAGTACATACATTTTCCAGGCAGTAATACCCTAGATATGGTTTATGAATCAGGGTAAAAAAGATTTTATTTTAGTTTTGGTATGACGTAAATCAAAATACAACGTCGTATGTTTAAGTCATGATAGAATTCAATTTTTCTAAGGAGGCTTGATGGTCAACAAAATTAACCATCAGATCTCCTTAAAATTTTTAAAAATTATTTGTTTAGCTATAAATAATCTTTTAGTAAAGAAAAAATCCATAATTTTTATCTTTTAGACTTTGGCATTTCCCAATATTTTTATATATATCTCTTCTTCTAAGGGAGATCAAACAGTCTAAAAATGGCCGCGACCATCGAGCCCTCTTGACATGTACTAGTAAGAATACATGTGTATGAAAAATAGTCAGCAACGTGATAACAGAAACGTTCATGTTGTTATAGATCGGTTTCAGTCAAATAGAATTAAATATTAGTTTTAACCCTTAAAATTAAATTATGCTTAAAAAATTGTAAACGATCAGAAAGTTACATCAGTTGAACGGCTTAAAAGTCTGCATACATGTACATGTAGTTCATAATCATTGCAGATAACTAACACAAAATATAGGACAAATCTGAAAAATACGCAAAATCAGTTCCAAATAGCGTAACTATTTGAAAAATCATTAACCTCACATAATTTCGATACTAACAGAAATCGGACAGTAAAAATAATTTGAGGCTATCAATAGTGTAGAAGTCCTAGTATTCTGTCATTAATATTAATTAAAGGAATGAAGGAAATTCGGAATAAATCAATATTTTTAGATTTTGATTCTTTATTCTAATATATGATTATTGTAAGTTTGTAATGTGTGATTGTATTGTAATATATGATTATATAATAATCATCCTCCTTTCATTTGAAATTTTAAAAAAATATATTTAGAGAGAACTCGCATGAAAATTCAGAAATTGACATAGTCAACACAAAATTTAATTGACGATTTTCCTTTATATTAGAGGAAGTGTTTGCTGTCTGAGTAAAAAGTCTTTAAAAATTTCCAAAAGGGTTATATATACATATTTGTAAAAAGACATCGACTCGAGTATTGTTTTTTCAAGAAATTCAGTGGATGTCAGTTCTAGTGTATGATTTCAATGGGACATGGTCACAACAATGTTTGGTCAGGCGGATTTACAAAACTTTCAGAAAGTAGGTGTCTGAGGATAGAAAACTTACTTCATTTACAAGTTTTGAAACTTCATGTATTCAGCAGAAAGTACAGACATTTTTGCCAAGGTGGGGGTTACAGCCCATGGACCTCTTATATAATCACATAGTGCCTATTGATATTAAAAAAAAAATAAGACGGAAAAAGATTATAACTCTTCGTGCAGAGGACATAACATCGTCATAAGAACAAGACATGGTCATAAATCCAATTTTTATCAGACGGGTGGGAAGAAGAGGGGGCGGACAGACGAGACGAGGAACCATGTGATCGGAAGCACACGCAGTGACCCCTTACAGATTCATTTCCATTGAAATGAATTAATGATTATATTTACAGTCTCGATTGAGTTACATGTTTGATTTGGTAAATCTTATCTGTTTTTTTTTTTTTTTTTTTGTTTCATTTCAAAATGTATAAACTTGATATGACCCCTCCCCCAAAGTCATCTAAATGTGTTTTAAAATAAGATTGCGTTTATCGAGGGAAAATGTATTGAAAAATGTTTTCATTAATGTGGATAGTGTAGTCTGTAAAATAAAATCCTGGTTGTTGCATTAAGAATACCTTTTGTATTGGTTTTATAACAAAAGGCCCATCGGCCACATTGCTCACCTGAGCAAGTCTGAATTTACATAACTGACATACCTCTAACCCAGGCAGCTTAACGAAATTAAATACAATACATAAAGCATTTGTACATGTATAAATGCGGAAGTATTTTTTCATACTTCTTTATACTGATCGAATTTAAATAAATAGAGAAAGAAAATAGGCCATAAAATATCGTAGAAAAATTATTTTCTATTAATTTCAACACAAACTGGTACCCTATTTTGCTATTCCTATCGAGTCATATTTCACAAAAACCTTTATATGCTGAAACTTGCAACGAAAGAGGTCACTGGTTTGTGGACACCGAATTCTTTAAAACTAAAATTCTTTAAGATCTATGTAAAATAATATAAATAAATGAGGAATGTTGGAATCATATGATACTAGTATGACTTTCCCATAAACAAAATTTCATTATATCCCACTTCCTTATATGAACAATGGCTCAAATTGGTGTTTTCACACTTTCTATTCAAATATGAGATTGCTTGCAGATTCACTCAATTTAGATAGCCAGATTATTCATGAAACACAATATTCTGCACTTTCAAACACCACGAGATTTAGGACCAAACACTTGTATATCGACTTTTCGTGGACTTCTTTCTGCATTATTGAAAAATGCATAAAATCTGTTCTCTGTTTCGACAATTCACCGACGGGGGATTTGACTAGTGATTCAGTCTAGTTTGTAGGGAACACTCGCCTACCATCTCAGCGCTAATCCAATTGATTCCCAAGAATGCTGTCAGTTAATGGAGGAAAAAGGGCTGTTATGCATCACGCACAAAAAGTGATTCAATATTTATTAGTGTTTATCAATTACGTTTGAAACTGGAGAAATCTTTGATAGTAACAGAGAACATTAAAAATCGTTCGCAAGTTTTAACCCACTACCTCCGAAACTGCATGACATTTTTAAACCTTACGTATCTGAAAGCATAAAAAATTATAACAGTTATTGACATCCACTGAAAGTCTTCCTCTATGTTTCGTTTTAAAGAATCTAGTTGTCTTCATATTGGTGTAGAATGGCAGTAGGGTGTATCCTGCATAGAACCGGTTAACACTGTTTAGAATTAAAAAAAAAAAAAAAACAAATACGTGAAATGACCTACTATATCAAAGATCGAATTTGAAATGACACTTCAGTCTGTGTGGCAGCTTGATCGATAGAACATTAATTCACGTTTAAGCGTTTTGTTTGAATGATTTGAATAGAGACATTGATATAAACAGTAGTGTTCTTTCTTTGATGTCTCAAACGTATTATAACGTTTGCAATTATTGCATTTCATGGTGGTTTTTCTTTTAAATATCGATTTCTTTCTTTAATCGTTTAAACCGTTCGTAAAATGGTATAAATTTATAGTATATGAAGTAATCGAAGATATCAAAAAGAAAAAAAAAAACTTTAAAAAAAATAATTTCTCAAAAGATGGAAACGTTTGCAAGCATGAGTGAGATAATTCGAATACTTATACAGTAGGTATATGATTAAAAAAAAAACCCTGATAGCATTAAGGGACACGGTGCTAAGCGCTACTCAACGCAAAACGTGACTTTATAAACGTGACCAAAGTGCGCTAATATCAAAAGACATACATTTAAGGATAGAGACAAAACTGTCGCATTACGAAAATTTCCTTCTTTTTCGCCCTAAAAGTGGAATTAGTTGTCAACTATTCTCAGTGGAGAAACTTCTGACTGAGTACTCTATCTAATTGTAGCTATAGAGAGTCTTAGTTAAAAAATTTCGTAAGCCCTGTATTGGGTGTCACGAAAGGTCACTTCTTGATACCAATGACATAGATTGCCGTTACATCATCATATTGCAATTGCCAGTGACAAAGTTACAGATCCATGAACAATTTTTATAACATGATTAATATAAAGAAACAAATTGTTAATTAAAATAATATGGACCCAAATGGTAGGGTATCTTTTAATTTGAATTTATCATTAAACAACTGAAAGATGAACTGCATTAGTGTATGTCTTATTTTTGTTCTCTAAGAGGTGTTTTGGTCCATGTTTGGTCATATTTTCCTGATCAAGAGGTTAACTAGTCATCTTGCCATATACTAGTACCAGTTTTTTTTTTTAAATCTGCTACAATATAAATCTTTTTAAAAAAAAACTTTAAACCTACTTTCACTAGTTCGGACGTGGAAAACATTCCATTCATATTACGTTTAACAACCCGGCTTTCTTCACTATCATTCTAACAAAATGTTTTACGATTAAAACAGATACATGATCAAAATATGTTGGCAGTTTTAACTGAAATGACAGTACATCCAATCAAGTCTCTATTAAGCTGAACAATGAATCACGGGTTTGCAGAAAGTTTGTCAGCATTTCTCCAATGACCCAGTTATAATTATGATCAAAATGATATAATGTACATAATCAAAATGATATAATGTACATAATCAAAATGATATTATAATAATGTACATAATCAAAATGATATAATGTACATAATCAAAATGATATAATGTACATAATGAATAAAAAAAATGAAGGTACATATTGCATATTAATTTTCTTGTGATTTGTTTTTATTTATCATAATCGATTCCATTATCGAGTGGGTATACCATAGCGGAAATAATGTTTGAGCACAAATGATAAACGCGAGTATAGTTACTTTTAATTTTTTTCTCAGTTTCTCTATTCCATGTCGAAAAATGTCTGTTCACGTGTTTAATTAAACAACGGATATGTACGCTGTACGTAAGTTTAGTTCATAGGCACTATTGTCAACTTCCTGGTTTGTCTGGCTTATAACAATTTGTGTCCGTACTAATTAAGGATAAATCAACGATATCTTGACGGCAGTTAATGTACTGTATTCGCGGCTGGCTCTCCGGCTAGAATGACAGGTAGATCCTGGTGGTGACGTCATGACTGAAACCTTTCCGTCCCAGACTTTTCTCCAGTCAGCAGAGCAACTTCTAACCTCTGCTATCAGCTAGAGTTATACGAGACAGTCACACCATTCTAATGAACTGAACGTCATTGCTAACCCAGATAAAGTCTGTAGGTTTTGCAAGAAAGCCTTTATTAAACTAAGTACTGATTGTGCAAGATTTTGATCAGCATGCATAGATTCATTATTCATCAAGTTCGTTAGGAGCAGAACGTCTTTCCAGGGTTTCGTTGGAATGGATGAAGGATTAGTTCTAAGTTAATTAGTTTTCCAAATCTTTCGACATATTTGCGTAACGAGCGCTATTTTTATTTCAGCGCACAGATCTGGAAAACTAAACAAATAATTAATGTAATCAAAGCTTCGGTCCAGTCAATGATGCAACTGTCATTCGTGAGAAAAAAAAATCAAGCATATTTCTTGGTTAAAGTTTAATTACAAATATAAGCCATATAAATGCACAATGACATCAATGTGTAGGCTTAAAACAAAGTACATGTAATACCAACAAAGATCGAGGAAAAATTTTATGTTTCCTTTTATTTTGTTTAAGAAAACTACATTCATGCTCTGAGAATATTAGAAACTTTGCCATTTCGATCAAGAATACTATACATGCTTGTTAATTTTATTCCAAGTTTATCCGTTTTTTCTAGTTTTGATGCTATGCAGGTTTCTAGTGTTTTCTTGATGCTCTTGTTTCCCAATTTGTATAAAAATGGATTTACCATTGTATTTATCACAGTCAAATTTTGAAGAAACAACAATGTATTTGAAGGCACCGGGAAAGAGAACACATCGAGCAATGAAGCTATGACGTAAGGCAACCGAAACAAGATGGCAACCATCGTAAGAATACCAACCGAAAACACGGCTCTCATACCCTGACGCAACAGAAAATCTCTCACTAAGTTATCACTCTCTTTTCGCGAAAAGCTGTATTGACAACTGACAGTAGATCCAACATCTACGGACCTGCTCCTAATCCGAACTTTTTCGGTTGCTGTCTGTGTTGGCAGCTCCGATGAACTGTAATTTTTGGTATGTTTTAATTGCCGAGGTTCCTGGTTCTCACACCTTTTCGATGCACAGTTACAATTTGGAAGACAAGAAGACTGATTGTTTATTCGACTACGAACCGCTCGTTCATTTGTACTTAATGACCTCCTAAGTTCAGTGGCGTTACGGCGCCTTGTCAAAACGACGTAAATGGAAGCGTTAAGAACTAGGAGGAAGAAAATTGGCAACGAAAACTCGATAACTGTTATCGACATTGCATACACGCGGTCAAAATTGTAGGGATACAAGCAGTACTTTATTTTGTATCCATTGTCCATATACTGAGAGTTCCAGACAAAACTTGTGGGTACATGGACAATTCCAGCAAAGATCCACACAATAATCAAGACAATGATGGATTTGTGCCGACTTTGACGCGCTCGGTATGAGAGTGGAAAGGTTATACTCCACCATCTATCCAAGGTAAATAGCAATACGCTAAGAAGAGAAACAAGTAGCATTGAATGTCTGGTCACCAAGAAAATTGGGCACAAATAAGGGTCTAAAGTCCAACCGGAATTCATCGTTTCTAATATCGAGAGAGGTATCGTCATTCCACCGAGGAAGTCGGCCAAAGCTACACTGAATATGTAAATATGACGACTTTGACGGAAGGAACGAGACTTGAGAAACATCGAACCTATTACAATATGTGCCAGGAAGTTCACAATGACGGTTATAAAAAGAAGCAAAGAACTCCCAGTAAACATAATTTTTTCTACAGATGCAGACGACAGTGAAAGTGATACCGCCGTAATATTATTTCCGTTAGTCTCCATGTTGAGTGGTGTATGATGTTCACAGATTCAGATTCAAGAATGATAGATTCTTATAGGCGATGGAATAATGGTTTCGTCATTTACGATCTCCGGTCTTTTAACAGAAAAGTTGAGTAAGAGAACCGTTCATTCTATTCTCAAACACATCTATTCCTCCGTCATCCGTCTCGAGAGAATGCACACTGTCGCATCGACGAACGTTTTTCTACGATATGACAGTGAAATCATGACTGAGTGGGAACAATTTTTTTTATCGATTCGCATTGAAGGCGGGCCAAGTTGTTAAAAAGCAGAGACAAAAATACTTACCCAATCGATTCCGAAGAAGGCGAGAAGATTAGACAGACTTCAGAGGCAATAAATGTTAGATCTCAGTCCGGACTGTTTTGAGGGAGCCGCTGAGTTTTGGATGTGCGGAGGCGGATATCAATGAATGATATCATTTTTGTTCCTGTCTCCCGGAAGCTGGTATGGTATCAGTTGCAGGGATATCTCGTCATTTCTTGGGAGTTGCCTTCAGCCAGCAGACGTTTTGATCAACTTTCTTACATAAAATATCAAGGGGATTGTTTGCACCCAATTAACACTGGCTGATCGCTTTGATCGCTTTATTCCAAGTCGTTTCTTGAGTGGAAGGTTAAATATTTAAAGAATATACACGAACATGTGGATAATTAAAGCAGTATATGCACTGTTTGGTAATGCTGAGTTTAAACAGGGGTTGGAAAAATGACCACACGCGGAAAACAAGCTCTCTCTCTCTCTCTCTCTCTCTCTCTCTCTCTCTCTCTCTCTCTCTCTCTCTCTTAAAAAGTTTAAATTACATATATCATTTGAAGTCCATGAAAATGTAGACTTTGATTCGTTTATACAGTATATAAAAGTTGTAAAAAAAAAACACCTGGTCGTTAAAAAGTTCTAATTTCAGATTTTCATGTCAAATTGTAAATTTCGAAAATATTATCGACGAAAAGTATTACTTTTGTAAGGATTATTTAAAAGATAACGTGCTTTCAATTTTTTGTTGACTCATGCGATATATGAAGGTAGCGACATTGCAGAAAACTACATAACCCGCGTTATCGCGTTATATGATTTTTTTTCTGCAATGATCGCTACCTTCATAACACACACGAATCACCAAAGAAAGCATTTATTGTTTATATTTACATCTTTCTTTTTAACAAATTAATGAATTAATCGCAAAGAGTAAGTAAAATTAACTAAATTATTGTTAATGTACATCAGAACGTTATATATGTATTTTTTCTGGAATGTCGCTACCTTCATAACCCGCATGAATCACTAAAGAAAGCATTTTATTAATTTAAAATCTACTGTACCGAGTATTTTATCCTCTATTTCTTAAGAAAACCGATTGTAAATCACAGCGCCATATATATACTGACAGGGTTGAAATCTACACGATCCAGTTCTAACTAGTTTGTCGATCGGTCGAAACCTTCAGCAACCCAAGAAAAATCACGGACTGCGCGACTCAACCATAATGATGTCGGACTCAAATTACCGTATAAGACGATTTGACTAATTATTTTATATATTAACATACAGAACTACAGTAACAATAGTTTAGTTAATTTTACCTACTTTTAACGACTAATTCAATTATTTGTTAAAGGAAAGATGTAAATTTATCCCCAAAAAAAGATAACCCGCGTTAGCGCGTTATGTATATTTTTTCTGCAATGTCGCTACCTTCATATCCCGCATGAATCAGTAAAACAGGGCGTGCTTTCACAAGTGAAACACTAAAATCCCGTCGTAGACATAGTCCTTTTATCTAGCCTTTTTATTTCTGGTCTCTATCAATGACCTTGAAACTTTATCCAAAATAATTTTTGATCTTTTATTTTGTTATACTTGACTTAACCAGAAGTACCTCTTTTGTATAGTTCTAAGCTTTAAAATATGGCCAAAGTTAAAGTAACGAGCAGGCAGAAACTTCGATAGGCGATTTCGGAGAGATCAAAATCTTGATAAGTGGAAAGCTAGAGGGAAAAGATAGTTTTGGGAATTCATATTAAGTGATTAGATAAGTTCTAATTGAATATTATTGCTTGTCCGTGAGAGGTGCCAGATGACTTGATAAATGATAATGTGAATACATATGAGTGTCTATATAGATTTCAATTGTCATTTATAAGATGTTTTAAAAGAAACAATATCGTAGAAAAATTTTTAAAATGAATGTTAGGTGTTTGGGATTTTTTTAAAAACATGTTTTATATGTTAAGATGTTATAACATATATAGATAATGCTGTATTTCTCAAAAACATCTTCCCTTAATTCTTTTTTAGACTCGCACACTAGATTACTAGTATGTTCAGTCGTGCAAATGATGATGATGAAACGTTTACCGATATAATTGCAGTCATATATTCTATTTTACATTACAGAAAAAACTCGGTTAAACGGAAGTTCCAGGGATTAACTTCGCTATATATGTAATTTTTTATATCCGTAACGAATTCGTAATAATAATTGCAAATTCGCTAGTTGCTTGCTTTCCTCCACATGACATTAAAATGAAAATACCTTCTTTGGAAACCTAATTAAATCGGATAGTAGAGTGAAAGATTTTGTGAAAATAAATTTATTTAAACAATTTTGAAATTTCGTATTGCTAACTTTTAAAGCAATTAAAAACAATTCCTGGAAAAGATGTGTATTTCGTTATTTTCAATATATTGATCAGTGCTTACTACCTATTCAAGATATATTACTGTAGTCAGGTACTCTTTCCACAATTGCGCTGAAAAATATACATGTATGTCTGCTCATGATCAGCAGATACAACATTACAACACCTGTTAAGAATATCGATGTATATGTAAAACGTGTTAGAAAACAAAATATACTTAAAATTAATTTTATAAAGCACCTTTCCCTGTAAGTATTCATATTTCTACGCTAGCTGCCTCCTCAGTCTTTTTCAGGAAAATATAGGTCATTCTTCGATTGACAATTCTTTCACTAAAGAATATTACTTATATTATTACAATAATCATATTACTGTTATGATTATTGTTCGTTAGTTATCATACAATATCTTTTAATTATTTTTTGTGTATGAGTGTGTATGGTTTTTTCCTTCATTTTTTAAATGACGGAATGGTTATGCAACACCTGCACTCGTGTAGACTCTGTTTAAGGATGTGTGCACTGTTTGCTAATTATGCAAAACTGGTGGCAATATTTGCTACGGACTTAAAAAACTATATACGCCAGTTCCTTAACAAGTTCGGTGATTTTAACTGAGATCGGCTGATCACAGTGAAAAATCAAGTATTACTAATTTAAAAGTCGAATATCTTGGATATGGAGAAACCCATCATTATTCTTGTTTACTTCTACGTCAAAATCATTTCGCTATATCCGAAAATTTATTATATCCGACTTCGTTATTGTCGTAAAATTTTACAAGAATTATTCCCGAGATTCCACCAAACTTTGCTATATCCGAGATCCCTGTTAGGACTAAACGAGTTTTATTGTAAATACGCAGTTTCCTCCGCCACTGAAAGTAAAAAAAAAAAACTAAAATCGTTTCCAAAATAGTTCCACATATATTACATTAGTTAATTCAACAAGCACTTAAAATTACATAATATTTTCATTTTGACGTCACTATCAAGTGCGCTAAATATGGAATACTCGTCCAAAATCGTTATTTTAAAGTGTAATATAAATTTAATGATCTTCACTATGGGCAGGTATATTTTAATTCCGTAGTTATTGCAACGTTTGCGCTTTATACTGCGTATATCTATTATGCAATTTGCATCGCTACGATCCTCTCAATTGGCGTCAATCTAATATATTTTATAGTTAGTGTGTGACAGTGTGTCTCGACCGGAAAGTGGGTCCTAAAGGTCAATAGTTCAACCCCAGTTTGAGGAGGATGTGAAGCTCCAATGATAGTGAATTCCTTCATGCTTTGTACTGTGTGTATATATATATATACATGGTCTCGACAATTCATGCACCGGGAGACAATAGTTCACAAAAGCTAATGGGTTCTCTTTTTCTCTCACGCAAGACATTTTAATAGTCGGAGAACTCCTGGGTATAAGTATCGATTTGAATAATAACATGTGGGTTGATAAAAAGTTCAGTTGTCCGACAAGCGTTGATTAAAAAAAGGCCGGTTGTTTACAGCTTTAACCATTGAAGGATTTAGTACGCCGTATATAAAGTCCCTAGATCATCTGTATATGTCAATTAAAGAATTAGTGCAATAATTATCAAACTCAAAGATTAAGAATTCTACCTTAAATTGTCTCTTTTTCGGAATTTAATCTGATGATATTGCGCATTGTATAAAGATTGATTCTTTTATTTCAAGAACGGAGTATGATGAAGCGGGAAAAAAGAAAATTTACGACAAGGGCGTTAATCTTTGAACCAACGACTAATACTAGTAGTCATAAACTCAACATCTAATACAAGTAGTCATAAACTCAACGACTAATACTAGTAGTCATAAACTCAACATCTAAAACAAGTAGTCATAAACTCAACGAGTAATACTAGTAGTCATAAACTCAATGGCAAATGCTGGTGGTCATCAACTCAATGTTAATAGTAGCAGTCAA
Organism: Magallana nippona; assembly: GCA_033439105.1. NCBI lineage: Eukaryota > Metazoa > Mollusca > Bivalvia > Ostreida > Ostreidae > Magallana > Magallana nippona. The sequence goes on along the minus strand of CM065922.1, from coordinate 26,771,385 downwards.
AACTCAATAACTAATACTAGAAGTAATAAACTCATTGAGTAGTACTATTAGACATAACCTCAATCACTAATACTAGTAGTCAAAACTCAATAATTAAAACTAGTTGTCATAAACTCAATGATTAATACTAGTTGTCATGAACTCAGTGACTAATACTAGTAGTCATAAACTCAATTACTAATGATAGTAGTCATTAACTCAATGAATAATACGAGTAGTCATAAACTCAATGATTAATACCAGTAGTCATAAACTCAATTGAAAATTAAAGACAGCATTCTCACATTATCATGTTTAACATGGAATAAATATCTTTACCGGTATATGATAAAATTTGATTAATAATAATTATATATATACCGGTATAATAGGTATAAATTCTTCAAATTCTTTCATCGTATTTAGGAACCTGTTGGGTCCATTATCAAGCGAAGTCGAGGAGGTCGATCAAAGTTCTGGTGCACTAAATCAACTCAGAACTTTCATTATGCAAACCAACTCTGATAAAAGACACAATAAACAAGCTGTAAATGAATCGCAAATGAAGGGTTGTTCACCGGAAGTCCGCTGAACCTTCATTTTGATTAGATAATTCGTGTTGATTTTTTTTTTTAATCAAATTGCGTTTCTTGGGGGAAAAATCGGCAAGAAGACGTGAAAAGATAATAAGATTAACGCAAACATGCTGGGCTTGCAATGAAAAGTTTTGTTTACTTGCACCGGTATGTATATTATATACATGTACATGTACATATATATTTATTTATCTGCTCAGTTTCCACGGCGAACTCTGATTTTGGGAATACAGTTTTCATGGTATCACTGATGAAACTATAAAATCAAACCTTTTATGACGTAAAGGAACGGTAATCGCTTTGGAGCGATTTCCTCTGACTGACATATCACTACATCGATACGTTAGGAAACATCTCATATGAACTCCAATGTAGAAGAAACCACTATAGACAAGTCAAATTGTAAACATTTCTTGATGTAGGTAGATATATTTTTCTTTTACAATGTAAAAGGGAAAATTTATCAATTCATAAATGTAAATGTTTTATTCAAACATGTAGTATGGAATATTACCAATTATTTACCAAAGGAAAAAAACCCGACCCAACCTTTAGAATAACTGGATATTTAAGCATTGAATGCTTATTTTTGGAGGTCGTCGGTCCTATGACACACCAAGCGGTGCAGACAAATTGAATACCGCGCGTTAGCGCGGTATGATAATTTGTCTCTCAGTCAAGGATATGAAACATATATGGAACAGCCATATTAACATCTTATTTAGTTCGGTTCCGCGACTAAAAATATAGTGCCAGAAACTCTGTAGAGAAAAATCCCATTTTATATTGAATATTGAATACCGCGCGTTAGCGCGGTATGATAATTTGTCTGCACCGCTTTGTGTGTCATAGGACCGACGACATCCCAAAAAAAGCATTCAATGCTTATATTTATATTCATACTGATGTCTATTTGTATGAAATATATGTGTGTCGTTGCTGTAAAGCCAATATATACGCTCTCAGTCAGGGATATGAAACAGCCATATTAACATCTTAATTAGTTCTGTTCCGCGACTAAAAATATAGTGCCAGAAACTCTGTAGAGAAAAATCCCATTTTTTAAGGAATAGATATAATTTATTGATTATTTTTCAAAAGAATATATCAAATTGGTTATGTAAGATTAAACGTTTCATTTAATCTTACAAAAATAAATATACCCAAAACACGTGAAGACGTTTATATTTGTGCACATGGCGCATGAATTATCAAAGTGTATTCATAGAAAATTGAACGTCGCAGATTTCCAATGCAAAGATAAGGGGAAATATACACTGAATGTAAATATAATTGGATGACATATGACGGAACAGTTATCTTGAAAGGGTTAAGGTATCTCACTCCTCCATGTGGTTGTATCAAGAATTTCTAAAGAAGTATATCATTGAAATATGTAGACCAAATATGCTTAAAAATACAAAGAAAAATGGGGGGTCAATGTTCATCCCTTTGAGTTGGGGCGCATTTAATTTGACCATTTTGCACTGAAAATGCAGTTTTTGCTATATTGATATTTGTTGCCAATATTTATAACTAAGCTGAATAATTACATCAAATATTGTTTTAAATTATGCACAATGATCAAATTGATTAAGGTTATCAAGAAATAATTCTATATAAAGCCGCATAATTTTTTTCATGACCTCTTTGCACTGTGTAAAACTGGGTTATTTTTCAATAGGAACAATATGATTTGCAATGAAATCTTTCTGATATAAAACTTTTTATAAATCCAATGCAGTTTGTTCAGATATGTCCCCAGTATGTAATTGACATTAAATAAACATGGGGGTCTTTGATATCAACATTTAGATGGAGGTCTTTTAAGGTAAAATGTATTTATACTAATTTTAAAGAAAAAGATCATATGTGCGGTGAGATACCAACATTATAATTACACCAAAGTACTGTTAAATTGATATATTTCATCATATAGTATGAAATATTATTTACTTTCACAAATAAAATGGTGGTTGAACAAATCATGGATTCAAGGTGTGTGGTAACGCACTTTTAAAAAATTACACATTTTGCAATATGCTTAAAAGTGCGTTTAATTGTCGACGAAATCATGATGCACTTTTTTTGCGTTGTAACAGGGGTGATTTAAAGACCTTACTCTCAACATCATGTTGCTTGCTGGAAAAGAGACATAAATAAATCAATAAATACATCAATTCTCAATAAATAAATACATAACACTTTGTTCTTTAGTCGTCGCTTTGATGGTAGTCCATCTCGTTTTTCAGGTTGCATCTCTGTCTGTTGACGAAGGTCGAGTCGACCGAGTCCTAACTGATGTAAATATGGCGCCTTATTCGAGTTTCCTATAAGACTGCTGTAAAAAAAATAACCAAAATATTTCATGCGCGGATATGGAATTTTTTTCCAGTAGAAATTATTTTTCTTCAGTAAATTTCCAGTAGAAATTATTTTTTCATCAGTAGAAATTATAATAAATATAGTCTCTATATATATACACAAATACCGGTAGGTATATATATATTACTCGCACACAAGTCTCTAACAAACCAAAAACATTAGATGAGATGCCCAACTACTAGTATAATTATAATAGAGACGGCATTTTTATTCAATTAAGAAATGAAAGACAATCAGACAAACACGCTTGAAATAAGAAAATGCTGAAATTAATTTCTCTTTTTAGTATACGTTTTGGTCTATCACCCCTCTCCTATTTTCTCATAAAATCATGCTTTTTATTTAATGACAATGAAATTTACATACATAATTAATAGACTTCACCAAATTTTAAGTAACTTTTCCAGCAAAGAAACCAACTTAATTCTGATTCTAAAAAGCCATAATTTCATTTGTTTGCAAATTGTTTATACTGTATAACATTGCGTGCCAGTTTCATAAACAATTTGTTTGTAAAAATATGTGAATCAGCTTGATGTTATTTATGAATATGTAAATATTTGAAAACTTAATTTTAAATTAGTTTTTATTACAAAATCAACAATACTCCTTACCCTTGCTCAAAAATCCTACTTATCGAAGCCAACATTTCTGCAGTTTCTCACCCTATTATTGCATCCGGTCGTAAGATATCCAGAAGTAGAGATTAAAGTTTTGAAAATCGTCAAATTTTACAGTTTATACCTCAAATATGAACACCCACTTATTCAATCTGTCTGCACGACTAGGTACTGATGTGTTATAGGACCGGCGATATCCAAAAAAAAAAGCATTCAATGCTTAAATGAATGGCCTTTGGAGGATGGGAGGGTTAATAAAGTTTGCGATCTTAACCCCTCCCCCCTCCTTTCTTCAAAAGACACACACCAAATTTAGTCAAGATTTGCCAAGTAGTTTTTGAGAGCAGCTAAAACACTGTGCCGGATAATTATGCCAGTGCCAAGGTGGCATTTTTGCACCCGTCTAAGCTGCATTTATCGAAAAATACAAATATGCCATGTGATAGACCACTGCTTAAAGACTTTACAACCACCTTTGTTATCATTGTATCTCACATGTCAGGTGAGATATTTACCTTTCAAAAATAAATTCCTACAGGAGAATAATTTCTCCCATAGGAAAAACAATTTTCCTATAGGAAATTTGAAATTTCCTATCGGATTACAAGACCTTCCTATAGGAATTTCAATTCCGAGAGGATTTGATAAAATCCGGTAGGAAATCTTAATTTCTGTAGGAAAAGTACCTGTCTGAATCAAATTCCTACAGGAAATATCTTTCTCCTATAGGAAATATAATTCCTACAGGATTTTTAGAAAATCCCATAGGATTGTCAATATTTCCTGTAGGAGAATCATTTCTCCTATGGGAATTATCATTTTCCTATGGGATATTAATTTTCAAAGGTAAATATCTCACCTGTCAGGTGAAACACACTAAAAACAAACGTGGTTATATACTCTCTAGATAATGGTCTATCATTTGGTATATATGGATTTTCCGAAACTGCATTTTAAGCGGGTGCAAAAATGCCACCTTGGCACTGGCATAATTATCCGGCACAGTGTTCTAAGCGTTTATTAACCTTCAGTATGAGTAATCAATGTCATTGCAGGTGTTGCGAAATATTGCCACGAATGGTCCACCATAAACTTGACCGGAATGGACGAAAGGAGGTAATTTACTATATATAGTAGCCTTTCCGCAGGGTAACCTGGCTATAACAAGAGGCCCAGGGGCCACACCGCTCACCTGAGCAAAGAAAGCCATAATTCGGATCAAATCAGCATTACAGTATTAAAATCAAAATATCTTGACAATTTGAAAATCCAACCTTTTTGGTCCCACTTTTCTCTAGGGAGTCATGGTTTGATCAAACTTTAATCTGCACAACCTGCGCTTCACACAATTTTCAGTTTTTTTGGCTGAATGCTTTTCCAGAAAATTTTTAAAGATTTTTCTCTATATCTTCCTATGTAAAAGTTGGATTCCCCCCCCCCCATTGTGGCCCCATCGTACCCCAGAGATCATGATTTTAAAGAACTTGAATCTACTCAACCTAAGGATGCTTCCACACAAGTTTCTGCTTTTCTGGCCGATTGGTTTATGAGAAGATTTTTCTCTATACAATCCTATGTAAAAATTGGACCCCCCCCCCCATTGTGGTCCCACCCAACCTCTGCGGGTCATGATTTGAACAAACTTAAATCTACCCTACCTGAGGGTGCATCAACACAAGTTTCAGCTTTTCTGGCCAATTGGTTTCTGAGTAGAAGATTTTTAAAGATTTGTTTTGTATTTTCCTATTTTAAAAATCAACCCTCAATTGTGGCCCCACCCTACCCTCGAAGAATCATGATTTGAACAAACTTGAATCTACCCTACTTGTGTATACGTTTTTCATAATCTTAATTGTAGAAAATTTGGATTAACAATCCATACAATGTTACTTCATGCATGTCTGATTTCGAATTTATATTCATGCATGATATTTTAACTCTAATAAAATAAGATTTTACGCTAAATTATCGCTTTTGCTAACTGCAGATTTGTTAAACTGTGATTACTATGATAAATATGCTGATCCTTTATCAAGGCTTTTTTTGATTCACTAAATCGTTAATTGAATACCTTAATGTACCTTGGTAAATAAAAGAACCGTAATTCATCTTAGCAAATACTGTAAAATATAATTCGTACGTCTGTTTGCGGATGATAAACTTTTGAAATGAATATATTGAATATCAAACAGGATTAAACATTATAGCGGTTGCACAAATGAATGGACTTTTTTTTATGCCGGTCCATAGGTTTTATCAGACGATATATCACCAGAGGCTTTTACTTGGCAAACAGGTTGCCTGTGGCCTCAGGGTTTGTCATGACCCTGTTCTGAGGTCGTTGATATAGGTCAAGGTCACATCATCAACCTTATGGTACTTTACCAAAAGAGTCTCCGTGGGTGGTACTAGTCCTTCTTGCATAGATCTTCTTTTTTTTCAAGATGTGTCTTTATAAGGCTGTCCAAAGTTAATTTTCCGTTTAACGTAACCCGCGCGCTTAGGTTTAGGAGAAATTGTGTTTAAAAAAACCGAAAATAATTTGATCTTTTCAAGTTTGATTTTACTACAATACTGCAATCTGTAAAAACTTAAAATGTTTAGAGTACATTATGGATTATAAATAAGATACTCAATGGGATTGTCAGGAAAGATCATTATTAAAGACGTAGCCTAAATGTAGCTTGAATACTCACAGTATTTGTATTAATGTAAATGAATAAAAATCGTTTGTTTAAAAATAAGCTTTGTTTTAATTTTTATCGCCCTCCTTCGTAGGTTTGGTATTTTGAAGTGACGTTAAACGTAGAATTAACTTTGGGCGGCCTTAGACACATGCATTTTGTCTGCCTTGCATCGTAAATGACCTAAAATTAAATCAATTAGCTGCTGTCTCTCTATCATGAGCAGAAACATTTACATATACTTCTTTTGGTAGAATGTCTCAAAAAGGCAACTGGTAAAATGCATGTGTAAGCAAAAACTTGATAACACAAAACAACATAGTTACATTTAGCTAATATGGAATCCTTGATTCAGTTCCCAATTTTAACCAGTATATGTGATGTCATCCTTTTCAACAATTAGGTACATTTTTCAACATCCATAAGATCCATTTTATCAAGACCTTGGACTTTCGGTAAGATGAAACTATCTTTTCTTGCGTCAAAACACGTTAAAAATGACGATGGTTTTAAGTGAAATATACACAGATATTGCGTAGTCTTAGCTCAAAAGCCAGACAAATTTTGTTGATTTCAAAGAGCAATGGCTGAGTGGCTAACAATGAAATGGACAGGCCTAAGTTACAATGCTGTTTGACACAAGTACCCTAAGTCCAAGCTCCTGTTAATTTATTGACTTATCATAAATGCCATTTGAACTAATCTCATCAATGGCCCAGTCGAGGGGCTATTTAAACCAAAAGGATCAGTTTTCTTTTTGTTAATAACTGGTACAAAATACAAATGAATTATTTACTATTCGTTTCATTTTTCCAATCCTCGCTATTACTATTAACATATCGGATCTAAACCTTGATTGGGATTATGTGTTAATACAGTAATTCAAATAATCGATTAACTACTGAGGAAATTACTCGCACATCTTGACACACAAAAAACAAACTGGTTCAATCTTGGATTTAATCATCCTTGAAAAATGGCTTCCAGTGATTGATGTTTAGGGTCTATACACCAGATCACGCGCAAAAACCGGAGTCATTTTTCTTACTTTTCTTGGACCTGCTGACATTCTCACGTGTTCAATATCTGTTCTCACGTTTACAACCTTTACGTATTGAAGTATAACACGATATCTTATTTCATTTGAAATTATACATTACTTTAGACTTAAACCCCCCCCCCCCCCCCCCCCCCCCCCCACAGACAACATAATTGAGCGCTTTCCGAAACTATGAAAAATGCAAGTCTTTCGAACTTGATCTTAAATGCGTGTACCTTTTTTTTCCCACAAGTTTTTTTTTTATCGAAATTCAATTTTAGCGAGTCTCAAAGCAATTTCAAGCAAAAGGTTTTTTTTTTTTATCAGATTTTATATTAATGTCAAAAGAAATGTTAATGGGAAAGAATAAAAGATAAGTTTAAAATAACAACAAGAAGCCCATGGGCCACATTGCTCACTTGAGCACTTCGCTTCATAAAAAGGAGCAGAATTGTGTCATTTCTGAAAGGTATATAAAATTTAAAAAACCCAGCGATCCTCCAATACCCATGGATAAACATGAGATAATATGATATAGAATCATATATGATAAGTTGGGGTCCTACATGCCCCCTAGGTCCCTTTAAATATGATCTGTTAAAATTGTCTCAATACAAGATCAAGAAAAATATATGGTTCATGGGTAAACATCTCCATAGATTTCAATAAATTAGGCTGGGGTCAGTCATGGTCATATTGGATGGGACCTTTTCATATGTGTCATTGAGGAAAGTGTACCTAAATAAAACTGTGTATTTCAGTTTAAAACAAGAGAAAACTGTCAATGTGACAGCAAACCGGGCTTTCTTTAGTGTGAACAGTATCCATAATCCATTTGTCCATAAAATAAAATCAAAGTATGATGCTTATCTCTTAGTGCATATTTGTATAACTGAAATGCAAATAACTTCCTATATTGAAAATTTTAGGAGGAGTTATCTGGACAAATGATGTGCCCTGTGTGCAATGAAATGGGAAAAAGTTCAAAAGCTGGCATTTTCCTCATAAATTCACAAAAACAAGTTATATACACACATTGCATACGTGTACAATTGAACTGCAAAACAAAAAAAGTTCTTATCTTGAAAACTGCAATTAAAAATTTTTATTTTTAAAAAATTTAATCGAACAAATGGGGTACCCTTTATGCAACATTTTGTTAAAGAAGACTAAGTTCAACAGCTGGTATTTTTTTGCATAAATTATCAAAAATCAAAATCCAAGTAATATGCACATCTCTGATATATGTACAATTGATCTGCCAAAAAAAACTTCTTATCTTGAAAACTGTAGGAGGAGTTATCAGTACAACTTTTGGCAGCCACTTGCCCTAGTACATTTTCACCATTTCAATAAACAAAAATGAATCAATTTGTGTCATACTATTCAACCATCTTGCAAATTGTGCTTTATATAAAACTGCACATCTTATGCGTATAATTGTTTGTAAATTTTATAAATCTCTATCTCTATCCATAATAGATTCAAACATCCTTTAAGAGATCATTTGATACAACAGAAAATCAACAAGTTTTTCTTTAATGCAAAAATACCATTTCTTTATTATGAGTACACTTGTGTCACAGATGTTTTTAAAAAACATTTTATGATCTCTTGCTTTTACAACAATGCTTCATTAAGTATGAATAAAACTGATAAAACCCACAGACACATACTTCCATATTCATTGTACTAGTATCACCGACAGATATTTTTTTTTTACTATATAAAATGCACAAGCCCTCTTAACCAAATAAACAATGCTTCATTTAGCATGACTAAAAGAGAAGGAAAAATAAAGCATGCCACAATCACTGTAACATTCATTATCATAGTGGTACAGTTTAAAGACAAAATGTACATTACTAATGCAATATACTCAGTTTAATGCCCAATCTATTTCTTATCAACAATATGTACCTCATGCCTTATTTACACTTTACAAATAATAAAGAGATTCATTCTTTTGAAAAAATCATTTTACAAAAACAAAAATAATTAAAAAAACAAAACACCGGACAAAAATGTCATAAAAACATAGGAATGTTTAACATTTTTCAGATACATATATATTGCACATAAAATGTGACATAACATATCCTATAACTATGCTACATTCCCGCAAAAAGATTGGTAGAATGTCATAAATTGTAAGGTAATTTAGACATCTCTCAAAAAGTTGCCATTAAAATTACTACCTGGTAGTTGCTTTGATTTAAAACTATTATAAGATTTGTACTTAATTTCATTTAAGCATAAAATATGCATCTATTTTGCTTTGTTCATGTTCTAACATTGATTTTTTAAATTAGGTAACTTTTGTACTCTCTGTCATATCTTACATGTGAAGCAATTTCTTTTTAAGTGTCTGAGCTGTTTTCTTTAAAAGAAAACTTCCTTTAGTTATATTGCATTATTAAATACAGTTAAATTCTTTGAGGGTTGGTACAGTATGTGTAAACCATACGATATTAATGGTGATAATCAAAATAGCTTTGTGAATGCTCAATATAATGTAATCAACCCAGTCTGTATACTATAAAAACTAGATAATTGTATTCAGTCTAGAAGGAAGTAGACACATGGAGAGCAATTTCTATTCTCAAATTTCTAATGTAATTGACATCCTATATGAAAAATTATATTTGCATACTGACATCTACATGTATGTCTGCAATAATTATCATAAAATGTTCTTAAATTTCTTCGACTTTTGTAAAAACACTGAAAACTTGTTAAAATGAGTGTTTCATTTACATAAACAGTTTAATAGGGGAAGAAAATAAAACAAAGCATTATTTGCTTGCAAATTTTTGTAAAACAAATAAAAAACTAAATGTTATTGAGAAAGGTTATAAGCAACCATGAAACAATAGACAAGATGAGAATAAAATGCTTTGTTTCTGGAGATATTGGGCATGTATCTGTCTAATTAAAAATAAGCAGAATAAAAATTGGTTACATTTCAAAGAAAGTTTACCTAATTAAAAATTATTAAAAATCTCCATATAAAAAAAAAAATCTTTGTTTTTTGCTAATAAAATTTTATCAGAGGAGGGTATTTCAATGAGGCAGAAGGCAATTCCAAACAAACAATAATTTTATTTTGGCCTAACTGTTTTAGACAGCAAAGCTTTTAGAAAAAAGATATTTTAACTGTTTGATATTCTTCATTATTCCCTCATGCAAACTTTTCTTTGTTTGCATGTAGAAAAAACACAAAAAAGTTGCCTCGACCATAGATAACATATATATATATGATATACATTGTAGGTATTATATTACTGTATTTTTTTTTAGGTCACCTGAGTCACTCAGGTGACCTATTGCAATTGGTCATCATCCGTCGTCGTGCATTGTGCGTTAAAAATTTTACATTTTTAACTTCTTGAAAACTACAAGGCCAATTATTACCATTTTTGGTGTGAAGCATCTCTATGGTAAGAGGAATCTAAATTGTGAAATTCATGGCTCTACCATCCCCGGGGTGCCACGGCGGGGCCAAATATGCCAAAAAAAAGCCAAATTTTCAAAAATCTTCTATATCTGAAATCAAGAGACCCATGGGCCACATCGCTCACCTGAACAACAGTTCGTTGCATTATTCTATTTCATTTTCTAAACATTTTCCCCATATATTTCTATGTTAAACCTTGAACCCCTCTTGGGGACCCAGTATTAGTCCGGGGTTCAAACAAATTTAACAATTTAGAAACAACACTATCTTAGGATGCTTGCATAGTAATCTCACAAATTGTAGCATTGTATTTGTTGAAAAGAAAATTTTTAAACATTTTCCCTATATAATTCTATGTTAAAATTTGAACCCACTTTCCATAAGGATGCTGTATACCAAGTTTGGTTAAATTTGGCCCAGTGGTACTAGAGAAGAAGTCAAAAATGTGAAAAGTTTACAGACAGACCGACAGACGGACAACCAACAGCAGGTGATCTGAAACCTTTGGTTCAGGTGAGCTAAAAATCATTTGTACAAATTTTGTTTTACATATTTTCTATCAGTATACAGTTATACTAATCAACTCTACAGAAAAACAATTAGATGAGTACTATCCACAATTTGAATAATTTGATTATTCAAAATTCTAAATATATCATATACTTATAGAAAATAAACAATTTTCTGCACTGTGCAATATGAACCGAAATTTGTCTACCTGTGTACAATAAACCGTAGGGGTGCATGTGTAATAGAATTTATCACTCACCCCATTCCTACAATCTTCGCTTGTTATAACACCCCTCTTCATTAATCATGGGCTATTATGTAGAATTCGGTATACTTATAACTAAAGAGACAAGTATATCAACACCTAGTAATTTGTTGACAATAATCATTCATCACATGGTGATTTTTTTATTGTTCCTTTTATATATTCTATTAGTACATGTATATGATATAAAAATTATGACTTGGCATTTTTTTAAATTGCATCCCATATCAGTCCTCGGTCGCTGTAAATCAGCTCTCGAGCCTGATGGCTCTTGGGCTGATATACAGCGACCTGGGGCTAATACGAGATGCCATATAAAAATGCCATGTAATAATTTATATACTACAGAGACATTGACCTTTAACCTCCTCATTTACACACATCACAAAGTGGGCAAAGGACATGTGAACTAATGGGTCCAGGTACACTTGTATGGTTTGGATGGTGGGCCCTTGTAACATTTATTCTGGCCTTTGTTGCAACCTGCAGGAGCCCAATTCTGAAATACAAGTAAATCAAAATCACATTCATTCTACATGACTGTACAAATTGATCATGCTCAATATTAAATACATTTAACCTTGCTTTTATTGGAGTAAATTCAATCTCACCTTCAATGAATACAATGTACTATACAACAAAAGAGGTATATATAAGAAGCACCTTACCATCACTCCTTCATCACACATGTTGAGTTGGGGGGTTGCTGGAACGAGCTTCACCATATGGTTCTGAATTTCTTTCATCAATAATGGCATTTCGTTTTTATATTCTGGAGTATTAGGACTAAAAGTACAAAGTATTGAGTACAAATATGTGACAAATATTGATGTGCTGCAATTTTTAATCGGTATACTATCTAGCATAAATCAAATATCACTGCACTTTTTAAGGACCGTGGATCAGCTTCTATTTGTGTGCAAAATTTTTTTTTTTCAGCTTTGCAAAAAACCACAAGCATGTACATGTAGTTACAAATATTTATCAGCTTGAACCAGTCTATTAATGTCTTAATGTGGTTGAAACATTCAACAAAGACTTGATTTCATAACAAACAAACAAAAAACCTTAATGTAAAAAACATTTTGTTGACATGAACCATTTTCATTACAATTCAAACACTCAATAAAGTTGTACACTCACCAGAAAAAATTGATTTTATAGTACAATTAAAAAATAATACTGTAACCCTTACAATGAAGATTATTTTTGTATTAGAAAAGTCTATCAAGCTTATTCAAGACTGAACAAGGGTATCTTCTGATACTGGCCTTAAGCTTCCAACAATTGTAGATTCCTAATTAAACGCAAGGAATCAATATCCGTGTAAAATCGCGAGAAGCACATCTCACAGATTTTAATGATGATAAAAATTCAGTGTTCACAACTTTATATTCTCACCATTTGATGCAAAACGGTTGAATTGCAGAATTAAGTATCCATGTAATATAAGTGTAAAATAAGAAATCTACAGTATATAAACACAGCAACTCATGTACCTGATAGGATATTTTTCTCCTGGATCTCTACCGATATGAAACAACAAGGGTTTGGAGGTATGATCCGTCTGGTTGTGTGTGGTCACACCAGCTATGTCTTGACCAGGACAGAAATTTATACCCTGCAAAAAATAAACATATATCAGACAAGATTCCATTGGTCCTGCATGTACATAATTATGGAATATAAAAATAAGTTTATTAATATTGTAAATGTTGATATTTCCTTGTGTTGTTTATCAGGCTAATCAAATGTGAAAATTAATTCATCGTAGATTAAGGTTTTTCTTTGAAATAAATTAAAATGTGTCAAGTTTACATGTATATACCTTCATAATGCGTATGAACAAGCTACTACAGAAAGCATTTTATTGTTTAAAAAAATGTCTCTGCTTTCCTTTCTCAATTAACATCGTCATTGAAGTATGTTAAATTGTACATACTTTTTTAAACTCTTCAATTGAATTGGTCCAAGTCCATAAATGAGCTTTGTAACTCCCCATTCGTACTGCCATAATCTGGTTTCCTCGGTAATAAAATAACGGCCTGTAGAACACAAGTTATCATTTGTAATGGTGACTGCAATCATTTTATGTACTAAATATTAACTACATTTGAATAAATGTTAAATGAATGAAGGAAAGAAAATGAATGGATGAATGATTGAATGAATAAATGAAAATTTTGGGACCAGGTCAAAAATTAAGGTCCTGATGATATAATTAAAGATGATATTCTTGACAACATAATTGTAAATATAATTTTGTGATGTCACATGCATTTTCTTACTCATGAAATGCACTTGTCAGATTTTCATAGATGATCAATAAAAATTACATCAATGCAAGACGTTAACAACTTTGAAAAAAAATGTAAATTATTTCTAACAAATTTCTATACCAATTCTTCAGCTACATATATCTCAAAGTGAGGTTGACTCAAATTTTGTTCCTGAGATTCTTCCCTCTATAAATGTCTGACAATGAATTGGTGATTATAAGTCTACACACTGTATTTTTACCTCTGAACTTTGGTGTTGTTGAGCAGTGAAGCGCGGAGACTGATTCCGTCGATGATACGGTCTGTTGGTTTACTCACTCCAGCAAAGTCAATGAATGTGGTGTACAAATCCATCAGGGAACCCACTTGATGGGAAACCTTAATCAATACAACAGTTTGTGGGGATTATCTTATAAACACTTCAATAATTATTTCAAAATTGTGGGTTTTTTTCTTCCGTAAAACCATGAGTGTATATAAATTTATAAAATCATAAATGTTAATAACTTTTACCAACTTCTAATTATTTTTAAAAATGATAGTACTGAGAAGATTGTGATCATTACAGCAAAAGTTTAATTTTTTGAAGATTTTGGATTTTGCCAATAGGTCTTGAATCAAGAGTTTACACTGCTGTCATACTGGGAGAGTAATCCATACCTGTCCCTTTTTTATGTGCCCTGGCCACCATGCAATAGTGGGTTCTCTCATTCCTCCTTCAAATGTTGTTTCTTTTCCACACAGAAATGGACCATTGCTGCCTCCTACATTATACACACAAAAATTCAAAATTTAAGTTTCATTTTATTATGTTTTAAGGAGGCCAACTTGGGGGGTAAGGGAGTGGGTTGCCTAAAAACTACAATGGAAAAACTAGTTTATAACAATGTGTAAATTACATGTATAGAAAATTGCAATTTTCCACACCGCAGTGCAGATTATAAAAATCTACGATATACATTTTCCTCAAATTGCAATATGTGATTAGTAATATCAGTTTTTACCTTATAAGTAAGGTATGTAAGAAACACAAAATTCTACCATTAAGTATTTAAAAGGGTCTATCTCATGATATCAAAATGCGCCAAATTTTGCTATTTATTTAGAAGGGGATAGTATATTTCTTTGTGTGAAATTTCCAGTGCATACACATCTGACTTTTTCCTTTATCGTATGTCAATTCATATAACATACTTTTACATAGCTTCATTTTATCATAATGTGTCATAAAACACAATGGAAATGCTCACTTACCGAACGATAATCATTTTAAAAACTAAAATTTCCTTGAAAAATCGGAAAATTTCATCTGTATTTTATCTAATAATTTCTTTTATTGGTATCAAAATAAATTACTTAAAAGGTGTTATAGATGGTATTTTACAGGAATGCGCAAAAGCATGTGTAATGAAAAACTTCAAAACTCAGCCAACTGACAAGATTCCTTAAGGATCTGGCATATTGATAAGTGATGGGCCAGCCTGCATGTATATCAATTTTTTTCCCCTACAATGCAAGCTGAGTGACTCTCTGGTGACTTATGGTTGAAAAAAATTAATACCCCAATCATAAATAACTGGGTAACATATCTGTTGAATGTATTACGTAAATAACTGGGTAATATATCTGTTGAATGAACAGCAAAACTCGTTTATAGCAAATTTCAAGGGACCACAGAAAAAAATTTGTTCAAACCGTAATTCATTTATAAAACGTTTATAGCGAATTCGTAAGAAATCTTATAGTGAATTCTTTATAAAATTGTCAGCTGAAAGTTCTTCAAACTATGGTTAGTTATAATAAAATCGATATTAACGCCATTTACAAAATTTTTAATTTACTGTATTAAATTTGAATATTTAAGATAATTATCTTAAAATTTCATGTATTTTCAATGAAATTTGTAAAGGAAAAAATACATTATATGAATGATAAAATACCTTAAAATTTTGCCAGCAGAGGTTTTAAAATTACTTTGTTATATCCGTAAATTCGTTATAGCTCAGTTCGTTACGGCAACTTTCTATAGGTTTATATAAGAATTTTGTTGGGATATGAATAAGAAATCATTATAGCTGTAAATTCGCTATATCCGTGTTCGTTATATTCGAGTTTTGCTGTATTAAATATTACATTTTTTGTCACTGCCGAAAAGAATTTTTGCTAATTTCAGAAATTATCAACATACAAATATGGAGAGCTGGTAACTGTATCGTGAAAACAAAACAAGAAGACAGGAACTCTACCATGTTGCTTGGCGTATGTTGCACCACCATTGTCAGAGGAGAAGAACACTAGGGTGTTGTTGTCTATCTTCAGACTCTTCAGAAAGGCAAGAATTTTCCCAACAGCTGAGTCTAACTCCCTCACAACATCTCCATATCTACAGAAAATAAGGTTCATCCAAATAATGCTCTATTAAATTGTGTCATTGAAAAACCTCTCCAATTTAAAAATCAAAATTAAGAGTATGAGAATACATAATATAAAACTAGATGCTGTCATTAGACAGTAATACCCGCACCAAGTGTTTGCCTCTAAGTAACACTCTCTTGTACTAGTTTTAGTCAAAAAGAAGGCCACATGCAATATGTTTCAATTAAATGATCTTTGTCTGAAGTTACTTACACAACAGAGGTGTACAGGTTACATCGGGTACTAGTTTTACCCAGCTCTTTGGTTAGATGGGTTTCACGTGGTGTACATGCATATGTTTTCTTGATATGCAGAATAGGATTAATTAACATGAATAAACGTTTCTTTTGTGGTGATCAGCTAAAGGAATTCGTATTGTGCTAATTGGATTATCATTATGATGTTGACCAATATAGGTATGTATAATACATGTAGTAGCGCAATATTATGAGACACCGGTATACAAAACAGTTAAGTTTTACTTTCACTTTCTAAAATGTGATCTCCCTTTGCCAGCATACTGACGCATCATCATCTGTATTTAAATAAGCTTATCTACAGTTTCTGTCATTTTAATTGCAGAATTTTTTTTATTTTTTCATTTGTCAGACTTACACTATTGAGTTGACTCCATATCGACCCTATTTTGTATTAAATTTGGGTATTAAATATCATGTTTATATGAGTTATAATAGGGAGGAAGGGGAAGGGGCCTTAACCGTTCCTTATCCCCAGGATGTGTGGATTAGATATACATTTCTAGTGAGAATGAAGGCATGCTACAGCTTTTTTCCCATTATACCCCCTACCCCATCATCATACACCAGTAATAGAAAAAGAGTTAATGACTAATTTTCTTTGTTTTTAAATTGCTTATTCTTTTTTGTCAAGAGATATGTGGTATATCAAGATTTATGACTCATGAAAATTTGTGCATTTTAATCCTGATTGTTAACATACATGTATAATTATATATAAAAAAATACATGTGATATTATACTAGGGATCTTGCAATCAATTGCAGAATTGCCAATCGGTTATTTATAAATCATTTTGAATGATGAATTTTTTAATCATTTTGAAAATAAAGACATTTCTAAATACATGTATAACATATTATCAATATTTTTTGTAGATTGATTTTGTAACTATTCAGGGCCCCACTCTGCAGATGCCCTATAGTGATAATTCTGTCCAATTCTGCTGATCATGTCAAGATACATTTAAGACAAATTTGCCCCTGCCCCTTGGGTCATTCCCCCACCCCCCGGAGTTGTTTTAAACAACCACCCCCCCCCCCCCCCTCCTCTTAAATAGAAAACATGAATAGTTGAATATTTTTAAAATATCCTCAAAATCATCGAAATGCCCACTCCTAAACCATATATATTTTTGTTTCTTGAACCATGACCATGTCAAGGTAAATCTTTTTGTGGTATTAGTAGGTCATGGCATCTGGGGGTCACCCTAACCCAACCCCACCCTCTTAAAATCAAAAATGATCAAATAACTTGAAAAAAATGCTTGTGATACCCACCCTTAAAGCATATATATTCTTCCTCCTTATGCATCTTATGGTACGTTATTACAATCACAAGAGATAAGAGGAGGTCCAGGAATTAGGTTTTTTATGGGATGGAACATCATTTTGCAGATAGCATTGACCCTCAGAATCAAATTTATACTTCTTAAACCTTATTGCAAATCTATAGCTCAGCCCCTGTTATATCCCTATAAATGATGTGGCTATTCATTAAATCATGAGAGGAGTTCTGAGAAGTAAGTTTTTTCAGGAGTGATAAACGTCAATTTTCAGCTTCTATTTGACTCCCTGGATGAAATTTAAATTTTTAAAACCTTATTGCATGACTATATGACAGCCCCTATCATACCCCAAGATATGATGTGGCTATTCATTAAATCATGAGAGGAGTTCTGGGAAGTAGGTTTTTTCAGGAGTGATAAACGTCAATTTTCAGCTACTATTTGACTCCCTGGATGAAATTTAAATTTTGAAAACCTTATTGCACATCTATAGGACAGTCCCTATCATATCTCAAGAGATGACATAGCTACTGCATAAATTATAAGAGGAGTTCTGGGAACCATATTTTTTTTGCAAAAAAAACGTCATTTTTTGATGCCCACAGACCCCCGTGATCAAAACAAAAATTCTGAAACATGATTACACGTCAACATGACACCTCGAAGCATATCCTATTAGATCATTAGGCTACTGCAAAAAGAAATTGACGTTTTTTGAAACCAGACTTTTTGTAAAAAAAACATCATTTTTCAGCCATTTAATGACCCCCAGGACAAAATTGAAATTTCCGAAACCTTATTGCACATCTATAGAACACCCCAAAACATATTCCAAGAGATGATTTGTCTACTGTTGAAAATGTAAAAGGAGTTCGAGGAAGAAGGTTTTTTGTCAAAAAACATCATTTTTTACCCATTATTTGACCCCCAGGACTACCAGAGAATTTTTGAAACCTTTTTACAAAACAACATGACACCCCAAATCATACTCCAAGAGTTCAGTTTGCTGGTTTATAAGATGTAAGAGCAGTTTGAGAAAGTAAAACGTGACAGACGGACGGACGGACGGACAGACGGAACTGGGTAACAACAATATACCCGAACTTTCTTTAAAAAGTGCGGGTATAATTAATTGTATTTTTGTCATATTTCTAATTCATGGCTTTATTGACATTATCACCATTTTAACCCTTAGTTAAAATTGGTTATAACGGTAAATATTTTGTGCAATACATCACGAAAGATCTTGGACTTATGGTTATATACCATAGTCAATCTAACATTTCAATCCTTTTTAAAATGCTTATCTATGATCAAGAATTGATTTTTGATAACTTCCATTAAACAACATGAAAGGAAAATAATTCAATAAAAAATCAATGCAGTTTATTCATTCAGGCAGTCTCAACTTCAGCAGTCTATTAAATGAGTGGCTGAACAATGCTAGATGCTGAAAATAAAATGTGGCTTGCCTGATAATTCATAAGCATCTGATCATACTGATGTGTTAATGGGAATAGCAAATCATGCAGAGTTCAATGAAAACAAATATTACTCACAGCCCTCTGTTACTGGTCCCCAAAAATGGTTTGGAGGCATACAGGGGTTCATGGGTAGCATCTACAGCCCAGTAAAGGAAAAATGGCTTTGATTTGTTGTGCATTCTAGTAATGAACTCCTCTGCCTCCTAGCAACAACAAAAAAATGTAACGGCTTAAATAGAGTTATCTCCCTTTAGCTGCTAAGTGGAAGTCATTTTAGACAGAATACAACTTATCCTAAAAATTATAAAATAAAAGATATTTCTTGACCTAAAACATTGATGAACTTGTGTATCAAAAAGGCTTTCTAAATTAAAGCACCTCAATCTTGCAGACCAGTCAAAACTTTAGTGTTGTAAATCAAAAATCCGCGTATTTAATACCCATGCGTATTGTTTGACTATAGAAAACATGTACTTAACCACCAGCATAAATAACCACTTTAACAGTAATATTTTTCAACAAATTTAAAAATATATTTGTTTCAACTAAAACACCTTGAAACTAATGAATCGGTTTGATTTGTGCATTTAATGAATAATTCTTTTTTAAATTTACCTGGATGTAAAGTTGAGTTAAATTAGATTCTCCATTCTTCTCAATCTTAAAATCTTGATAATATCTGGAAAAAGAAAGTAGAGACTGCATGGTACAAATTTAAATCATAACTAATAAGTTATTAAATCTTAGTTATCCAAACAATTACTACTCCAAAATTTTATTTAATGGATAAATTAAGTATCTTTTCTAAAATATATTTTAGATGGCAAATCATGGCCAATCATTCTTTAAGTTACCAATTTCTCCATAGGCTAGTTAGTAAATTTTTCCATACCTTAAAATGATTGTTTAATAATTAAAGTCTATCACTCTCAAACACTTGAGAGAGATTTACCTCTATCCACAAAAACATTTTTTAAATTTTCCAATCAAAAAGATACATTCATTATACATGTACATGCATTGCCTTTTACTAAGCTTAACAGTTTTTGAATATCAATAGCACCCAATTTTTTGGAGCAACATTTTCAGTGTTATGAAACGATAATAAGTCTACCTACCTCCCTGCCATTTCTTCATTCCTGTACACTGGAATGTTTGGAGTGTGAACATTGTCATAGGGACCAAAATGGCAGTTGGGTGCTCCAAACCACTCATCAAAGCCATGCTTCAGAGGCAGGTACTGAGTTTGATGTCCTAAGTGCCTGAAAATGATATCCCAATTAAAGGATGATGACCAACTTTAATCAAGCAACCTCTAAAAAAATAAATTATTTTCCCTCTCGCATATGAGGAAAATCTTTTTTGTTCATTGAATGTAATGCACCCTAATATCAGTTGTATATATGCAGGTGCATGATGTTTCATTGAATTAACTTTTATCTATTGACTGGTTATTCTGATTGCTGTCATGCAATTAAAGGGACATAACTCTGTTAAAATTCTGAATATTTATATATGCAAATGGGTATTTTCATTCCTACCACTTTCCCACCAATTTGCTCTGGTATCCTGCTTTTTGCAGAAGTTCTGGCAGCAGAATCTCTTCATCTGGAATTCCTCCAACTATGTCCTGAGGTGTATATGCTGGAAATATAAAAATTGCTATCATCTGAAAATAAACAAAAATTGTTAAATTTTAATATTGATTTCTCATTCTCTATGTTTTTGAATTTTTTTTTTATCAGGAAAGCTCACTCAAAGTTCAGATGAGGTAAGAATTAAAAAGGTGCGTTATTTATCCAGAATATCTAAATTAATTAAGTTTACACAATTTAAAAGGGAAAGCCTACAAAAATTATTAAAATTTGCTTAATCCAATGAAAATTTCCCTGTTTCCAATTGATTCAAACTGCACATAATTTTGCCAGTTGGGTGGTACATGGTTCTCTTTATTTCTATGAAAAAAACTTTTGTCTAATTACTGTAGATACCTTATTAAATGCGAGAAATTAAAATCTGCATAAAACGGCAAGAAGCAATCCTCGTGGATTATAAAATCTCGCTATTATTTTTCAGACAGTTTTGATCTATACGAAATTATAACAAAAAATTGGTGCTCGCCATTTTATATTCTCGCGATTTGATGCAAAACAGCAGAATCGCAGAATTAAGTACTCGCGTAAAATAAGGAATTTACAGTAATGGGTTTTCAAACTCAATTGCAACAAGGATTTACTTTGACATTATTCATGCAATGGATGTGAAGCAGATTAAAGCTTGATTTAACACTGAGTCATCAGAAGGTGGTATTTACCATTTCTAGCATGGTCATT